>JAEIGL010000014.1:337500-586253 GCA_018903715.1 Zaprionus davidi
TTAATTTGCATGCAAAAACAAACTCAAGCGCGCCCGGTAGTGAAATACCCTTCACCCAAATTTAAAGAACCACACGAATCAAAATCAAAGAGAGTGTAGAAATTTAAAATATTATACTTGAAAATATGAACAAAAAGGAAAAGAAAGGGAGAAGGGAAGCTATACAACGGACAACGGTGAGTATGGAATGACGGAGCCCTCTAATGTTATATATTATATTATTATTGTTGAAAGTGCATCTTGTTCGTGTCCTCTGATCACACTAAACTGTGCAGTCAGTAGTAATCGTCCGGTCTGTGTATAACGGCAAGAGCACACGCCGTCAACAAATACAACACTAACTAAACTCTATACATCCCCATAAACTAAATAAACCTTAAAAAACAACAATTATATTATCTTATTAATATTACTACTATAATACTACTTACATCACTGTCAAATGAGGGGAGCTGAAAAATAGAGAATTCTCATTAACATCGACATATGAAAAGGTGAACACAGTTTTAACTGATGTATATTCTTACGGGCCCAGCATACTGTTCTATTGACTAACTGAGTCTATTGATTCAAATCTATCTGTACGTCCGTCTGTTTGAACTTCAAGATCTCAGCTAAATTTGGCACAAAGGTTTATGTGAACTGTCCACATTTCAGTTTACTTATTTCAAGTTTATATTTAATTTTTTCAAGTCGATTTTTAAGCGCCGTAGAAGAAATAAGCCGACTATAATATCTATTTTTTCTCCAAATTTCAATCCGATCAAACAATAAATACAGAAGCTATTCAAGAAAGTATGAGCATAACTTCAAGTGCTTGTGTCAGTTTAAATGACGAGGCAGGCGAGCTCGAAGAGCAAGCCCCATCTGTCGAGAATGAGTTGAAAGCATGTACATATATATGACGGAGACTTATTGTTTCCTTCTTCCTTAATTTGTATAGACTTTTGATTCGTGTAGTGAGTCCTCCATTTTGCCTTTTTCTTATTTCCTAGGCGCGTGTTACTCTTGTTCTTTTTACACACGCTTCGCAGCTCTCTGGCAACTCTACTGGGACCACACAATCTCTTTATGTATCAAGATTTCACAATCAAATACAACCCTGGCTCTCTTATCGATAAGTCTTAAATAAAACTTCGATAAAGCGTCCACTGTCATTATATATTTTATATATATATATACAGGGTGCGGCAGCATAACTTCCTTTTTTAAAATGCGCGCCATTCAGTTAGTTGATGTCATAGCGGAGCGCTAGTGGTCCCGTTCAAGAGGGGCTACTGTAAAGTTTTTTCCCGACACGGTTAAGTCGCCATCATGCGTTGGAATAGTGAGGAGCGTGCCTTTGTCGTTGAGGCCTACTTTTCAAGCGGATGTTCGGTTATTACAACAGAGCGTGCATTTCGCTGTACGCTCTCCCGATCTGACCCCTTGTGATTTTTTTCTATGGGGCTTTTGAAATCCCGTGTTTATGTGAACCATCCAAGAACCCTACAAGATTTGAAAATCAACATCCAAGAAGAAATTGCCAACATAACACCTGCTATGCTAACAAGAGTCACGACAAACGCCAGAAATCGGCTTACGCAATGTATGGAGAAGGGGGGACATCACCTATCAGATTTAATCTTCAAAACAATGTAAATAAATGTAAATAAACATTAGACATGTACCTACATTATAAAAATAAATAAATATTTTCCGATGCCTACAATAGTTTTCATTGAGTTCTGAAAAAACGAAATTATGCTGCCGCACCCTGTATATTAACAAATTAGTACTTATGAACATTGACTCATTTTTCTGTACAGCGTATTGCATTAATTTAAGTCTGAAAGCACATTGCTGAATCCCGCTCAACGACCTTATCATCAAAGAGAAAAGGTACAGTCGAATGAGCCCGACAGTAAAATACCCTTTGCTCTGCCTCGTTACAAATACATTAACAATATAATAAGCATGTATTAACTTAAATTGCTTTCCTACACAGATTTTTAATAAAGCCTTATAAAAATTTATTTTAAATCAGAAACTGATCATAGTATACTTTAAATAAATAAATACAACTAAATAAATAAAAATAAAATTTCGAGAAACAAAAGCTTTTCCTGCCTCACTTCACTATCAAATTGGTATTTGGTATTTTCTATATTCTGTATTTTCTAAAAATAAACCTTATTGTTGGCTGTGGTATTATATTGTTACAAATGTAACGCAATATATAAGTTGCAGCACTGAAAAACTGAGTAAAAAAAAGTACTACAAGAATGAAATAATTTATGTACAATTTCCCCATCTATAAATGTATGTTATAATAAATGTAAACAGGTTTATATGTAATAATGGCATTGACTTTTGAAAAAGTTAACTTCGTTTTGAAAAAGAACTTTTGATATCCTCGCCCATAGCAAATTATCGGTTAGCTTATCGGAAAATTCGAACACGATTTCAAGTTGGATAATTCAAAGTACACTCAGCTCCAATATAACTTTCTTTTTCTAATTCGTTAATATAATAATTATGCGGTTTAAGTTTATTATGTGATAGTGTCAACTGTATTCATGATTTTTAGGAGGATTTTAGTTCATTTCTGTTCAATTAAAATTTCATTAATTGATTTTTAAGCCCCCCACTGTTGGTAGAGTTTCGTAACCTTCTTACTTAATTGATTTCGTAAACGACGAGCTCCATTTCATTTTGTTGTTGTTTAAATATGTCAAAAGACATACACATGCAAAGAAAGCTTCTGTGGAGAGCTTACTCGACTATGAGCTACCCTCGGTGTGTATTTGAACTCACACTACTGAAAATAATTTGGACAGCACAGGATTTCATTGCTTTTCAACCATTCTTTTTGGATTAGGTTATACAAATTTGAAGGTTTTTAAAACTATGTATATATAATGTCCGATTATATAATATTTGATTAAAGATATTCAGTTTAAATGAATTATGTGTTTGATCGGTTTAAAAACTTGAAACTTTGAAACTATATTTGTTCTTGATGTTCTTTTTACATGTTAATTAACTAAACCAGCACCTTGAAGTACGGGGTATAAATAAGAAAACCTGACACAGTTCGCGTTATCAACGAAATAAATCTGATTGTCAGAATATCTTCAAGCAAACAGGTAAACAATAGTGAAAAGTCGCTAACACATATATATGTGTACATACAGTGGTGCAAAACACATTATTATTCATTATACTATCAAAATGTATGCATGTAACTAACTCAATAAAAATAATAAAAAATTTGATAAAATATTAGAATTCGATACACATTATACGTGTATACATACATACATACGTGTTCAATAAATAAATGTATTGGCTATCATTTAGCAGTTTGCCAGTTGAATTCCAAACCAGTTTGCAAAGCCCAAAAATTGTCCAAGTGTTTCATTTTAATTTTTAATTTCTGTTGCACGGTTATCAAAATTGAAGGACCGACTTAATGTGTTATCGTTATCGAAGTCATCTCGAGAGCTCACCGGTTAATACATTGCAATAGAAACATATTAAATCTATCGATAATTGAAAATATCGTCAAAGCAAACTTGAAAATTTGATAAATAAGCAATGGTACATAAGCTCATCCACACGAACACGCATACACATACAAACAACATTTGTATGTATGGATTCAATTACACATGCGTATGTATGTATGTGTGTACACGCTTTTATAGATTCAAAAGCATTAACAATAAACGTCAACAATGTCAACAATCGTATTAACATCTGTACTACTGTGTGCATTTACATAATTATGTATGTATGTATTGCACACAGAAATGCAAACGTACGTGTTACACAACCGTTATAGCCGTTAGGTAACAATGGCTTTAATATTTTATTAATTTACATATATACATATGTAATTGTTCATTTTAAATATTTCGTATCACACACCCCCGGCGATTTTCTTATTTCTTAAATTAATTAGCACTATACAGAAATTACACTAGTTAAATTAAATGATTTTAATGTTTACGCCCAAATTAATAACTTTTGTCAACAATTCATTAGAGATCTGCATGAATACATTCAATTCTTTACTGTTCAGTATCTAAGCAACTGTTTAGTCTCCAAAAATATTATAATCATTTTTTATTGTACAACATTAAAATGAATAAGTAAACTAGCTGTCAAAACTACAACAGACATTAAAAACTGTACTCAAAAAATGCTTATTGAATTTATTTGGCTATTTAAATGCATTCATGCGTTCTCTTATATCCAATATGTACAAATTCATGTTTATATAATGATATAAGAACCCTGTAAAATCTCGAATATGAGTCTTTAGAATAGAGATGGGCGCGGGCCGGGCAGGGCCCCGGGGCCTAAATCCAGCTACCGGGACTTTTACCATCAGGTCCCGGGCCTAGGGGTAAAAGCCCGGAATGCCCGGCGTGCTTGAAAGCAAAAAATATAATCATGTTTTAATCAATATCGGCCTCAACAATTCGAGTCTGGTTGGCGCCGGGCCGGGCCTCCCTTTAAAAAAGTTCCGGGTCGGACCGGGCCTCAAAAAAACAGGCCCGCGCCCATCTCTACTTTAGAACCTTTGTACATCTGCATATTGTTGATAATATTCTCCAAATTGAAAGTTTTACCTTAGCTTGTCGTCTTGAAATTAGATTAAGCACCGGCATAGTTATCAGCGTTTTTTACAGAAAAAGTTGTTTTTGTTTTTGCTTTCTTTCTATCCGGCAGACTGCGGAGCAGCGATTTTCCAAATAAGAATATGCATTAAGAACTTATGGGGGTTTTAAAACTTTTTGCATGAGTACGTTTTTTTTTTTTGTGGGTCTGCTAAATGAACTGAAGCTAGTGTTTACTGTTTCCCTTATGCCTTGAAAAAAGCTAGAAATATTGCATCATTTTCAGTAATTTCATTAAACTGATCACATTATAATATAGTTTTTTTTTTAAACTACATCTACGAGTAGCAGAGTTAGGAACTCTTTTCGCCACTAAATAAAATATACAACTACACATACTCAGAAAATCCGACTGACGTTAGGAGCTGACAACTTGTTTTTAGGTCAATAAATACCAATAAACAACGATCGTAAGAATACCAGCAAAATACCAAATGTTCGCTTACAAATGCTGAATAGTAGAATAACGATCTTCGTGATAATCGATTAATGGAGAAACTCACCTCAGAAGCACTGGTCGCCACCGAACTTAGACTGGGGGACAAAGGAGCAGATCTGGCACCGGGTTGAACTGGACTGGCGGTGCTGGTACTCGAATAATTTGAATCACGCATAGTATTTATGACGCCTCCTCCTCCTGCGTGATTGCCTATCACATTTCCATCCCTTCCTCCTCCTCCTCTTTGATACAAACTCTTTTGTAGTGCATCAACTTCAGCGACTTGATCTATGCTCGAACTGCCATAGAAGCTCGAATTACAGTTGCCGAAAGGTGAAAGATGTATGGAATCAGAATCGGCGGAATGCAACGATCTTTTTTGGTATCCATTCGAACTAGATACATCCCCAGCAGCTCCAAAGCTGCGCGGCCGCTCACCCAGTCCAGTCCCAGTTTTGTCAAGTACCGACGAAGAAGCACACTGGAGATTTCTCGACGATGCAGATTTATTCTGAAATGACTAATATACCCGAAATTACTATTCACTACGCATTGAAGCAGGCAGCATTAGAGTACACAATAATATGGCCATAGGCCGGAACATGATGCACCTTATATGTAAGATGGTTTCGTTTGCATTCCGAAGTGTCTTCGTTGTACACCTAATTGTCAGTGCCCGTTTCACTCGGCGACTTATTGAAGGGCAATACAATAAGGGCTTACTTTGTACGTGAAGACTTATCTTATATACATACATCATGAAACACTACAAGGTAGTACCTGAGAGTGGAGCTGACAAAGTTGAGCGAATAAGACTGGCAAAACGAGCACAAGGTTTGTGAAAATCAAAGTGGTTTTTAGGCTACAACCCTAAGAGGTATATGCAGTTAATGAGGATGAATAAATGAATAAAAGCCCAGTGGGAGTTATCACAAAGCTACTTATAGGTCACTGTAAGCTAAAAGCCCACTTTAGCAACTGGAAAAGTGAGTAATGAGCTTTGTAGATTCTGTCTCTGGCTCCATAAAAGAAGTATGTCTCCCAAGCAAGCACCGGACGTCGACTAGTGTAGGAAAAAAGGATGGACTTCCTTAGAATCACTTGTCTTGATAGGGGGAACTCTAGACTCAGTTCGAGGATTACATAAGCCTTCTGAGAACTTTTCGTGCTTGCGCTTATTGTCTAAACAGTTCATAAGATCTTCTTTGGTTGTCTATATGAAGGCACAGAGGTTGGTGCTAATATTATTTGTGCCTGCTTAATAACTTGGCACGTCTTTCGTTTTCTGCTTTTTGTTCTGTTTCGTATAAGGTTTATCTAAGATGATTTCAATGCAACAAAGCCAGTCCTTATGCCACTTCAAACAGCATTGACGCATGTCATTTTGTAAAAGATTTCCATTCCCGTTCATAATAAATAATATTATATATAATATACTTATAATATACTATACTTAGCATTCCTCATGAATGTTTTATGCTCACCTCGAAGTTCTGGCAACCCCAGATGGATGGCTTAAAGGACTCGCTAAGATATTGTCGTACTTGGTTCTTTTGCTTTTGTATGACGTGGTACCTCGTCGGGTTCTCTAGCACCGTGCTGACCTTAAATGCATTTAATTGGTAATTAGTACATGTTGGCCATTATATTATAATTCCTGTATTTATTTTACCTGCAGCACTTGGGGTGGCACATCGACACCTATGCTCTGTAGCGGCATCTTGAGTGTAACCGGACTTGAAGTCTGCTGCTGTCGTTCTCGTTGCCCCTCCAAGTGCAACTGATCCAAGCTGGAGGCAGCACTGCCACAAGCGCTGTTACCATCAATTGTATCCGACTCCATACAGTTATCGGACATGTTGTTGAAGCCATTCAATACGGTTTGGTCCTGCACATGTTGCTGCTGCTGTTGCTGCAGCAGCAGTTGCTGTTGCTGTTGTTGCTCCTGTTGCTGTTGCTCGCGCTGTAGCTGCAGCTTGAGCTGTGTACGCGACGTGGGCGTGGCAGTTTTAAACGAAGGTCTGCAATATAAGAGGGAGATGAGTTAAATAACAGTAAAAAATATGTTAATTGTTTTGATATCATTGACATTGTGCAACTCTATGGAAAAAGCTAATCGAATGATATGCAGATAGTTTATGTTTTCTGTACAGTATTTGTTTGTTTTTAGAGCTTAGCTAAGCTTAATTAACTCATTTAGAGAATACCTACCCACCCGCTAAAGGTGGCAGTCCAACAACGCGTGGTTCGGTTGTCTCGCCAGCGGATATATCACCCAAATCTACAATGCTGGGATCCATCTCAAGTATCATTTCCAAATCCTTATCAATGCCCACGTTGACGCGTATATTTGCTGAATTTGAATTGAAATTGCTTCTTTTAGCTATCGTCGGTGATCCTTTCATGGCTATAGCATCTTTTTCATCAAGTTCCATTAGCATCGATGGTTCCACACCAACTTCAATTGGTGTCGGCATAAAGTAATTGTCTGCCGATTCAAGATTATCTATTATTGTCGGTGACATCTGCAGAGTTTGCACACGTTTCAAAAATTCTTGGAATTCCTGTAGGCG
This sequence comes from Zaprionus davidi, assembly GCA_018903715.1. Classification (NCBI taxonomy): domain Eukaryota; kingdom Metazoa; phylum Arthropoda; class Insecta; order Diptera; family Drosophilidae; genus Zaprionus; species Zaprionus davidi. The sequence continues at coordinate 345,180 of JAEIGL010000014.1, forward strand.
CTCATCATGACTTGCTTGTGATTGGGGCATAATGGATTCCATTCCTTGACTTTGCTCTTCGCCTTCAATTATTTCATTACTTTTTCGCTCAGTAATGGTCTTATTAGTCGTTTTCTTAGCCCAGTAAGAGAACATGTTTGCATTTATTTAATTCCGATTTACGATTTTTGTATTAACAATATATTCAGGCTCAACAAGGGCCTTGTCGTCTATTATCGTTCAGGGAATGCAAATTAAAAGGAGGAAAAGTGATATTTGGTCTATGTATGTATAATATATATATACACACATATATACAGATGTGCATACATACAATGGTTACTATATTTCTTTTTCTTCTTTTTTTCAAATTGTGAAATTAATTTTTGTATACTATTTTTTATTTAAAAAAAACTTCAAGTATGTATTTAAAAATAACGATTTGTGTAAACATAAAAACTATCAATTTTGTAGAAAATGTAGGTAAATAAGTACAAAACATTTAACACATTGTTTTATACTTATACATATACTGATCAAGCATTTTGGCTAAAGAACGCGCTTGCGCGCTGTGCACATTTAACAAAATATTCTCTCACTTATTCTTTTTAAATTATCGTTATCGTTTTGTTAACAGTTGTACCAAATAGCTTTTGTCAGTCTGAATTGACTGACACTTGGCAGTGTATGCACACCGCAAAAAACTATTGTTTCTATTTAATTATTTTTTTAGACGTATAAACAAAATAATTTTGTGATTTAAATTATATATTTTTAATATTTATATATAGGTTTATTTAAGCCTTAAAACTTCTAAGCTTACGATCACTCATAGATATGTGCAAACAAACATAAATATGTAGATATGTACATGATCGACAGTTAGCTTTAAATTACACACAATGTATCTACATATGTAAATACATATATCGTGCACTTGCCCATACATAAATACACACATACACTTGCGTACAGAAGTCTCACACGCCGATAAGATAATATAAAGCGCTAATCATACGAAAAATACAACTGAATACCCGTACACAAATAAACAGACATACATGTAGGTATACATAAATATATATGTATGTATGTACATATATGAAACATACATGTAGTGTATGTGTTGGTATGTAGTCCGTTACTTACATTTCTGTTCGCAGAGATCGCGTTGACTTCAATTCATAAAATTCAACATTTTCCGAACTGCCAGCCACCGTCACATTAGGCAAAAACTCCATATTTGAGTCGTTTTCGTTAAATAAATGAAGATTCAAATCAAACTCCAAATCAAAGCCCAGATCAATTCCAGACTCAGCCATGACTCTATCAGAAGAATATAACTTTATCCGCGGTTTATTCTTCAATTTTTCACTTCTATTTTGATCTATTTCACAGAATACAAAACGTAAAACATAACTCTTTCAATGGCTTAATAAAAATCAGCAACAAACTGCGATTTAGACTAATTGACGATGTGCGTTGCCATATTTTCGCATTATTCGCGTGATTCTACACGCGTGCTCGCAAACGCACAAAGTGCACAAAAAGTGAACGAAAGCTTTTGAAAGTCAGTGAGGAAATTTTGGCATTTAATGATCTATTGCTAACTGTTGAAAATGTGTTATGTGAGTCAATTAATGTACATTAATACATAGTTGATTTTTTCAAACATCGATATTTTAATTATAATTGTTTATTTAACTCTTACAACAATTATGTATGTTATAATTTTAACATCACTTTGAAGTTACGTTGTATTATCGGTATCTCGATCTATTAATTATAGTTGAGTAAATTTTCGAAAAAAAATATATTTTTCTTCCTTTTGTTACGTTTTATTATCGGTATCATTATCTCGATCTGTCACCGATAGTTGAGTTATTTTCCGATAAATACTTTATTGTCAATCAACCATGTTAATTCTATCGAAGGCTGTGCCGATACACAATCTTCGTCTATAGACCAACAAAGATTATTATAATTAAAGTTGAACTTGAACAATATTCATGCATTGGTGATTTTATTGTAAGTTAGCTTAACATTATTGCATTCCATGCAAGATATTATTTGTGTTCGTCTTTAATAAAGGCTGACTTCCTTGGTGATTAGTATGATTATGCGTAGGTACATTTGTATGTATGAACATATACAATTGCATTTGATGTACCTCTATATTTGTGTTTGTGTGACTTGCGTGTACCTGTATACATACAGGCATGTGTATGTATTTCGATTTGCTAAAATGAGGTTTAAAAGTAAAGTTCGCTATAAATGCAATAAACATTGTTTCTACAAATAGAAAATATATATGTACTTAAATGCATGACACGCAGGTACAATCAACAATCACATTTATCGCATATGTGTTATTATTATTTAACCCCTACTATAGATTACCCCAATTTTTTTCAATTTCATTTACAGTGATATTAATTAGTCGAGAATATGGATAAAAAGATCTCGTCGACATCGCAGCCGCGAATATTAAAGAAGAAGCACTTCAGAGTAAAGCATCAAAAAGTGAAACTATTCCGAGCAAATGAACCAATTCTTAGCGTATTCATGTGGGGTATAAACCATACTGTATGTTTATATATAAATCTTACCCTATACATATTAATAATGCTCATTTATTCTTTCAGATAAATGAATTAAGTCATGTAAACATACCAGTCATGCTGTTGCCAGACGACTTCCGAGCATATTCCAAAATTAAAGTTGATAATCATTTGTTTAACAAGTAAGAAGAAATTAAATTTTATCTAATTGTCTAGCAAATCACCGTACAAGTTTCGCGTTTTCAACAAAATAAACTAATTGCCTGGATTTATAATCCTCAAGCGCAATGTTGAGTTACATATATTTTAATTTGTACCAAAAAAGTGTAAAAATAGTGAGAGATTATAAGAAAGGGGCATATAAACATAACCTATATTTCAGCCATGATTTTGAATAGAAATAAATTAAGTTTTTGTGTCTTCATCAATCACTTTAAATTTGAAATTTAAATGCTTACACACCAACAACTACAGTATGTCAAGAAACACTTTACACATATGTACATAACATTAACATAACATAATTCACTGTAAATGTAACATAGTGCACTAATTTTTCAGTGGGTGTAACATACATTTTCGTACCCTATTTTAAAAACTTGTTAACTTTTTCTAAAGTAATTTAGTTACTGAACATGCAGAAATTTGTACCTTGAGTTTTTTAGACAATTAGCCATTTTTATTTACATATATCTCAATAATTGCTGTTTGAATTCCATCTGTTTAGAGAAAACATGCCATCACATTTTAAAGTTAAGGAATATTGTCCTTTAGTATTTCGTAACTTGCGTGAACGTTTTGGTGTCGACGACGTGGACTACCGTGAGTCCTTAACCAGATCACAGCCATTGGGGATCGACTCGTCTGGGAAATCCGGAGCACAATTTTACCAGAGCTACGATAAATTCTTTATAATAAAAAGTTTGACATCCGAAGAAATAGAGCGCATGCATGCCTTCCTTAAGCATTACCATCCAGTGAGTTTACCCTTTTATACCCTTTGGATAATGTTGTAAACACACACAGACTCCACACAGATCATCAACCATGACCGTCTGTCTGTCTGTGTAAACGTAGAAGGAGAGCTTAGGCGGTTTAGGTAGAGGTTTAACTGTATTTTAAACGTGAACCTGTGCAACCAACTGCAATAATAAAAGAAAGAAAATGGACTTTATATCAGAGCCTGCTATTTGAAATAGAGGAGGCCTGCCATAACTACTCCATTCTTAAACATCTGCGTCCTACCTTGGGGGGACAAGTCTCGTATGCTCGACATCGAAGTCTGTCTTACTCAAAACGATATCTTGTCGTGCCTTAGCCTTGGCCGGAACGGTAGTCAGCACAGCCGGCATGACCATCAGCAATGTTGACAAGCAGCCGGTGTAGTTTAAATTGTTAGATTCAGACACATGCATATATATTCTTGAATAACTTTTGTCTGTCTTTAGTCCGTTTGTATAGTTCCTACTTGGAGGATACATAGATATTTCAATCAGCTAAGTAAAGGCTGATTTTTTCACGGCTATAGGAAAGTTTTCTCAAAAATAGACACATCAAATTGAGTGAAATGTGATGTGATGATTAATTCATGCAAATGTGGGGCGTGACTGCATTTTAAATTTTGCTTCCACTTAGTCCAATTTTGGCATACTCTTTCTAACATTTCGGTACATGCCTGTATCTCACGAATAAATGCTTTAATACTAACCACAAAAATGAAAGAAGAAGCGCGCGATGAACTTTCTTAACAAAGCAAGCATTTTGATAATAAAATGTAAAAATTTGCAGCATGTTGTTCGTTTGTAAGACGATTCATGGTTAAATTATAGACCTAACTGAGGATGTTTGACAGTGATAGAAAACACGAAACGTGCGTCAGCTGTTTAAACCAGTGTTGCCAAAAAGATAATAGCTAAAAAGTCACCTTTTATACGAGAATGTTCAAGCCAGAAAGTTTATTTTTTTGCCCGAGTGTGTCAGCAATTATTTGAAATAAACTTCATCTTCATTATATACAGGTTGTTAATTAGATTAGATGCATCAAAAAATAACTAACACATTAAGTTAGGCAGAACTTTTGAAGTGCGCTAAGCGATTACTTAATGTAATATTTAAATGCATTTGAATAGAAAACTTGATAGGAATAAGAATAGAAAACTTTTAAAACTAACTTCCTTTTATTGTTATAATTCTAATTCTGCCTTTTATTTCCACAGTACATTGTTGAACGACATGGAAAGACATTATTGCCTCAGTATTTGGGCATGTACAGAATTACTGTGGAGAGCGTACAGTATTACTTCGTTGTTATGCGAAATGTGTTTAGCTCCCAGTTGATTATACATAAGTAAAGCTAAATTCAAGCAATTTAAGCAAACAATATTTGTAAAGATTTGTTGAATGTTTTCAATTTTAGAAAATTTGACCTAAAAGGCAGCACTGTGGATCGTGAGGCCTCTGAGAAGGAATTGGAGAAACATTTGCCGACTTTTAAGGATAATGACTTCATAAAACAGAAGGTCAAACTGGAAATTGGTGAAGAAGCAAAGACTAAATTGCTTGATACCCTTAATAATGATATTAATGTAATGATTATTCAAAATGATTTAAATTTCCTTATTAACTACTTATACATCTATGTATGTATATATGAATTTCTTTAGCTTCTAACAAAGTTACATATCATGGACTACTCTCTGCTAGTTGGCATACACGACTGTGTCCGTGCCGAGGAAGAGGCTCTACAGGGGGATAGCGCTCTTGCCACAGGACGCAGCGAGAACAGCGAGAGTGAGGAGTGTGATAGTGGTGAACGGTATTTAGATTATCATATATTTGTTATATATATTATATATATTATATTATATATATATATATATATATATATATATATATATATATATATATATATATATATATATATATATATATATATATATTTGATGAGTAATACTCTTACAGCTGGACGTATAACACACCACCCGATTCGCCAAGAGGTGCACAATATAAAGAAGTCGTTTATGAAGTTGATATTTATGCAATTCCAAGTATTGAAGGTGAGTTTGTATTTTATATAAATGTAGGTGTATACCAATGAAATTCGATTTAGCGCTTTCAACGTCTCTATTTCAATATATTAGTTTTGGCAATTCTGATCACTGTTAATTATATATATCAAAACAGTCCGTACAAAATATTGAACTTTGTGCCAATAAATGGTGATTCGCAGACATCTCTGACCATTATATTAGGTCCGCAATTAAGTTCTCTGTCTGAGCTCGAATACCTTGATGGTAAAAGTGTTTGTCTTTTGAGCTTATCCGCGAATCTAGCCATTTTTCTATGTCTACATACTTCATGGAACTGCTGATCCGCCAGGAACCAAAAAAGTGATAATCGGACGGCGCAATATCTGGGAAATATATAGCGTGGGCGGGTCGGACTTCCTAAAAAAGCGTTCTCAAGTAGATTTTGAACAGTTTTCGCAAAGTGATTACGAGATTTGCCATGCAGTAAAATCATTTTATCGTGCCCGTTGCTCGTATTATGGCCTCTTTTTCCACAGTGCTTGGCCTCAATCGCATCAATTGAGTGCGATACCATGCCCCCCGGTGATGGTTTCAACAACTCACAGTAAGAAAACCCCAGTCCAATTGCACCAAATACACAGCATAGCCTTCGCAGCGTGAATATTAAGCCGAGCCGATGTTGTAGAAGCATGATCAGATAGTCCCCAAGATTTTACGCACTTTGGGTTGCTGCAATAAATACATTTTTCATCGACGAAAAAAACTCTTCCTTTTGTGCCACTGGGGCAATTGTTCACTTCCCGCTTTAAGATAGATATTTCTGCACAACCACAAATATATAATACAATACCAAAATCACTAATTTATTGAAGTGGTTTGTTTACCATATGTCTAAACTTGGCTTATGAAGTTTTGGATAAGTCAAAATCAATCATCACTTACTTCTAGAGCCATCTACTGGCAAACAGCGGGAACTTAGTTGCACACCTAATAGTTTAAAAAGTTTTAAAAAAGCGCTGCCGAATTCCATCAAATCGGATCGATCGGGATTAGTGTATTTTAAGTAATTTTAATGGGGTTAAAGGTACTGAACGAGTAAGTGGATCGGAAGAACTTCTGAAATTCGGCAAAGCTGTGAACTCTACCGCTTTGCTTCTAAAATTAGACCATTTTTGATAGTCTTGATCAAAAACAGGTTAATTTACGTTATTATTATTGACAAAAATGCACTGTCGCCTTACGGATAATTTGGCTATCGATAGTTAGTTAAGTAATTAAAATTAAATTAATTCAGATCAGTTCGTCTGTCGAATCGCCAGTGGCGATATCCAAGAGTGAGGAAGGGAAGAGAAACTGTGCTATGTAGACTTGGGACTAGAGATGGGCATGGACTGTCATTTTTCGGCACGACCCAGCACGATACGAAAATTAAATTTTTCAACACGCACAAACACGCTCAAAAATTTTCCCAACACGGTCCAACATTAAATTTTATACTGTTTTTTTATTTTTATTCATTCATGATATTTCTTTGGAAATAACTTAAACTCAAAGAACTTAACATTAACAGATTAACAGGCAGCAGATCTTTTGCCACATATGCAATTTCCTTCGTGTTGGTATTCATTAGTACTTTTTGAAACATCGGTTAAATTTACGACAAGTAACATAAACAATTGATATAACATTTTTTGCAAAAGTAAAAATTCGTGCTATATGTGTTCGTGTTATTTCGCGAAGAATTTTAAAACACGAACACGCACGCCCATGGACACAATCTTAATTTGGCACACGCACATGCGTAAACCGGTCATTTCACGATGTGACACGAAAAAAACACGCTCCATGCCCAACTCTACTTGGGACTAGATTTAAGGTTAAAGTCTTGTAATGCTTGGAAATAAAAACATCATTATTTAGCCCTTCATTTGTTCAATGACACTGGTTAAAAGGAACTTAGGGAATCGACGGGGTGCTTAAATGGGAGAGCCCTCACCTATGCGAATTACACACTAGACTTAGCTACTAAAATGGCTTGATACGGTTTTCTTCGAAAAAATATCGATTTTCATAAGTATACAGCTGGTAATTTCATATGCATTAAGGGTTGCAGGAACAACTTGAATTAATTATAAATTATGTATTTAATTTCTCGATTATAGAAAGACGAGAAATCTTCTTTATAGCTATAATCGATGTTCTCACTCAGTATGGTGTTAAAAAGCAGGTGAGCAGAATGCAAATGAAACAAATGAATAAATTTAAAGATAACATAACAAATTCGAATATTTGTAGGCAGCGAAAGCGGCAAAGACAGTTAAGTATGGTAGTAATGTTGATGGTATATCGACTTGTGATCCTGAACAATATGCCAAAAGATTCCTGGAATTTATGGATAAAGCTATAGTTTAATGTATTGTTTTTAATTGTAATTTCCACATATATAAAAAATGAATCATATAGTATACATATTAAAAACTAGTGTTTCAATTATTTCGCGCAGTAATCGATAAACCCTTGCAAAAGTGGGAAGGAGACCTTTCTTGATCATTCAAAGATCGATTGATTAAAATTAAATCTACATTCAATTCATATTCGAATTTTATTTGTTACATATATTTATTTAAAGTTCATAAGTACTTTTGTATAATGTTTCCGTTTCATTTAATTTCATGTGTGCATCGTTTCATTACTAAAATTAAATTAATATGATTAAAATGTGAAAAGAAAGTTCATTTAAATGGGAGAGTCATACGCACCACAAAGCGATTGACCTGATAGCCATGTCCACCTGACAATTTTTTGTTTTCAATATTCTTCATGTTCTCAAAGCGCTCCCGTATGCTACAAATGATAATATAGAGTATGTGATAAATGTGGTAAAGAGTATCTCTCGCATTTGTTAGCTTACGTTTTAGCGCTCTCTATGGTGGAATCATCCGAGACATTTTGTGAGTAGATGTCCACATAACCCTCATTTAGTTCACGTTTTATTTCTTTTGCCTGCCATTTCTCGAATTTAGCAAGCAGTTGTTTGGCACGAGCTGCATTTTGAACCTGAGTAAAGTCATAGTATATTGAATGAATACTAAAACCAGATAGAAAGCATATTTTCGGCATGCCGAAGGTTTTATACCGTTAACTTATATAAATATATGTGTTAAATTTATCGATATGCTTTTAATCATCGTTAAATCCTTCTCGATCCTTCGATCGCTGACTGTCAAGAACATAATACGCGTGCCGCGCCGTAACTTTTTAAACCTTATATATTTAATCAAAATAAATCTTATGCATCAAACACCATCCATTCCATTAAGCGTTCACCACAGATAGTTTCTATACTAGTTATATATAATGCTGCAAAATTAAAATAAATATTGTATGAGTTTGTTAACAGCTATGAAAATCATAATTTCCAACTGTTTGTTCTTATGAAAACTATATAATATCCTTTAAACAGTATTTCTTCGTACTTTATAGATATGTAAACAGTATTTCGATATTTCTTCATACTTTATAGATTTGTAAACAGTATACCGATATTTCTACGTACAAAAAGCCGACTGTTCCTATGACAGCTCATTATATGTTAAAGTGGTGCATTATTTAATCGATATTTTGTAAGCAATTTATCGATAGCTTATGTAGTGAATTTGGTTTCAATATCATGGAAATTATCTATAACAAACAATATATGGGTCCTATCAGGCTAGGCTCATTGAGATGGCTCTAAAACTGAGAAACTATGGACACTGGCGGACTTACGGACAGTTCGGCTAGTTCGACTCCCTCCCCACTTTATAGTTTCGGAGCACTTTCTCCTAAGGCGCGCTGTAAAATTCATATACCCTATGCAAGGGTATAACAATCATATACGGATACCAACTTCTTTGAGTGCATCGTCTGCGGCAGCCAGAGTCAAGTTGCCTTTATCGACATCGCTGTCATCTTCCTGATCATCATCATTATCCTCGTCCTCATCATCATCGTCTTCGCTATTCGATCTATCGCAATAACGACTTCTGTCTTCAGGTGGTGGCGTAAAACATTTAAGCGGCCGTAGGCCATTGAACTGCGACTCTTGGGACTTGTTCTGCTCCATTTCGCGGAACTTATTTAGCATCGCCGATGTTGTCTGTGTCTTCTGCAGCACATTATCCTGGAACGATCTCTTCTGTGTCTCCTCACTTGATTGCTCTGCATCCGACTCAGGTGTCGGCATTTTGACAACCCCCTCACGAGGTGGTGTAATGCGGAAAGGACGCTTCTCGCCATGGTTGGCCGGTGGCCGGTAAGTTTCGAAGAACTTAAACTTTTGACTTATCTCCGCTGTGGCTACTTGAATATGTTCCGGCTTTGAATCGCATTTCACCACATCAATGTCAACATTCTAGATTTGTTTCAATAGAAAGAAAAATAAAACTGTGTTGAATCTGAACTTCGACCTTAAAAAAAACTGGGAAAACCTTTCAATATCCCCCAAACGATTTATAGAATCCTGGTCTATGTTTTGACATGTATTTTCTATATGTTTCTAAATATTTTTTGAACTTCCAATTCCGAATCCGAAGTCAAAGCTTTTCACTTCTGAATTTCAACATAACCTAAATTTGTATTATTCCCATAATTTCTTAAATAACTTCTGTGTTTATAGTTTTTATAGATTGTAGATTGAAATTTTGACGATATGTAGATATTTTAATTAGCTTAGTATTTTTTTGGCGGTAGGTACAGGAATTTTCATACAAAATTTCGTGTAAATAGCTCTTGTATTAGCTGAGATCTGTGTATTCTGGTCATCAAGCAGACAGACAAAGCAAGACAGCAAGAATACATACTATATACTTTATGTATACTCCTTATTGTATACTCCTTATATCTTATACTATAAGGGCATAAATTAATTATATGGACCGTACTATCGATTTAAATAAACATTTCATGCATTTCTTTGAAGTTTATGTGTCTTTTTTTGAAAAACTTTCCTATAGCTCTTAAAAAATCAAATATTATACAACTTTATTAAAATAATAAAATTAATTGTTCGCTGTTTATCAATTTACAAAGGCGAAAAACAAAATTGATCTGCATGCAGCTATAGGACATAATAATACCAAATATGGTATTCCTAACTCTGATACTGTCTGAAATCTAGCCACACAGACTAACATTGATATATCAACACTGGCTGTTATATAAGTTATCGGATGAAGCAAGGGACAACACCTTTTTACTTTAATTGCACAAAGTTATATTGTATTGTATTATAAAGGGAATCGAACCGTACTTCCTGTCCACATTGGTTTTGATTTTTACTATGACCAACTGACTGATTCCGTTTCAAATGATTGTTGGCATTCGAATTGGAGGCATTATTCGCATCGAGTTCCATGAAAATGTTACGAGACTCTTTGCTTATAGCTATTGGAAAAATAAAGGAGCAAAAGGAAATATTTAAATTTTAGTATATTTATATTTACATTTATAAATCGTATGTGTACCATATGTACTTATGTATATGTATATTTTTGTGGGAATAAAAATAAAAACAACTAAATTCACTTGGCGCTGTTATGAATTCTAGAATTGCTTGACTTTGCGTTGCAAAGCAGAAAAAGACGGAGAGGGAGAGAGACGCATGACCAGTTCGACTCGCGTGTTGATGTTGATCAAGAATATTTATACTCTAACTACTATACGTTAACTTAATCTTTACTTTGAGTGCAAATATAAAAGTTAACGCTAGATAGGTATATATTTTCTGAAAATATCGTTTTAATTATTCAACCCTCACTACAGCCCTGTGCCTCAGTCTCTAGGCTCTCGACGCTGAAACACAAAATTGACTTCAAGCTGCCAGCGCGCTGGCCGAAGCATTTGCCTATTGCCAAACTTCACTAGCAACACATACATTCATACGCGGGCCGTGCATACATACACGTACACATGGAAACGAGCGCACAGCGCAAAGAAGTACGCGCATGCTTATCGTTCCGCTGTCGTTGTGCGACTGACTTGATGCCGCTGTTTGCTGTTTCTGGATTGCTTACCAAAGAGAGTTGAACGCTCACTCATATAACACTTCGTATAACACTTCGCCGGGGGTCATAATAAACCAAAACCACTCGACCGCTACTTTTCGCTGTTTGAGTACTCTATATGTTAGATGCTTAGTGATGCTATGCACTGTTTGTACTGAGTGCCGAACAGCTGTTCTGTTCTTCTTCTTTTCTGGGGTACTAGGTCCGAAAATCAGCTTCAAACTGCTTCAGAGCTGTTTGACGTCTCTATGTGTCCATTGCTTAGTGCTGATAATATCGTGAGTGTGATAATATCGTATTATTAGGTCGGTAACAAAATAATCGATATGATAAAATGTTCATTGGATCATCTCGAGTAGAGTCTAACTTCTCTATGTGTGGTGCAATAAAAAAACTTAAAACATAACCAGACAATAGGATACTCTTCGCCTAATTATAAAAAACGTTATAAATACACTGACAATTGCAAAGACAAAGTCTTCTGCCGCCAGAGATAGTCAAAATGTAAATTAATTTAGATATAATATCTGTGACCGCTAATGTGGTTTTCATAAGAAAATCATCTATGTACATACATATGTATGTTATTTCATAGTTCGTGGGTTGGCTTACACTAGAACGGGCGAGCAGGGAACAGCGTCCTATTATATATAGAAAACACATTGTATATACATATACAGTATGTCAAGAAACACTTTATACGTATGTATATACATAACATTAACATGTACATACAGTGTAAAGAGTTACTCTTTACTCAAATGCACATGTTAATGTAATGTATTGTACATATGTATATACGTGTAAAGAGTTACTTGACACACTGTATATATACATATGTATATATAAACCAAATATATACCTACCGGATTCAAAAACATCAGCGTCTTCAGACAACGTTGAGGCATTTTGGGATTTTAGATCGATATTAGCTTTGTCAGCGAACATTTCGCCCTTTTCGAAACGCTCCTTAATAACTTGAGCAGCAGCTCCGATCTCGATATCGGGCTTCTTGCCAACGGAAGTGACCACCTGCTCTGAGTCGGCAACGGCCTGCTGGTACATCTCCTTGATTTTCGCCTGTTTTCCCATAAATAGACGAGACCGTATATTCTGAATCTCTTGTTTTCGTTCCTCGCGACGTTCCTCCTTTGCATGCAAATGTCCCTTCTCAAATTTGGTCTTAATGTCGTTCATAGCATCGCCAATGCCGATGGGTCGCTCCTTTTGCATGTTTGCTGAGCGTCCAAAATGCGGATCGCAATCGTTTTCCTCATCCTCTCCTTCAACATCGTTCTTCTCCTTTTCATCTTCAAGCAGACCGAATTCGTTTTGTTCGTTGTCGATGTTGTTAATGCGGTATTTTGTAAGGATTGAGTTGCCACGCACAATCGTTGGACGTTGCTTTTCTTGATCCTTGCTTTGGTTATCTCCATTCTCAAATACCTGAAATCTTGAACGCACATTCAGCTGGTAGAGCTCGTTGAGGCCCAAGTCCGGTTTGTCAGACGCTTTAATAAGGGAGAGAGACATCGTAATAATTAGAACATTTTTATAACAAGTAAGAATAGCCGAAAGTTTAAAAGGAAAGGAGATCTGGCAATCCTCTCTCAATTTGCCAATCACACTTATTTAAAATTTCACTTTCAATAAATATTAATATGTTTCATTTATCGAAATCCTTTCAATCATCGGTAAGTCCTTCTCTTTCGATCACAAATTGAGAGGGGGCTGCCACTATAAATCCCGTTCAGTACAAAACGTCAAGTTTCCTGCTTGTTATTTCTCATAGGGTGTACAACGTTCGAACTTACCACGTGCCACATCCGGTGGAAGTTCGATCGGCTGGCTTTCCCGTATAATGAGCTCAGTCTTACGCGATTTGGGCTCCGTAGATTCCTGTACAACCTTGGGTGCAAAAAGTCTTCAGGTACCGAAAGATGATGATATCAATGTTTTGTTAAATATGTTAGATATGTAATGAAAATTACACTCAATACAAAGAAATACCTTTAAAAACAGATTGTCATTCTCGACAATTTCTTATTCTCTCTCTTATACAAATGAAAACCGTTGACTTAATTAATTTGCGGCTTATGTGCCGACCGGATCTGGTTGAAAGGTTTGTATTATTGCTGATCTAACAATATGCCGAAACAGTAAGATGAATTAAGAATATAAAGGCAGACTGACGAATCGGCTATTGATTCCGATAAAGAATATATTTATATAGGTTTGTGAACTATATATCTTGCTGATTTCAGTAACTACAAAGTGAGTGACTAAGGCTATAAGCACTAAGCATCGAACATATAGAGTACTCAAACAGCGGAAAATACTCATCTGATGCACTGCGGAAACTGGACCCCTGAACACCAAGTGTTTCACAAGTGAGCGATCGGCTCTCTTCGTTAGAAACCGCGAAAAGCGCACAGCGGCATCAACTCAGTCGCACAACGACAGCGGAACGATGAGCACGGGTGCAGAAAATTGACTTCAGGCTGCCAGCGCGCTGGCCGAAGCATTTGCGTATTGCCAAATTTCACTAGCAACGCATACATTCATACGCAGGCCGTGCATACATACACGCACACATTGAAACGATCGCAGAGCGCAAAGAAATGCACCTGTTCTCATCGTTCCGCTGTGGTTGTGCGACTGACTTGATGCCGATGTGCGCTTCTCGCGGTTTCTACCGAACAAAGCCGATCGCTCACTCTTGAAACACTTCGTGTTCAGGGGTCCCAGTCTCTGCATTGCATCAGATGAGTATTTTCCGCTGTTTGAGTACTCTATATGTTCGATGCTTAGTGCTATAAGGTAGAGCTGGAAAGAACATCAACGATGTATCGATACATCGATGTTGAATTTTGAAAACGTCGAAGTTGTTAAACATCGATGTTCGATGTTTAACTGAGAATTTTATATGGGAAATCAGGACTTTTCGAAGGCTATATCTTCTAAACTAAGCCGAAAACAAAAAATTATTACTTAGTATTTTTGTCTTATGTCGTCGAGATTTATAAGAATCAATCGTCAGACCTTGGCGCCTCGGAAACTTTAATCTCCGCTTTTGATTAATTAATAAATTAGCAGCTTGCTCTCTGAGAAATTTCGATATATCGATGTTTTTATATGATAAGCATTGAAGTACGTAAGCATCGATGTATTTCCAGCTCTAGTATAAGGCAGAGATGGAAGTTTATTCGATGTTTTCAATTTTCTCCTATGCATCGATTTAATTTTTGAGAATCGATTTAATCGCAAATTTGCAAATTGTACTAAATAACTACAAATAAATATATATTTTTAGCTATAGTACGACGGATAAGCATTTGTTTTTGTAGAATTTTGAGTTGGGGGTAATTGTTTAATAACAATATGAGGTCTATCTTATATTGTATATATTTTTCCTTGATTTAAAGCCTAAAACACTGTTTTTCCTATAATTTCAAGCCAAAACAAATATTTTTTTACTTATATTTCAAATTTTGGATTTAAATCGATTTTTTGGTTGAGTTTTTGAAAATAAATCGATTGAGTGAACATTGATTTATTTCGTATAAGGAACTTATGGAACTTACAGCTTGAAGTGTACAAAACAGTAGAGATTCCCCTCATGGGTTTGGTAATTATCAAACCTAAAAATATATGTTTGTAAATAAGTTTATAGACTTAAGTTATTTATAATTTTAAAAATACTTAAGCTGCTTCGCACAATCCTTACAGCGTACGCAAGACTTGTGATAGATTCCCGTCTCGGTTTTGAATTTTACTATAACCTCTTCCATTTTGTAGACAGGCTTATCGCATAATCGGCAGTTTGACTTCTGTTCGACATTAGGATTCTTTTGATGAAATAACACAAAATATATATATCATATTATAGATGTGTAAAGTATTATAAGAAAGTCGTTTATGAGGGAATGAAGTACATACTAAATAGTAGCAGGTGGATTTGATATGTTTGTGTTAATATATGATTTGCTTACACTGAACATTTCTTGAGCTTTGCTAGAATCACTGGAACGTACATGAATCAGATTTCGCTTTTGCAGAGCGTCGAACTTGTTGAAGCTGCTCTTCTGTGAAAATCATAAATATATATATAATATGTATGTGAATATACATAAGTATTACACACCACAGATATGTTCTCATTGTTGTATTCGCATTTCTTTTGTTTTTTCGATTTCTCTTTTTTCTTGGTCACAACAATCGACGACTCTTCTGATTTTTGGATCAAAGTCCCTTTAGCCTTGATTATTTCCACTACATTAGTTTTTTCTTTGCGTGATTCCATTTTGGAACTCATCAACGACGGCTTCTGAAATCAGTAACAGTTGAACCTTTAGAATTGATAACCCTTCTAGGTTAGTAAACGGGAGAAGTCAAAGATAGACATTCGATTTAACATAGCTCCACACAAAATAGTCTAAAGGCATTAAATCGCACGATCTAGTCCCGAACGTGAAATAGAATATTCACCGAACTCCCCCTCAATAAGTCCATTGTTATGCGTGCAGTGTGGCATGTGGCACCGTCTTGTGGAAACCACATGTCATGCAAGTTAAGCTTTTGCATTTTGGCAAATATAAAGTTTGATACCATTCACAATTACCTTACGATTCGCATCATCTTTGAAAAAGTACGGTCCAATGATGCGGTTTATGGGCTAATCGCACCAAACTGCATGCATTGCTTCTGGCTGATCTTCACTCCAACAATGTAAATTTGGTGCGAAATGTAGTCACAATACCCCAAATAGACCCGCCTAAGTGGGTCGATTAAACTTACCATAAAATGAAAGAAGAAGCCCGCGATGAACTTTCTTAACAGAGCACGCAAAATGATAATAAAATGTAATAATTTGCAGCGTGTTGTTCGTTTGTAAGAAGATGAAGATGTTTCGCAGTGATATACAACATGAAACGTGCGTCAGCTGTTTTAACCAGTGTTGCCAAAATGATAATTAGTTCAGAGTCTAAACTTTAGGCTCTTGACTTACAACAAAGTCATGCTAGAGCAAAATCGCATGCAAAACAAACCCCGAAACACTTCCATTGTACAATTTGAGTAGTAGTTGTACCCCACGAACCCCGTCATCAGACCTCAATATAATTCATATTTAGGCCATGGATTTAAAAAAAATGCATGGTCTATTGTGTTTGTCGGAACGGAAATATGCGTAACAGGCAGAAGGAGGCATCTCCGACCCCATATATATATTATGAATAAGTATCAGTAGCCGAGTCGATTGAGCCATGTCTGTCTGTCCGTCTGTCTGTCTGTATAAACACCTGGATCTCAGAAACTGCTAGAGTCATCAAATTTTGAGACAACATACGTATATATTGCAGTGTCTCAAAGTTTTTTTTAAAAATTTAACGCCTCTGAAAATCAGTAATAACTATTTAAAAACTACAATATTAGCTCAACAACCAAAGTTGTTATCTTACATGACAAATACCTTGCCACGGGCGTTATGTGAAAATTTCATTTAAATCGGACTATAAATAAGTGAGATATGATACGAATTATATATATATACTTAAGCATACCTAATTTACGCAAGCATACCGAAGTTCAAATCTAACGTCAGACACACAGCATTTTATTAAACTTTTTATTTGCATTGCATGGTAACAGAATTGGTTCACAATGCAGCTTTGCCGATGGGCCAAGGAGTGAGGCAATGGCCGAGTGGTTAGAGTGGCGGACGGCTGCCAGAGAGTGAAAGCGCGTGTTCAACTCCCGGTTGAGGCGGGTGCGAATTTTCATTTATTAATTATTTCTTATTTTATTTTGTTTATTTATTTTATTCTAATAAACTAAAAGAAAAGTTACAGTCAAACAAATTAAATTATTTAATTAAATTTCAATAAAAAAAAAAAAAAAAAAATTTTCATTACTTTGTTTTCATATGAAAGACAATCAAATTATAATAGCTATAAATAATATTAATTATTTATAAATAAAGTTAAGTATTTTTAAATTATTTAGCATGGATAATATGATAATCCATGGCCTTGTACAGTCAGCACCTGACTGTAGCGTTAGTATTTTTTTTGGAAGGTTTTATTATTTATAACAACAAATTGTTTGGAATTTCTTCTTAATACTTCACACATATTACAAGCACACAAGTGCGTGTTTAATATTCGATCACGTTGAAATGATGGCGAGTGCACTATTCATCACAGTATTTAGGTTGTCAAATATCTTCCTTCCTCCTTTTTGTCTTTTTGAAAGCGCGGGCAATACTATACATCATTTGAAAGGTCTTGACATACCCTACAAAACGAAGCAATGCATAATTAGTGTGCGATTAAAAGTTATAGACGTCTAAACATGATGTTCACTAACGTCGAAATTCGCGTTATTTTAAAGATTTCCTTTGTTCCGCTCGAGAAACGCTCCATGAGACTAATGGTCTTTTGTGGGATGGTACTCTATCACTTCGAACCGCAGAGCAAGGGATTTGACGACACTATGGATAAACCAGCTGTGTGGAAGGCCTGTGACAACGAATACCGATCAAATCATGGAATACATCGAGTTAGACCTGTATGTCGCAACTCCTGACATCGTCCAGGAGATGGCAGTTAGTCAGCAAACCATTTTAAATCATCTCCAAAAGGCTGGATACAAAAAAAACTTGATGTTCTGGACCGAATCAACGCGTGCGATATATTCTGCTGACCCATTTTTGAAGCGGTGACCGTGAAAAATGGATCACATACGACAATATCAAGCAGCAACTATCGTGATCGAAGCCTGCTGAATCATTCCAAACAGTGGCCAAGCCGTGATTAACGGCCAGGAAGGTTTTGCTGTGTGTTTGGTGGGATTGGATGGGAATAATCTACTATACGCTGCTTCCATATGGCAGGACGCTTAATTCTACCAATTACTGGACCGCGTGATGCACGCAATCGACCAAAAGCGTCCAGAATTGGGCAACTAGATAAGGTGTAGTGTTTCACCAGGATAATGCCAAAACACACACTTCGTTGATGACTTGTCAGAAGCTACTGGAGCTCGGATGAAAGGTTTTATTGCATCCACCAGACAAAACGGCGCATATTTGAACTAGATTCGATCACAATAACATATTTTATAAAGCCTTGCATAAAGAGCTAAAAAGCGGAAGGGACAACTTTGTATATTGGATGATGATTTGAACTAAATACGATCACTACAACCTTTTATAAAAGAGCACAAAAGCGGAAGGGACAACCTTATATAATATAATATATTGGATGAGTCGTGCCCAATTCCCGCTAAGCGTCGTTCGACCCTTTGCTTATTGGCGCTCGTGAAAGAAATGTTGACAGTCCGGACTGTCGATTAAGCATAAAATCATTTCAGTTGCTTAGTTAAAAGACGTATTAAAGATGGACAACGCAAAAGAGCACATAAAAGAGGTTGCCATTTGAATTAAACGTGAAGAAATCAACTGCGTTTCATAATTTGAAAAACGTTGGGTACACTTTGAAGCTCGATACAAGGGTGCCGCATCAGTTGAGTGTAAAAATCAAAATGTACTGTGTGACAACAGCAATTTTTTTGCTTTAACCTATCAAAAACGAACCTCTTTTGGATTGGCTCCTCTTTTGGATTGACTGGTGATGAAAACTGCATCCAATACAACAATGTTCAACGCAAAATATCATGGAAAAAGGCACATGAAGCGGAGCAACAGTTGTCGAAAAGAGGATTGCATCCGATGAAGGTACTCCTGTGCATATCAGAGGTGTCATCCAGCAGACGAAACGATTGTCAGCAATAGGTCGAATTGAGGACTACAATGTACATATGTCTGTGTGACAACACAGATCTCAGCTATTATAAAAGCCAGATATACCAAATTTGGCAGTAAGATTCCTGTATACTAAACGCTGATCAAGTTTATTTTAAATAGTAGGTGCCAGGCCCACCGCCCACTCAAATCAATAAATTAAATTTTAAAGTCGATTTGTAAGCGGCGTATAAAAGATATAACTTTGCTGCTAGTGCTGCGAAAACATCGGACAACTATCGATGTTACCGATGCTGTACATCGATGTTTATATTTCGATGTTTTCGATAGTGTCCAATACTTATCACGTTACGTTATAATGTTCTTTCAATAGCGAATCTATGCATAAGGAAAAAAGGCGATTAGGTCCCGTTACTTTCAGTTTCAAACATTCACGCTACAGGCGCAATTCTGGTTTGAACATGGAAAAATTTTTAGCAAGTGGACAAAAAGCCAGTAAGTAATTCAACGTACATACGTACTTTTTCAGATCATTTGAAACGAGTTCATACAAACACAAAACTTGAGAATGTTTCCAAGCACATTACATTCGAAGACAGACGTGGCAAAATTTATTGTATCCGAACTTTGGCTATTTTCGGTTGTAGAAAACAAAGGATTCAGGGATTTAATAAATTCCTTTGATCCCCGATATGAATTGCCCAGCCGTCGTACATTACAAAATGTACATATTACACAATTGTATATAACACTAAGAGAGAAATTGAGCAACATGTTAGAAAATTCGATGTTTCGATATTATCGAGGCTTTTAGGCAAAACCATCGAAATCATCGAGGTATGCAAACATCGAGGTTTTTCCAACACTATTTCCTGCGTTGACATATACTATGCTGATTCAAATATCGATGTATCCTTCAAATTTCAATTTGACAAGTAAAACACAGAAGTTAATCAAGAAAGTTTAAGCATAACTCCAAGTGCTCGTGTCAGATAATAAGGGAGGCAGGCACATGTGTGGCAACCCTGTTGGCCATCTATTAGCACTAAGCATCGAACATATAGAGTAATCAAACAGCGGCATCTACTCATTTGATGCAATGCGGAGACTGGGACCCCTGAACACGAAGTGTTTCACGAGTGAGCGATCGGCTCTCTTCGTTAGAAACCGCGAGAAGCGCACATCGGCATCAAGTCAGTCGCACAACGACAGCGGAACGATGAGTACGGGTGCTAGAGTTGTTGATTTGGGTTCGTTTCAGGGAATTAGTTCATTAGTTCATTTTTCGATGAACTATAGTTCAATCTTTAGTTCGTTCGTCCGAGTCTTTTAGTTCGTTATATCACTAAGCAATGAACACATAGAGACGTCAAACAGCTCTAAAGCAGTTTTGAAGCTGATTTTTCGGACCTAGTACCCCAGGAAAGAAGAAGAACAGAACAGCTGGTCGACACTCAGTACAAACTGTGCATAGCATCAAAACTGCTTCAGTCGCACAACGACAGCGGAACGATAAGCATGCGTGTACTTCTTTGCGCTGTGCGATCGTTTCCATGTGTGCGTGTATGTATGCACGGCCCGCGTATGAATGTATGCGGTGCTTGTGAAGTTTGGCAATAGGCAAATGCTTCGGCCAGCGCGCTGGCAGCCTGAAGTCAATTTTGTGTTTCGACGTCGAGAGCCTAGAGACTGAGGCACAGGGCCGTAGTGTGGGTTTTACGGGCCCCTGTGCAATACTTATCAGGGACTCCTACTTAAATTACATTAATTAATAAATATATTTGTGTTTACCAAAGGAATTAAATTTTACAAATATATCCACATTAATAACATTTTTATGTTTGGTAACCGTGAGCCCCTGACTGTTGAGAGCCCTTGTTGTACCGCACACCCTGCGCACTTTTAGCTACTGTGTGTTTGTTTTTGTTTTTGTCATCGAGAGCTAAGAGACCAAATTACAGTGAGCCACAATGGTTATTTGGCGGCAATAATTTTAGCATCAGAAAACATGTGTATTTATGTTTAATTTTTGAGAAGAGGGATTGAAAATTGATAATTATATTATATTTTGTAGAGCAAAGTTATATCAAAAAAAAGTTGTGATAATTATATTTTTTTTTGTATATGAGTTTACCAATATTGACAAAATTTATATTTAAATAAAATTATCCTCATAGAACAAGACACATGTTTTCAAAAGTTTTAAAATTTTTGCTGCAAGATAACCATTTTTGGCCACTGTGCCTGTCTCGATGCTCTCGACGCCGAAACACAAAATTGACTTCAGGCTTCCAGCGCGCTGGCCGAAGCATTTGCCTATTGCCAAACTTCACTAGCAACGCATGCATTCATACGCGGGCCGTTCATACATACACGCACACATGGAAACGATCGCACAGCGCAAAGAAGTACACGCATGCTTATCGTTCCGCTGTCGTTGTGCGACTGAAGCAGTTTTGATGCTATGCACAGTTTGTACTGAGTGTCGAACAGCTGTTCTGTTCTTCTTCTTTCCTGAGGTACTAGGACCGAAAAATCAGCTGGAAACAGCTTTAGAGCTGTTTGACGTCTCTATGTGTTCATTGCTTAGTGGTACAACTCTAACGGGTACATTTCTTTGCGCTGTGCGATCGTTTCAATGTGTGCGTATATGCATGCACAAGCTAGCATATGAATGTATGCGTTGCTTGTGAAGTTTGACAACAGGCAAATGCTTCGGCCAGCGCGATGGCAGCCTGAAGTCAATTCTGTTTCGTCGTCGAGAGCCAAGAGATTGAGACACAGTGGGCAAAAATGGTTATTTGGCGGCAATAACTTTTAAACTGAAAACATGTGCATTTATAATTTGTTGAGTAGATAGATTGAATATTCATATTTCTATTCTAATTTTTATATCAATTTTATAACACTGAAAAAAAATTGTGCAACAACTAAAATTTTTGTTTGTTTATGTTTGTACCATATTTGAAAAAATTGATCAGCCAAAACTAAAAAATTCGGAATACATCAATATGTATTTACTAAATAAAATTGTGCCATATATCAAACCACATATTTTCGAAGTTATAAAAGTTTCGCCGCAAGATAGACATTTTTAACCACTGTGCCTCAGTCTCTTAGTTCTCGATGACGAAACAGAAAATTGACTGCAGGCTGTCAGCGCGTTGGCGAAGTATTTGCCTGTTGTCAAACTTCACAAGCAACGCATACATTCATATGCTAGCTTGTGCATGCATATACGCACACATTGAAACGATCACACAGCGCAAAGAAATACACCCGTGCTCATCTTTCCGCTGTCGTTGTGCATTTGATTCCATAAAGCGTCTACCTAAGCTCTTATTCACTACACAAAAAACTGATTTGGATAAACATTCTTGTTTACCTAAAACTGACCAATACATTATAGATAAATTACTTGCATTTCTAAATTTAGGTTCACCAGGTAAAAAAGTATTTCGTCAGCAAAACACTTTGAATGAAGTCAATCGTACCAGAAGATATTCAAATTCGAAAAATAACATACGTTTTGCTTCAATTCTATACCAAACAAAATAGAAGGAATATTCGACTTTAAAGTGTATAAAAAAGGCTAAGAGTCATGGAAGAACTAGGACGTATCTCATTTAAAATATCTGCATATTCAGAGAAGCAGAAGTCGCACAAACTGATGTGAACGGGGCTAAATCCGCTCGGCAAACATACATATGTACATTTCAATAATAAATTTGCCATAATAATGCTATATGTACTACTTATATAGAATCGTGGCACACAAGATTAAATTGAAATTATACCTGCCTTATAGTTTATTTTTAATACATCGGCGCGTTTACATGAAACCTACACACACATGTATATTATACATATATATAAATATACATACATTTCACTGATGCACACATGATGCATGCATTCCTAAGGAACTCAATGCGAACACACGCACAAATTTAAGAAATTCGGTGGAATTAGCGAGTGGGGCTGTGGGGGGTAATTCTGTAACATCTGTCCATCAAAAATAGTATATACCAAAGTTTTAACAGTATGTTCAATTTCCATTCAGTATTTTATTACTAACAATTACTTTATGCTGTAGTTAATTACCGCTAAAACATGCAGAGTTATATAAGTATACTATTTTCTGATTGCTCTCAATCATAATCCATGTACAAACGTCTTATATATACATATGTATTTATATGCATCAGATAGTTTCGCTTTTGGCTCATTCACATGCATATTTATGTGTACATATATTCATAGCACTCACATTTAAATTTTTTGATGCGATCAAACCTTCGATATATATCAAAGAAACCGAAAAGAAGTTAATTATTTGAATTGAAAATCGTATAGTTAATTGTTTTTTGTAAACTTCCTGCGGTACCCAAAAAAAGTCGACTGTTCGGTAAGAAAGATGAACGCAAAATTACGAGATAATATTTGGAGCTTTTTTAGTCACACTATGTGAAATCGGTATGAGCTTTCAGAACACACAGTATGCTGTCCGCTAGAAATTCTGCTCTTCTTTCTCTTTGTTTTCTTGCTATGAAGAATATTAAATGAACCCAATAATTGTTTTATATGTTAACACTTTATTCAAACGCTGAAATTTATAATATTACAAAGTTACATATTTTTTTGTAAATTTTCTATGGTTCGTCATTATAATGATGTAGTATTATAAAAGCTTAAATTAAAAATTGAATATAAAGTCGAGAGAGGAAAGGAACCACAAACTATAAATAGTTATCGATAGTAATTACTGTTATGCAGTGAAATTTAATGTAATGTCTTCAAACTTTTATGATATTATATATATATGTGCATATATATATATATGCACATATATATCTATATATGTCATCTACAAACTGAATTCAAATACAACTGCAATAAAAGGAACGAAAGCTTATATATTAACAGTAAAGTAAACATTTGCTTTGAAGTTTTTAATTAGATATACAATATACAATAAGTGAAATATACAAAATGAATTGCACTAATTGTTAATTTAAATAATTATGATACCAACTTTGTCTATTGCTGTTTTTAAATTATAATGAGATTAATGGAACAATTTCGTGGTGTGATATATTAAATAGAAATCTTAATCTGTCGATATTATTATATGTGCCTATTTTAGTTTACTGAATTTAAATGCGCGTCAAATCTTAATGTTTATGTATTTATTATAATCTCGCTTGGTTTGATGAATTAGTGTATGTACTTTAGATTATTCGTAACTTTTAATTTGTGTGTGTTTTTATGTGTTGAGATCTTTGCCTGTTATGCGCTGGGAAGGGGGAGGGGGGGAATGTAAAAGGAAGAGGAGCTGTCGAGTCTTTAAAGTTTATCACTGGTTTTCTGGCAGTAGATTGGGACTAAATACAATTACACTACCAATTGCCGCATATTTAGCTAAATATCCTGTGAAGAATTTGATTGAGCTTTTAGTACTGTATTTGAAATTTCTGGTGTATTATTATATGTTGCCTTGTAGCAGTCCTTATCAATGTCCATTCCTCTTAATGTAGGCGTAATCGGTGCTGCCGCTGCATAGACAGTTAATGATTTTGTTGTAGACATTGACTCGGTTAGTTGCGATAAGGATTTTGTGCCAGTGCTGGAAACTTCTCCAGTTGCTCCTCCAACTGCCCGTGTTGCTATAGACCGTCCTACAAAAATGATATAATAAATATATATATTTAATATAAATAACAATTACATTACAATTATACATTTCAAATTCAGTAAATAAAACCCGAACCTCCTATACAGGTTATATATATATATATATATATATATATATGTCGGATTTTGATTAATTTCGTCCATATTTCATATATTCCATATTTCACAACTCAAGAACTTGATAGGGCAGAACAATGTAAAAGGTGCGTTCGTCAGCTAGGTCTCCACTCCATATCCCAAACAACAGACAGTCATCTCTGTCCCACGCCAAGCAACTTCACATTAAACGCACGACAACTGCATACTCGTATAGTGTCACTCTTTTCTCAAACTGTTGTCGAACCTCATCGAACACTGGGCGAAATAACGGAGTAAAGCATCGAGTATGCTTATTAATATTGATGCTGTTCTACCACTGTTATAATACTGTTATAACACCTTTTTTTAAATCATGGACCTGACATATATATATATATATATATACATTACCAGCTTTATAACTGCCTAACTTTTATTGACACTCATAAGTGATGATTATTTCGAAAAACAATGTAGTTATTGATTTGGACGATTGTTTCTATTGCAGCTATATGTTATATTGGTCTGATTTGCATGAATCTGTAATTGCACTTTATATACATATATCGTAAAATTAAAATATAGTAAATATAGTTGCATCAAGAAGGCAACAGACAGACGGACAGACAGACTTGGCTAGATTAACTCCCCTGTTGATTCTGAATCAGAATATGTGTAAAAAGGCTCGGAGATGTCTACATACAATAAGTGCATTACAAACTGGGAGCCCAATTCAAATATGGGTGTCTCTAATAATAACAGCTAAGATCTCGACGTTCAAACAGACAGATAGAGCATGGGTTACTCGTAGTCAGAGCACTAATATATAGACTTTCTGAGATCTGACATTCTTCTGCCTATTACATACATTTGCACAAATACTATAAAAGAACATTTTTGGGTCAGTTACTTTAATCTACTTTTTTTTTTAAGTGTTCAGTTCATAGTTGTACATTGAGTTATTATTATGTTTTAAGTAGAAGCAGACAAGCTGACCATATCAGGACATTTATGTCTTTACTATTGTAAATAGTGTAAATATAATATATTCTAAAGATAAGGTAATACCACTCAGCATCGAACATATAAAGTGCTCAAACAGCGGAAAGTACTTGTCTTCGGTTTATTATGACCCCAATGCCCGAAGTGTTTCACGAGTGAGCGATCGGCTCTCTTTGGTGAGCAATCCAGAAGCAGCGAACAGCGGCATCAACTCAGTCGCACAACGACTGCGAAACAATGAGCATGGGCATATTTCTTTGCGCTAGCCATCGTTTCAATGTATGTGTGAAGTTTGACAACAAGCAAATGCTTCGGCCAGCGCGTTGGCTGCCTGAAGTCAATTTTGTGTTTGTATAAGTTTTACACTAAATATGTTTGCATTCTCATAAAAGAGTATTTTAATATAAATATTAAATTGTATGCTTATGTAACTAAACTAAGTCGTTAGACAGTACATACCCCTGAACTCATCGAATAATTTATAAATAGAGAGCACAATAAGGGTCACTGAAATAGTTGTATTTATTTCTAAAATAAACAGTGCACAACAATATTGAAAAGTGGAATCTGTACGGCGACTTATAACTTCTATTGTACTCTGGATGAGCTTAGAGCTTCATGCTGAGTGCAGTGTCTATTATGAATGCCAGTGCCTCTACTGCACCTCTTCAATTTAAAAAGGGTACCTGCTAAGTGTTGTGGTTTGCTGAGCTGGGCGTTTACCCTACAAATGCCTTGTGCAAATTGCCAGTAAACTAGAAGATCTCTCCTGAAGAACTGAACTGTACTGTACAAATTTGTAATAACAAGTTTCAAGTATGTTTACCAAAGTTGGGAATAGAAAACGAGCGAAATATTTTAGTATTTACGTTCAGTGGCATAAAACAAAGATGGTGGATATCGTGAGCAGGCGCTCTCTGTCACGCTTGTCTTGCTAATAATATCCGTAAGTAAATCAACTGGAGATTCCGTGCTAACACTTTGTCCAACGTGATTAACCCGTCCACTGCAATTGCTATGTTCCCTTTCTCTCGCATTCGACACCGATACAATGGCCGACGTCTCCGTTGCATTAGCAGCTGAAAGATGATTAAAAGTGATAACAATAAAGATAAATAGAGATATTAAAGATCAATAATATTGAGTTACACTTACCCGTACCAGCCGTTACTGGCGACTGATCTGTGCTCATGCTACCGCCGCCGCCTCCAGCAGAGCTTGTACTACTTGGCGGCCTGGGCAAGCGTCGTCGTAGCCAAGGATGTTTAAGGGCCTCAGCGGGTGTAAGCCTCTTCTCCGCGTCCCATTCAAGACAACCACGTATAAAATTAAGAAAAAGTGGATCTTTGCAGCCGTCCAGCGCTTTCGACAGACTTTTCGAACAGGGCGGGCCACGTGGCTTGCCGCGACGCGACTGTCCGCCGATCAGTACGACCATACCGTCCGACATGGTACGTACCGTGCAGTATCGTGGATAACCCTTGGGACTAAAAAACGTTTTTGCCCGCTTCGAATTTGCCATCAGAGTCTTGCTGGGCATGCCGAGCACCTCGATAATGCATGCCAATTGATCACTTTCGTTTTCACCCGGAAATAAGGCATGTCCAGATAAAAGCTCTGACAGTATACATCCAAGGGACCACATGTCAATAGCACGGCCATACTTTGCGCCCAATATTACTTCGGGAGCCCGATAGAATCTCGATTGTATATATGTGTATACTCGCTGGCTTTCAAAGCACGATGATCCAAAGTCGATAACCTATTAAGTTGGAACAGAACAAAACACAAATAATTCACTTTAAAGTAAAAAAGTTTAAATATAATATAAGCTAAAGATAAGGTAACACTATAAATATCGATAAGAAACGGGCAATCGATATATTGAAATCACGATGGAAGTGCGATCAGTCTCTCGAGTAGAGGTGGAAATAAATCGATGCTCACTAAATTGATTTGAATCGAAAATTTGAAATATAAGACAAAAACTTGTTTTTTTTGGATGAAAATAAAACTAAAAACGTTTTCTTTGGCTTTAAATGATAGAAAAATAATTAAGACAATATAATGAAGAGCTCATAATGCTTTTAAACAATTAACCAGCTCCAGTACTTCAAAAACAAATGCTTGTCCGTCTCACGATCTCTAAAAACTACAATTTTGTACCACCACTAGACATGTTTAATAATTTAGTAGTAGTTATTTAGTACTTGTTTCAAATTTTCGATTAAACCGATTCTCAAAAATTAAATCGATGGATCGGAGATAATTTAAAACTTGGATTAATCGATTTCAACATCGATTTAACTTTCAGTTCTACTCTCAAGAAAGAACCAGGCGAATGGATGTGATAGAATGAAATTAAAGAATATAAAATTTTTACATATTAAATATTTTCTTGTTCTTATTAATATGGGGTGCCAGCCAAGTCAGCCTTTTTCCGACAGTTTTCTGCTTTACTTTTCTTTAAATCTTATTGTAGGGAAATCTATCATTTTTTTATAGTTTAAATGACACGTATTTATTTTTATAAAATTTAAATAAAATTGTCCTTCAAATCAACGTACATGATTTGTATATTCAATACGTTTTTTTAAAATTAAAAAAAAAGTGTCCAAGGAATAAATATTTCTGAGACAAGCACTGCGGAAAAAGAGGCCATAATACGAGCAAAGGCACGATAAAGTGATTTTACTGCATGACAAATCTCGTATTCACGTTGCGAAGGCTGTTTAAAAAATGGCTAGATTCGTGGATAAGCTCAAAAGACAAACAGTTTTACCAACAAAGTATTCGAGCTCTGCCAGAAAGATGTCAAAAAGTTGTGTCTAGCGATGGCAAATACTTAG
The DNA here is from genome assembly GCA_018903715.1 of Zaprionus davidi. Lineage (NCBI taxonomy): Eukaryota > Metazoa > Arthropoda > Insecta > Diptera > Drosophilidae > Zaprionus > Zaprionus davidi. The sequence continues at coordinate 374,178 of JAEIGL010000014.1, forward strand.
AATAATCCATTTATAATACTTCTTTTTATAATTAACTTGAAATTTCATCAAAAAAACAGCGGTCCTAATATATATAACTAGTAAAGGAAGGATTGGAAAAGATAAGCATCTGAGAAGGGTTTAGAATCTGAGAAGGGTTTAGAACCTGAGAAGGGTATAAACCTTCAACAAGCCAGAGGTATTCTCTTTTCTTATATTCCTTAAAGATATCTTATCTTTTGAGTGTCTTAGCTAACCTTAGATAACTAAAAGAAGTCAAAGAAATACATATTCACGCATTCAATTGTCATCTCAATCAAATTAATAAATGAAACTGAATTTCAAAGTTATAAATATGTAAATATATGTGTAAATATAGCATACCTTAATTCCAGAGCGACCTTGTTGCTTTAGTAAAACGTTTTCTGGCTTCATATCACAATGAATAATCTCATTTTTATATAGTGCATCCAGGCACTGGAGCAGGGAATGAGCAAATTTGCGTACAAGCTGCAAGCTGAAGCCCTTAAAGCCGTTCTTCTTGATCAATTCGTATAGGTTGATGCTAAGCAGCTCGAAGGTAATGCAAGTGTGATTCCGAAATGTGAAATAATCATACATATGTATAATATTCATGGTATTGTATTTGTCGTGACGTCGTAAATGATGTAGAATCCGTATCTCCTCCTGAGCTTGCCTATGAAATCTCTTCTCGTTGCGTACAATCTTCAAAGCGACATGTTCATGCGTCTTATGGTCATAGGCCTTGATCACCTGCCCGAAACTGCCTTTGCCAATTATCTTTAACATTTCATAGCGATAGGCAACATGATCGTGCGGTATATGTATATAGGCGCCCTGTTCATTATCATAATCGGAATTATTTGGCCCATATATGCCCGGACGTTTCTTAGCATTTGCTCCAATAAAATATATCTGTGGATAAACTTGAATCTCTGTACGCTCGTAGGGAGTTAGCTTGTGCATATAGAGTATCATCACTTGCTGCGGCGAGACAACCAGCGCTTTAGGTTTATTCTCCAGCGCACTCTTCTGCTGTCCCGACATTGTAATCTGCTCATGGAACGTATAATTATCGCCCACGAATATACTCTTCTGATGGTGATGTTGTGAAACTAGCGCCAGTGATTCCACTGCATTCGCGTTCAACGATGAATCCTTTATAGGGGGCGAAACGGACGACACTTCTATCTTTGCCACCGTTGTAACATTCGATAGAGAATTGGCTGTAAATGTAAATATATATAATACGAGGTGTGTTCAAAAATTATCGCGAATTTTGAATTTTCGCGGGTTACGTATAATCGAATTTCGATTTTTTTTTTTTGTTTTGTTATGTTGGAAGACTCTTCCCGAACATCTGTACCAAGTTTCAAGTGTGTAGCATTTTTTGTTTGGTTGTGAGAAGCGTAAAGGTTATAAATGTTTTGCGTGCTCGCCGATTTTTTGCTATCGAAAAATATGGATCAAAGGATTTGCATAAAAACGAGAGCAACAGTCACGCAAAACGCGACAGTGGGATACCCTTCGACCTATGTTCCCGTGTAGTTTAATTTGTTAAATTCATACACATATGCATATGCACATGCTTTGAAATTAATCCCGACAGATGGCGCTCGCGCTCGCCCGACTCCCTTGTTAGCTGAGAGAAGCACTTGGTTTTATGCTCATAATTTCTTAAATAACTTCTGTGATTATTGTCCGATCGGATTGTAATTTGGACACTACGTAGATATTTCATTCAGCTTAGTATATGTTAAAGTCAGAAAGTTGTATCTTTTATACAGCGCTTATAAATTAAGTTTAAATATTAAATTATTGATTTGTGGGGGCGGTGGGCGTGTCACCTAACATTTGAAATAAACTTGATCTGCTTATAGTACACAGGAGTCTTCCTGCCAAATTTGGTAACTCTAGCTGTTATAATAACTGAGATCTGTGCGTTCACACAGACAGACGGACAGACAGACAGACATGGCTCAATCGACTCGGCTTGTGATCCTGAGCAAGAATATATATACTTTGTGGGGTCTGCCACGCCTCCTTCTGCCTGTTACATACATTTGCACAAAGTTAGTATACCCTTTTTGACCATTTTCAATGGTCGAAGGGTATAAAAATAAAATAAAGTGCTCCGAAACACTTGAAATTTTGACAGTGCCATACGGTGAAACTGTTCTGAGTAAAAAAAATGTTTACAAGTGGTACAAACTCTTCTAAACAACAATGTACGAGTACGTTCGAAGACACAAAACTGATTTTAACCAACTCTTTCCCACTTAATAATTATAAATAAATTACTTAAATTCCCCCTTTAAAACATACTATTGCACAAATATTTTACAGATACTAATGGCTGATTTTGTAGCTATTGTCTTTTTGCCAACACTGATTTAAACAGCTGACGCACGTTTCGTGTTTTCTATCACTGGTGCGGTTTATGGGCGTACTATCTATCATTGGACCGTACTTCTTCAAAGATGAACGCGAATCGTAAGGTAACTTGACTTGCATGACATGTGGTTTCAACAGGACGGTGCCACATGCCACACAGCACACGTAACAATGTACTTATTGAGAGGCGAGTTCAATGAACATTCTATTTAACGTTCGGAACTAGATCGTGCGATTTAACGCCTTTAGACTATTTTGTGTGGGGCTATGTTAAATTCAATTGACGCATTGGAGGACAACATTGAAGCATTTATTCGTGAGATAGCGAGATGCCGAAATGGAAAGAATATGCTAAAATTGGACTAAGCGGATGGAGCATTTGAGGCGCAGTCACGCTCAACATATGCATGAAATAATCTTCAAACATTCAATCATATGCAGCGTACTATCGATTCAAATAAACTTTTCATGCATTTCTCTCAATTTTATGTGTCTACTTTTGAGATATAGCTCTTACAATTATATTGTATATCTCGTCATTATCGCATATTAATTCAACTACGAATATAAAAACATACCTTGATTGGTTGATCGGGGAATGACGCATCTATCTGTGCATGAAGGAAGATTCGTGTTCTTTGAATGATCTCTTATGTACTCGGAAAGGTCTTGGACTTTGTCTGGTGAGGATTTTATGTGCAATTTACGCTCATGATACATTTCAGTCGATGATCCGTAGCTACTATTTATATACGGAATGACCACCGGAAAAGTGTGCTGAGATGTGCTCTCAGTTTGTGCGGAAAGTGATGGTTTCGCCGCATCATTGGCGTAAGAGGTGTTCGAATCACGCAAAGCGCTCGAAGATGCCGAGGAGATTTGCAATTGATTTAAGTTCTGTTGAGTGCCCACCATTTCGTCGTGATTGTAGGTTCTGTAATTATTGTTGCTGTTGTTGTTTTTCAAATGAGAATCAGTCGATTGTTTTAAAACGTCGTTATTATTACTGCGCACAGATGGTTCGCTCCGGAATGTCGCTGCTTCGCCACAACATTGAACACTTTCAGCTGCAGTTTCATTAAAGTTCACATGCTGCTGCTGCGATTTATATATTATTGACATCACTGTTATCAGCTTCGAAGACGTTTGGTCTGCTTTCAAATCCTCTTGAAGAGTCCTTTACTCAGCTTACTTGCTGTTCCATAATGCTATTATTTGCTATAGTTTGTTCAAAGACCTATTGTACACTCGAGTTAATGCTAGTCAAATGCTGGCTTGACAATTCTAATAAATATTAGTTTTCCTGTTTACATTTCTCTTGTTTTCTCTTCCGTTCTAGGGAGACGTTGCCTGGACTCAGCAAGTAGAGGAAGGAGACGCAGATGTCGTCATCTATTTGGCAGTTCTAGAGGCAGATACTTGAATTCATTATCAATTGAGAGAGCACAAATTAGTTCAACTAAGTGGATTCTTACCTGGCAAATTGTGATTCTTCTACTCGCAGAACTAACATCGCAGAACTATATATCATCGCAGGAGTAGGAGAGTGCGGTCTTCTGCATACAACTCATCGTTGTCGTTAATCTCTTCCAATTAATTCAGTAGATGCACGTCAGTTTCAGTTTCTGTACTTTAGAATATGTATTATATGTATAAATTTACTTTGATGCTTCTAATAAATCAGTGTATAAATGTGGACAATCAATATGCTCTGTTCATAAAAAGGAAGTGTGTGAATGCCATACCTTAAGTTAGCGCCCAGAATTTCGGATTTGTCTTGCTTTTTGGTTATATGTACTATATTCCGTGTTCTTGTTAATATCCAACCACTTAAAAGAAAATTTGACCATCTATTGTCATAATCATTTTGGAAATTAGTTTCTCTTTAAGCATTTCTATGGCAATTTAAGTTGAATTGGTATTTGTCATTTTTTGATCGGGAATTTTTTGCTGTTTCCACATTCAACAGAAGAATTTCTATTCTCAATTGCAAACAATTTTATTTTGTTTATGAACGTAATGATGATTAAGTTGGCATGTGTCAATGGTTAACTTTTATAAAATATCGATATATCGATATGCCATATGGACATAACATCATAGCATTAGAATTGCAAAAATTGGAGTACATATTTTTTATAATTGTACGTACGAACAAATATGTACATTATGAGCTTAACATATCTTATGTACACAGCTGTTTAAAAGGAATTATAAAATAGTTTCACACATTAACTATTGATTTAATTCTTAATTTCACATGCAACTGCAGTACTTTTATATATTAATTTCAATATATTCCTTCCATGAAACTTTTATTAAAACGACTTCATCTTATGAACCAGTGTGACCGAGCGATTATAAAATGTCACATAGCAAACTGTAAGGTGTTGCCACCTAGTTAAAAAATCGCATAGTACTTAAATTTATGACAATTGAATAAATTAAAATCTTAATAATCATTAATATCTTCACATTCATTTATAATGATTTGATGACTTTCTATTTATTCATAACATTTTATTGTGTTGTGGGAAATTATTCAGTTCTTTCGCGATAAATCGATTGCCAATGCATGTTATCGAATTGCCACCACAATATTGAACGGCTATTAAAAAGCATATATTGGCTCTTAGAGAACAATCTTATAATTAATATTTAAAATTATTGTTTATTCATTAAATACAATACCGTTTGGCGAGTATACTTATACCGTTATTTTAAAAATCTTAATGGCCGGTTCGTTTGAACTGGTTCAGTTAAAGTGAATATATTACTCAAATGAACATTAAAATCGAAACAATGTAACCATAACATTAGTAAAAATACCTCAATATTCACCGTAATTATAGTAAAGTATAAGCACAACATAGGGCTGTGGTAGATTTATATAGCTTATATCGCATCAGAGTAGTTAGTTTTGTTGTGAACATAAATATATCATATATATAAAAACATTTATAAATATATATATTCACAAAGAAACCATAAAGGAAGACATACATTTCAAAATTGCATAGCTCATAAGGGCTTGGAAATTTGAACAATTGTAGGTAATATTCAAATTTGTATTTTTGTTAGTATGTGTATGTTAACAAATCATTCTAGATATCAAAATAAATTATTATTTGTGTTTGCACTAAAGTGGCGGAAACACCCCTAAGTCCCTACATATACATATGTACATATGCATACATATAAATTTAGTACATCTGTGTGAATAGCGGTATACTAACGTTAACACTTGTGAGTATATTTTTTAAATCTTTTATTTTTCTTATTAGTAGTTTTATAAGAAATGGAAACGATGAAATATTATTAAATATACATACATATATAATAATATTTATTGCCTTACTCATAGAATTCGAGGTTGTACGGTAACCTCCCTGCCTTTTTCCACCCTTAGTATTATAAGGGTTTAAACACATGGCTAAAAGTGGCGCAGAGTGGCTTTGGGGTGCCTTCGACTCATTTTGAGTTCTGCTGCAGGTCTTCGTTTATATGGGGCTTGAAATTTGTCGTGACATTAAGAGTAAAAAAGTAGGTTGAAAGCCATATTCTGCATAGTATTACGACCGTATTATCAAATATGCAAATATGTAAAAATATCGCATACACAGAGAGGTACAAGTGTGTATGTTACACAGAAACGTACAAATGTGAAAATGTTTGTAAGTACGTGTACTTGTGTCGAACACGCACATTCACGGCACTAATTTTATAAAACCTTTGCATGCATGCACATATAATATGTACATACATACACACCTAATTGGTATTCATCTAAAACATATGTATGTACCTACATATGTAAGCCACATATAATGTAATGTACAACATATGTAAAAAAAAGAAACCAATAAAAAAAGGGGTTTTCATATCAACAAACTCTAGATCAAAATTAATTATACATGGATATTGAGAATTTTAATAAATATAACAATATAAACGAATTGAAAGGAAACTAGCTAACTGATTACATTTATTTAACAGCCCCAGCAACCTTTAATTAAGGAGTAACCAAAAGTATGATTGACCCCAGCTCCAGTGAGGAGGAAGGAGACGAAGATGCCGTCATCAATTTGGGCCATAAAGGACGTATTGGAGCACAAAATAAATCAGTGACTTCCTCCATACCCGGACCCGGACCTGGACCAGGCTCCTCGTCAAGTTCTGGTGCAGTAATACCTCCAGCGCCTGCCGGAGGTTATTCCAAAACCCAAAATGGCGACTTTTCTGGTAATCAGAGAATATCGAATGCTAATGCTGGCAACGGAGCTGCGAAAAGTGAACAACCACCCCAGTCTGCGCTCAATGAGGGGGCCAACCTTGGAATACCCAGCAATGGAATAACGAGGTTTGTATGATAGTTAACTTGAACTTGAATTTCACTACTAATGCAGCTCCTCATCAAAATTTTGCATCAGCTTTTTTTCTTTATTTATGTTTGATTGATATACAAATAAAAATTAGGTTAGATAACAACCTTGCAGAGGAGGGTATATTAGTTTTGGACAGGAGTTTGCAATGATGCACCTTAGCAGACATCTCCGATACTATTAAGTAAATATATTCTGAATATGCATCAACAGGGGAGTCGAAATAGCTGTGTCCGTGTTCAACCGTTCGTCTGTCCGCCCATCCGAATGTCTATCCGTTTACCTATTTACAGCTATTTGAGTGAAACTTGTCACAACTGCTGCATGCTGTGAACAGAAGGAGAACGAAACAAATGATCCTACTGGGTATATATCGGCCTATCGACTTATCGATTTTTATTGTTTGTCAAGATATTACAACCAAATAAACTACATGGAACTTTAGCTTTATAAATAATATGCATATAAGATCCTGAAGATCCCTATCATCCTACGTTTGACCTTGTTCTAGCTCTGCCTACTCCTGTGCAAACTGCAACTGTTACTCGTTAAGTAAAATTACGTTGTTTCCGTAAGACCGATTTTGGAAAACTAAATCATTTAATTTTGGAACATGATTGCTCATTTTTTTATACATGTTATAAACCTAAATACCTTAATCTCATTCTTTTATTCCTCCATAAATTCATTTTCCGATCAATGTGTTCCTCTTGTTTTTCCCGTAAAGTCAAACAGGCCACTTTGGTGCTCTCGTGAACCTTTTAGGTTAACAAATTTGAAATCTCGGTATTTTAAATTCACTTGTAAACCTTTTGATTTCTGCCGATATATTACTGTTGGAGCAATCTTTATTGCTCTAAATGCAAGTTGTTACGAGTATTGGAGTCGTTGTCAGACTTTTTTCAATATACCTACTCAACTGAACCGTATAGTTCTTTCGTACATCTATACCCTTACGCTATTAATTAATTTTAACACTCTTTTTAGGCCATGGATTTTAAAAAAATTCATGGTCTATTGTGTTTGTCGGAACGGAAATGTGCGTAACAGGCAGAAGGAGGCATCTCCGACCCCATAAACTATATATATTCTGAATCAGTATCAGTAGCCGAGTCGATTGAGCCATGTCTGTCTGTCCGGCTCACCGTCTGTCCGTCTGTCTGTCTGTATGAACACCTGGATCTCAGAAACTATAAGAGCTAGAGTCATCAAATTTTGTGACAACATACGTATATAAAGCAGTGTGTCAAAGCTTTTTTTAAAATTTGGACACGCCCCTTCCCGCCTCTGAAAATCAGTAATAACTATTTAAAAACTACAATATTAACTCAACAACCAAAGTTAATATCTTACATGACAAATACCTTGCCACGGGCGTTATGTGAAAATTTCATTTAAATCGGACTATAAATAAGTGAGATATGATACGAATTAAACTCACTTTGAACATATATACTTAAGCATACCTAATTCACGCAAGCATACCGAAGTTCAAATCTAGCGTCAGACACATAGCATTTTATTAAACTTTTTATTTGCATTGTATGGTAACAGAATTGGTTCACAATCCAGCTTTGCCGATGGGCCAAGGAGTGAGGCAATGGCCGAGTGGTTAGAGTGGCGAACGGCTGCGAGAGAGTGCGGGTGCGAACTTTCATTTATTAATTATTTCTTATTTTATTTTGTTTATTTATTTTATTCTAATAAACTAAAAGAATAGTTACAGTCAAACAAATTAAATTATTTTATTTTGTTTGTTATGACTTTGCATGTTCAGTAAGATTCCAATTCGATGTTTCCTATTTTGTTTTGCTCTCAATCTTTTGCAATTAGAATGCTAGAAAATAACAGAGATCATAAGCCCTTGTAAAGTTATGAATGTGCGAGTGGGACGCCCATACATACATGTCTACATACCCACATGTATGTATTGGCATCCCACTTCAATATACATTATTGCACGATTGTATATACATACATATGTACAATTAGATTTGCAGTTGCTGTTGTGTACCGACGAAAGAAAACTAAGTTCTAATTACATATATTGCGTAACTAAAACTTAAAAATCGCCTACCACCGCAGCCCCTCTTTAATGTTTTTGAGCTTTTAATTTATTTAAAAAAAATTATGAAATACAAAAGAATTTCACATGTTGATCGCGACAGCAATCGAACCTCGGAACACGTTCAATATCTTTGACCGCCTTAGAGTCGGGGACATAGTCCACTCAGCCACTGAACATCTCTCACAATCGTCGAAAATGGTGAGACATTAGACAAAACCACAAGACGCAATATGCATTCTTAGTTCGTGCCAAAAAAATCAAAAAGAAGCACATGTAATGAAATTTGGTACGTGCTAGAAATGCATACCTATACCTATTGCCTACGGTATACTTTGATAATCCATGGCCTTATACAGTCAGCTCCTGACTGTAGCGTTTGTATTTTTTGTCTTCTTCTTAACTTAGTGATCTTAAATCTGACTCACTTCCAAAAACTGAGAGATCTTAAAGATGACTCACTTCCAAAAACCAACTTTTAAGCTGCTTGACTTGTCACTAGCTAACAGTTATTTTCCAACTATTTTTCCATTCTTCTTCACAAAAGTGGATCTAACCATGATGTGAAAAACTATAGGTGTACTCGTATATCCAAACTGACCGCAATACCTGGCTCAGTTTATTTTATGTGTAAATCAATAGTTTCGCCCCATCAACATGGGTTTGTAAAGAAGCCTTTCTTTTAGAATTTTCTTCCCACATTACTTTAGGATTTCGGAAGAAAATGCTAACAGATAATGTCGATACTATATTTCAGTAAAGCATTCGATTCCGTAAATCTCTTGATTCATAAATTAAATTTAATTGGTTTTCACAAAAGCTTCTTTTGTGGATATCCGATTGTTTAACTAACAGGTCTCAATGAGTTATTTTTAAATACTGTCTATCAAAGCCAATCTTTGTTACTTCTGGTGTTCCTCAGGCTTTTTAACCTTTTTATTAACTATCTTCCTTCAATACTTCTTCACTCTAATATCCTTATGTATGCTGATAACTTGAGACTCTGTTTGACGTACCGTGATCCTGTACGTAACCTGCTTCAAACAGATCTTGACTTGCTCTTTGCTTGGTGCAGGCATAATCTGCTGCATCTTAACTGTTTCAAGTGCAAAGTTATGTCATTTTGCAGAGGTAGCTATCACGTCTTCAACTATACATTTCATTTAACTCCGCTTTAAAGAATAACCAAGGTAAATGAATAACCAAGGTAAACTCCGCTTTAAAGAATAACCAAGGTAAATGGTATTTTCTTTGATCATAGACTGAAATTTGATCGTCACATTGCACAAATGGACGAGTACTTGGTTTCATCATTCAGATGGGCCAAAGAATTCAAAGATCCTTATACAAGTACAACAAGTTACTTTACACTCCTCTTGTTCGTCCAATTCTATAGATAGAATTGAGTCTGTTCAAAAGCAATTTCTACTCTTCGCTGTGTATCAGGACTTACCACCTTACTCTAGCAGACTCCTTCTAATTAACCTACCTTCTCTTACTAATTGTCGTATTAAGTATGTGTTTTTAAAACTAATCAAGTATGACATTGCTTTCCCTACTCTGCTTAACCAAATCAATTCTTGTATTCATTCTAGAGTTACTTTCACTTTCTTTGCACCTTTGTTTCAATAATTATACAATAGCTTGCATGATCCCTTCTCGAGTTCTCCCTTAAATCTGTCAAACTGTCCATCCTTAATTATGGTACTTAACACTATATCCCAACAATTAACACTAACCTTCTACCCCTTTGATTGGGTTTTACTAGGTTTTCCCCAATCCCTCGATCGGTTTATTTTTATTATTGCCAGTTTAAATTTACATTTTTAATTTTTATATTTAATTTTAATTTAAATAAAATAAAATATTAAAAATTTTAAATTTTTTTGAATTCATAAACGCAATTTTAAAAATTATTATTAAGTCAATAAAATGAACTTACTTTTTAGTAATCATTCTTAATTTTAATGTAAATTCTTTTTTCCAGTCGACTGCTATTAGTCGACATTAAAAAAAAAAAAAAAAATAATAATAATAAATAAATAAATAAATAAAAAGTCATTAAAATCGGATAACTATATTATAGACCTACCATAGAAACAATCGGCCGAAACGAGGGCTTTTCCATGAAGATCAGTATTGTTTTTCGATATAACTTAACTTATAAGTACCTACAAATGATTTTATAGTAATCGTGGTAAATTTTTCAATTTTTTTTATTTAAATCGGACAACTCTATTCTATGCCTTTCATAAGAACATTCAGTTTAAAGTAAATATTTTTATATGTTATATATGGAGCGATTGCAGTTATACATATATATACAAGACATTTAATTCAGTACCATTATATGTACAATATATATTTCGTATATAAATTTTCGGGGGAGATAAGATGCTGCAAGGGCATCAAAACCTTCGGCATGCTGAAGGTATCCTTTCTTTCTTTCTGGTTGTTTTTTTTTCCAACTTACAAAAATGAACACATTTCTAAATTTCGCTTTCGGGCTTTCGCTATTTCATTTCAAACCTTAACACATGACAACAAATTGGCACAACCTATGGGCGACCAAACAACATCAAAATCAAATGTATACGTATTATATATTTATATGCGTATGTATATTAATATATGTATATGACAAAAAACAACATCATTATCATTGGAGTCTTTGAATTTGGAATTTGAACGCAATTGGCAAACCAAACTAAACCAAACATCCACATATATATTGACACCATCCATTAAACTAAATATTTATATATATATATATATATATATATATATATATATATGTATATATTTATATATATATATATATATATATATATATATATATATATATATACATATATACCATATATATATATCTCATCAACATTGGGGCGCATAGAGGCAGATCGAGCCACAGTAGAATCATAATACAGCAATCCGACGCGCCAAGTCAGCACCACCACCAGCAACAGCAACAACAACATTATCAGCATTATCAACAAGAACAACCATATGAAAATCAACATCAATTGTCACAAAATTCGCTTCAAAATTATAACTATAACAATCATAAAAGTGAGGTGGTGCCTGGTGTAGTTGCTGGCTTAGGTGCTGCAACTATACCAAATATACCAAAAATCAAAGTGCAATCTTACCTGATTGGCACCAATAGCAATGACAGAGGGGCGGCGTTTTCAAAGGTTATGTCATGTAATAATCAAACATTGATATTATCATCTAGCGGCATCTCGCAAGAAACTCTAAATCAAAGTGTCGGATCATCGCGTGCTAATTCGCTGCCGCGTCCACTCTCTCCATCGCCGTCGGTTGCCAGTGAGAAGAATGATACCGGCGATCCTCATGTAAGTACGAGACGCTACTAAAATACTCTAAACAATTTTAATGGAGAGAGTTAACTGCAGTTTGACAAACTCTAATTAAGTTACAACAAAAATATTTACGTACTTGACCGTATCAAATTCCGGCTGATGGCCAGTAAAATACTTGTGGACCAATGCTTTTGTTGAATCATCAGTATACAATTGTTGTACCAATGTAGAGGAGAAGTTCTCAACGCACTTAAAGAGACATTTACGACCCTATAAAGTATCAGAATATATATTAGCTGCGCAACTAAGTTCTCGCTGTTTTTGTTGATGAAAATGCAACTTTATTATAAAAAGAACTATTACAAATGGATTATTCAAAGTATTTGCCACCGCTAGATATAAAATTTTTTGCCATCTTTCTGGCAGAGCTCGAATACCTTGTTGGTAAAAGTGTACGTCTTTTGAGCTTATTCACGAATCTAGCCATTTTACAATGTTTGCATACATCATGGAACTGCTGATCCGCCAGGCAATATCTGAGGAATATAGCGGGTGGGTCGGACTTCCCATTAGAGTGTTCTCAAGTAGATTTAAACAACAGTAAAATCACTTTATCGTGCCCGTTGCTCGTATTATGGCTTGTTTTTCACTCAGTGCTTAGCTCAATCGCATCAATTGAGTTCGATACCGTTCCCCCAGTGATGGTTTAAACAACTCACAATAAAACCAGTAAGAAAAGCAACACTCGCGTAGCACGCGACAGTGGGATACCCTTCGACCTATGTTTCCGTGTAGTTTAATTTGTTAAATATACATATGCATTATTCCCGACAGACGGCGCTCGCCCGCATGTTTTAACATGTATTTTGTCCTTCTAAGTCTGAATCCGAAGTCAAAATTTACGTAGCACATCTGAGTTTCGACTTAACCTCAAAAAATTCGAAAATTGTTGAAACCCCAAAAAATTATGGGGGGTCATGATCGGATCATGCTATATATGTTTCTATATGTTTTTAGACCTTCTAAATCCGAATCCAATGTCAAAACCAGTTAATCACGTCTGAATTTCAACCTAACCTAAAAAATTTTTAAAAAACTTCTAAAATTTTAAATTTTTTTGATAATTTATTACTGCATTTGTAGAATATATGTAGAATCACGTATTTAATTTATGGTTTTTATTAGTTAAAATACAGATTTGAAGCAAAAAATCATTATTCATATGAACCTATTCCGAATACTGATAAAATAATGCTCAAAAAAGAATATACCGCATGAAAAACTTTTTTGTATATTCAATTTGAATACACCCTAATCCAATATTAAAAAAAAACTTCAAAGTTTTGGAAGTTTTTCAAAAATTTTTTCGGTTAGGTTGAAAATAGTGAAAATACATGCATATGCCGCTTACCCAGATCATTAAACTTTTTTTTTTGTGGGGTTGTGTAATTCATTCAGCTTAGTAAGCATGTTAAAGTCAGAAAGTGGTAGCTTTTATACAGCACTTACAAATTGAGTTCCAAAATTAAATTATTGATTTACGGGGGCGGTGGGCGTGGCACCTAACATTTGAAATAAACTTGATCAGCTTATAGTACACAGGAGTCTTCCTGCCAAATTTGGTAACTCTAGCTTTTATAATAGCTGAGACCTGTGCGTTCACACAGACAGACGGACATGGCTCAATCGACTCGGCTTGTGATCCTGAGCAAGAATATACAGGGTCCGCCACGTAACTTTTTTTTTTTTAAAACAGTGCGCACAAGATCGATTGTAACGTTGGCTATGTGGCACGGAGCGCCGTCTTGCTGGAACCAAATGTTGTTCAAGTCCTCCTCTTCGATTTCCGTTCGCCATTGACCGTAACGGTCGCGCATTTTCGCCTCACGCACACTCTCGGCCACAGCAGCGATATTACCGGCAGTACGCACTTTTTTTGGTTTCTCACGCGTTGGTTTATCAATAATTGTGCCGGTTTCTCTCAATTTTTTTAAAAGAAAGCGCACATACGGAGCGGACGGTGCTTTGTTACGGCTCATTTCCGTGCTTAATTTTCGTTTTCATTTTTAATGGTCGAAGGGTATAAAAACCTTCTATCTGGTTGCACCAAATACACAGCATAGCCTTCGCAGCGTGAATATAAAGCCGAGCCGACGTCGTAGAAGCATGATCAGGTAATCCCCAATATTTTATACACTTTGGGTTGCTGCAATGAATCAATTTCTTATCATCCGTCACGATGCGACAAAGAAAAGTCTTCCTCTTGTGCCAGTGGAGCAATTGTTCACTTCCCTTCAATGACGAATTTGACTTTAAAATAGACATTTCCGCACAACCACAAATATATAATACAATAACAAAGTCACTAATTTTTGAAGTGGTTTGTTTACCATATGTCAAAGTTTGGCTTATGATGTTTTGGTTAAGTCGAAATCAATCATCATTTACTCCTAGAGCCATCTACACTGACAAAGAGCTTGAACTTAGTTGCACACATAATAATACTCTGAAAATTAAAACTATACCGGCCAGGGAAATACTTGTAAACCAATCAGTAAACAACTGTTTTACCCATAAAACAACTGTTTTACCCAACTGTTTTACTTAACGAATATATGTATATGTATTTACTTAACGATCCAAGGATTACGCAAATTACTTTCTCGCATAAAGCTCTCTCTCTTTCGGTTATCTGGCTGCTTTCTCACTGAATGTCCATCTCCTTTTCGTTAACAAGAGGTACCTTTTCTTTCTCTTGCTGAGCAGTTGATCGACGTATTCTCTTTTTTTTGTATTCCTTTTTGATGGCTTATACTTACTTATTGCAAGGCATAATGCCCAAGCAATGCACTTGTTTTTTGCTTAAGGCCATTAAGCATTTATCGAAATAGATTTAATGAAATTCTTTTACTAGGCTTAGTTTGTATAAAGACCTTCAAAATAACTTAAATAATCATGGTCAAAATGAGACACTAATTCCATTTCATTAAAGTGAGTAAATTATATACTATTGCTTTCATAGACATAAAGATTTTTGCTTGAACAAGCTGTATATATCTAGCGATTCGAGTTAACTAGCATAGGAAATCGTAGGAGACAAGGAAGTAACCTTTCTAGGTTTCTATTGCAGTCAAAAAGTTAGGTTACCATAGAAAAATCTTATTAAGCATAATATTATTATTAATCTCTGAAATCATATTATACTGTATACCATAAATTCTAGGAAAAACATGAGCGCGAGGAGGAGGAGCGAAAGCGTCGCATACAGTTGTACGTTTTTATATCGCGCTGCATATCGTATCCATTTAATGCAAAACAACCAACGGATATGACCAAGAGGCAACCAAAGATCACAAAACAACAGCTTGAAATAATGACACAACGATTTCAGGTAGGTACTTTTAATTTATTAATTAACTAATTATTTGTATCCCACACAATTTTATATTGCATAAGATATCATTTTTAACGGTCTTTTGTTCTTTAACTCTTGCAAAAATGTAGTCAAATTTTTAATTATTTATTTAAAATAATTTATAGTCGAAATATGGTCAGTAAAGTAAAGTCAGTCAAAAGTAACAATCAATAACAATAATCCTAATTCTTTGTAAATTTTGAATTAAAGATATAAAAATAAGAATAATTTTAAATTGAACGTAAAACCTTTAATAGGAGAAAAAGAATAAATTAAAGTGTATTGTATACAAACTGGGGATAAAGAGAAAAAGCCAATCAGATCAGAATAGTTAGTGTTAGTAACCAAAGGCAAATCAAAATCGCAAGTAGAATGGGTGACCATGCAGTTAGAAAGTTAGTTAAAGAAAGAAAATATGTATATATATATAACTATTTACTATATGATAGGTAAATAGAGAATTATTGTTGTTGTTAGCTAATAATTATAATAATTTATTATAGACGAGTTGATGTCGAGTCATGCCCTGATGTCCGTCTGTAGATCTCAGAGACTTTAAGAGCTAGGGCTACCAAATTTGGTCCCAATATGTTATATGTGTTATTATTGCACGTATGTAGATCAAGTTTATTTTATATTTCTGTCACGCTTACTTTCCCTAATCTCAAATACGCAAAACATAGAAGTTGAATTGTGTATATTGAAGAAATATTTTTAGTCTGGTGTGTAGCGGGTATATCACAGTCGATCACACTCGACGGTAGCTTTCGTGCTTGTGTTATCACAGCTAAAGGGTGATTTTTTTAAGAGCTATATGAGTTTTTCAAAAAAAGATACATTAAATTGAGAGAAATGCATGAAATCTTTATTTGAATCAATAGTACGGTCCAAATTAATTGAATGTTTGAAGATTATTTTATGCAAATGTTGAGCGTGACTGCGCCTCAAATGCTCAATCCGCTTGTGGCATACTCTTTCGAACATTTCGTCATCTCGGTATCTCACGAATAAATGCTTCAATGTTGTCCTCGAAATTTCTATACATATTCTATACATTCGATTTAACATAGCCTCACAACAACATAGTCTAAAGGCGTTTAGTCTCAAGAAATAGCCCCGAACGTTAAATAAAATGTTCACCTCTCATTCGCTTTTCAATAAGTCCATTGTTACGCGTGCTATGTGGCATGTGGCACCGTGTTGTTGAAACCACAAGTCAAGCTCTTGCATTCGGCAAATATAGTATAAAGTTTAATATCATCATTCAATAGCACTCACCATTCACAGTTACCTTATAATTCGCTTCATCTTTGAAGAACTACGGTCCAATGATGCCATAAACTGCACCAAACTGTGACTTTTTCTGGCTGATCAATAGCCCGAATAGTGGGTCGATTAAACTGACCATAAAATAAAAGAAGAAGCGCGCGATAAACTTTCTTAACAGAGCACGTATTTTGATAATGAAATGCAATAATTTGCACCGCGTTATTCGTTTATAAGATTCAAGGCTAAATAATAGACCAAACTGAAGATGTTTGACACTGATAGAAAACATGAAACGTGCGTCAGCCGTTTAAACCACTGTTGCCAAAAATATAATTGCTAAAAAATCACCCTTTACTATGTTTTAAAGCAAAAGTTTTGCACAAGGGCCTTCGCGACCGTCGCTACAAATCACACTTTATATTACTTTTTGTGAGACCCAGCTCTTTATCAACAGAGCTGACTTGCTACTTATTGCTGCAGGCTGGAGCCTGTCGAATTATATCAATATGACGTATGGTCGAAAGGTATAACAAGTACAAATCTTTGTATATTCCCTCTTTTTGTTCAACATCGTATAATTGTACCGCATGGCTTTCATATTACTAGTCAATTATAAACATATATTTTCATAAGCGGAGAAGACAATGGGAGAAGATTGATAGCAAAACCTGTAAGAGTACTATTCAAACTCGTGCAAGTGTAAGGAACCGTATATTTCTTTAGTCACCCCTCCTTCTGTTTAAATTTAGCATTAAAAATAAATTATTTATACAATAATTTCTAATTCAGGTCAAAGTAAAAAGAAGCTGCCCAAATTAGTTGTTTATATTTGTTTTTGAAAATTTAGCACTATAGTCTATAGTTTAAATAAAAATGTAAAACACTTTTATATATTTTTAACAATTTTATGTACTCGACAACTAAAATACAAATACGTATAGTATAGTTTTGATTGTAATATATTATAAATTATAATCAAAACTATACTATACTATTCTATACTAGTAGTATAATAGTATAGTACTAATTACTGCAAACTGACTAAAACCTTCGCTCTTAACATGTATTCCCAGGCTTTTCTTAAGGGTGAAACGCAGATAATGGCTGATGAGGCATTCCAGAATGCAGTACAGAGCTATCATGATGTATTTCTTAAATCGGAAAGAGTTCTAAAAATGGTTCAATCTGGTGCTTGTTCACAACACGATTTTCGCGAAGTTTTTCGTAATAATATTGAAAAACGTGTTAGGTAAATGAACGTTAGTTCTATGCAAATATATATTTTATTAAAACTATACACTTTTACTGTAGATCTTTACCGGAAATTGATGGGCTTAGCAAGGAGACTGTATTGACCTCGTGGATGGCTAAATTTGATATAATACTTAAAGGTAGCGGCGAAGAAGATACAAAGCGACCATCGCGCATGCAGCAGTCATTGAACAGCGAGCTTATTCTATCTAAGGAACAGCTCTATGATATGTTTCAGCAAATCTTGTCGGTGAAGAAGTTTGAACATCAAATTCTTTTTAATGCATTGATGGTATGTGATATTACTTTCATAATTTCATAATGTTGTTATTTAATATATGTAATAACACTGTGTGACAATACAAATATTGAAACTTTAATTTTCAAGTTATTTTTAAGCTTATTTATCTTGTGAAACTTATTTTTCATTTGTTCATGCTGTGAAATATCTAAGTTATTCGATACATACAGTTTTTGGAGATATAAATGTACCATGTACAATGTTTGGAGTGGCAACCATACTCCCCAGACCTTAATATAATAGAAAACGTATGGGGATTGGCTAGGAATGTGTATACGAGTGTGGTAGACAATATTCCACTAAAGAAGACTTGATTAACGGAATAAAACTCGCATAGTCAATGATTTCCTTGTGGAATACCTACAAAATTTTATGGATAACTTTCCAATTGATTGTGTTAATTCCTTGTTAACAAAGAAGGGACGATGTATTATTAATTAGCTTCTAAAATATTCAAATTACTATGTAAAATTGTTGTTGAACATTTTTGGAAATTAACTGAACATACTCATACATATTATCGCAGGGGGCGCGAAGATCCCATTTTGATAAACACATTTATGAATTGTTATACCCTTCGACCATTGAAAATGGTCAAAAAAGGGTATACTAACTTTGTGCAAATGTATGTAACAGGCAGAAGGAGGCATGGCAGACCCCACAAAGTATATATATTCTTGCTCAGGATCACTAGCCGAGTCGATTGAGCCATGTCTGTCTGTCTGGATGTCCGGATGTCCGTCTGACCAGATGAACACACAGATCTCAGCTATTATAAATGCTAGAGACTCCAAATTTGGAATGATGGTTGCTATGTACTCGGCGCAGATCAAGTTTATTTCAAATGTTAGGTGCCACGCCCACCGCCGCCGCAAATCAATAATTTAATTTTTGAACTCAATTTGTAAGCGCTGTATAAAAGATACAACTTTCTGACTTTAACATATACTAAGCTGAATGAAATATCTACGTAGTGTCCAAATCACAATCCGATCGAACAATAAACACAGAAGTTATTGAAGAAAGTATGAGCATAAACCCAAGTGCAGCCAAGAAAGGAGGCGGGAGAGCGCGAAGCGCGAGCGCCATCTGTCGGGATTAATTTCAAAGCATGTGCATATGTATAGGTGTACGTACATACATAGGAACATACATACATACATAGGTCGAAGGGTATCCCACTGTCGCGTGCTGCGCGACTGTTGCTTTTCTTACTGGTTATACCCTTCGACAATTGAAAATGGTCAAAAAGGGTATACTAACTTTGTGCAAATGTATGTAACAGGCAGAAGGAGGCGTGGGAGACCCCATAAAGTATATATATTCTTGCTCTGGATCACAAGCCGAGTCGATTGAGCCATGTCTGTCTGTCTGTCTGTCTGTGTGAACGCACAGATCTCAGCTATTATAAAAGCTAGAGTTACCAAATTTGGCAGGAAGATTCTTGTGTACTATAAGCTGATCAAGTTTATTTCAAATGTTAAGTGCCACGCCCACCGCCCCCACAAATCAATAATGTAATTTTTGAACTCAATTTGTACCATAAGCGCTGTATAAAAGATAAAACTTTCTGACTTTAACATGTACTAAGCAGAATGAAATATCTATGTAGTCTCCAAATTACAATCCAATCGCACAATAATCACAGAAGTTATTTAAGAAAGTATGAGCATAAAGCCAAGTGCTTCTGCCAGCTAACAAGGGTGGCGGGCGAGCGCGAAGCGCGAGCGCCATCTGTCGGGATTAATTTCAAAGCATGTGTATATGTATAGGTGTACGTACATACATAGGAACATACATACATACATAGGAACATACATACATACATAGGAACATACATACATACATAGGAACATACATACATACATAGGAACATACATACATACATAGGAACATACATACATACATAGGTCGAAGGGTATCCCACTGTCGTGTGCTGCGCGACTGTTGCTTTTCTTACTGGTTATACCCTTCGACCATTGAAAATGGTCAAAAAGGGTATACTAACTTTGTGCAAATGTATGTAACAGGCAGAAGGAGGCGTGGGAGACCCCGTAAAGTATATATATTCTTGCTCAGGATCACAAGCCGAGTCGATTGAGCCATGTCTGTCTGTCTGTCTGTCTGTGTGAACGCACAGATCTCAGCTATTATAAAAGCTAGAGTTACCAAATTTGGCAGGAAGATTCTTGTGTACTATAAGCTGATCAAGTTTATTTCAAATGTTAGGTGCCACGCCCACCGCCCCCATAAATCAATAATTTAATTTTTGAACTCAATTTGTAAGCGCTGTATAAAAGATACAACTTTCTGACTTTATACATATACTAAGCTGAATGAAATATCTACGTAGTCTCCAACATTACAATCCAATCGGACAATAATCACAGAAGTTATTTAAGAAAGTATGAGCATAAAGCCAAGTGCTTCTGCCAGCTAACAAGGGTGGCGGGCGAGCGCGAAGCGCGAGCGCCATCTGTCGGGATTAATTTCAAAGCATGTGCATATGCATATGTGTATGAATTAAACAAATTAAACTACACGGTAACATAGGTCGAAGGGTATCCCACTGTCGCGTTTTGCGCTACTATTGCTCTCGTTTTTCTTTATTATTTATATAAAAATCAAAGTCAAAGTATTTTGGGGGATAATATCTAAAATGATCGCGGGGACATAGGAAGAATGTATAGAATCAGATAGTCAAGACTTAAAAATATACATTTTTTAGATACTCCTGAAGTTTAAATATTTGTTTCATGTGCAATAACCGGCAAACTTCGCTGAGCACCCTTGATATATTTTTGATCACGGTCACAAAACGGGTCGATCGAGGCATGCCCGTCTATTGTCTTTTTGTATGAACGCGCTGAACTAGAGGTTGAAATATTTGTCATAAATGTCCCTTTATACCATACGCAGATCAAGTTTATTTCGAATTGTCTACGCCACGCCCACCTCCCACGCAAATCAGTAATATATAATTCTTAAATACATAAGTATTGTATTTAGATGAATACGATGTTTCCTTATAGAAGTGATTAAAGTTTAAAGTAACATTAAGTTAACAAAAGTTTGTCATCGTTTCGTCCAAAAAAATTAAATTAATAAAGAGACTTAAAACAGTGCTAGCGATAGATTTAATCAGGAAAATATAGTATAGTTCTAACAAATACCAGAAAGCTCGTAGATCGTCTGTGCCTCTGCTTTTAATTCTTTCCCTGGGAGTAATAATAAAAATAATTTGGTAGCTCTAGACATGATATAGATATAGACATGACTATATCATCTCAGATTTCAATGCTGATTCAGAAAATATATAGTTTGTGAGATCTGCCACGCAGCTTTTTCTGTCTGTTACATACAATTTTCGGTTAGCATAAAGTTATAATACCCTTTTATCCTATAGGTAGCGGGTATACAAATTTTGGCATAATCTGGGGGATATTTAATGCGAATCTCGGAGGCAGATATTCGCCATTACGTCTGGGTTTCAACTTAACCTCAAATATATATATAATATATATCCATGTAAGATTTAAGATGTATTTTAAATCATATAAGTTTTGTTTCAATAGTTTTAAGAATAAGATAATTATATTTAGATATTGGTGTTTTATAATATAATATAATAACTTAATATAACAACTTAATATTTGTGCAGCTGTGTGGCTTCAACTTTCGACTTTATTCACAAGTTTTTGCACTACTTGACGACTTTGAGTCTTGACTATGACTATCGATTATTGTGTTAGTTTTAGAAAAGGCTGTCCACTCGATCGGTACCGACAGGGTTGCCAGATTACAGTCCGCCATCCTGCTCTTCATCTGCCTCAGATGAATCTCCAGGGTCATCGTCATCTTCTTCTTCGAAATATCGCCAAAGCTTCATATAATCAGCACTGGTTGCTGTCTGATTTGGACCTTGGAAGTCAGCAACTTTTCTAACATCATATCTCCCATTTCGCTTAAAATTGATTACTTCGTATGGACCAATGTATTTGTTGCCCAACTTGCTATGTAACTAAGTAACAATTGGTAACCATGATGTCCTCTGCGTCTTCTATCATCGTTTCGATTATAGGTTTCTTGTGCTTTACCAATTTGAACTTTAGCTTGCATTCTCATTTGATAACGTTCATCTTGTAGGCCAGCCAACAATTCGTCTTGTAGAATTTCGATCAGATCAACTTTATTTCCATTTCGCATTTTGACGCCAAACATAATTTCGAATTAGTTGATGAATCCCTCTCGGGATTCCAGTGGTTGTTTCTACATGCTGTATTTTGTGATCAACACAGAACTCCTTGAAATATTTCGACGTAAAAGCATATACTTATATTTTTTGGATATTGCGTCTAAAGATCCGAGATGATGAACGTGAAGTGTAGTCAACGGCTTGTCACCCTTATCTATGCAATGTAAATAATCTTCCTGCTTGCCCAACTTTTTATTTCGAGTTATACACTCTATGCAGTTTGATATTAATTCTCCAACTTTTTTCTTCAAATGGGGAATGACGTAATTCTGCCTAATCGCATGTACTGTTTTCTGTGCTCCCATATGACCAAAATTGTGTACATTTCTGATTATTTCCTTCTCCATGATTTTCGGTACAGCTAACAGATCAGTTCCGTTTATTTGCTTGAACAATAATTGATTCTTCATTTTAAAAGCAGCATACGGTCTTTCTTTAAGAATTTCTGCAACTGCTGCTAAGTGTTCGTCTGCGTTGAACCCTTAACAGTTGCGTTTGTACCTCTGATGTAATTATCATAACTGGAAATCGACTAAGATTGTCCACATGCTTCATTCTTTTTCCAGCGCGGTGTTCGATGGTGTATGAAAAATCTTGCAGGTACATTAACCATTGTATCACTTCTCTGGGAGCATTTAAAAAACTGCGGTCATTTTAAAAGCTGCACAATCAGCTACTAAGGTGAATTGAATACCTATTAAATAATGACGAAGAATTCTGGTTGCTAAATATGCTGCTTTTACTTCGAGAAAATAACTGTGCATCTTTTCTTCTTGTGGAGTTGTCTTTTTACTGTAATAAATTAAAGGGTGCCACTTGTTGTCATGCTGCTGAATAAGATTTGCTCCAAAGCCATCTTTTGATGCCCCAACGTGCAACTGAGTCTTAGCATTTGGTTGCAATTGAGTCTTAGCATTTTGTTTGCAACTGAGTCTTAGCATTTTGTTTGCAACTGAGTCTTAGCATTTTGTTTGCAACTGAGTCTTAGCATTTTGTTTGTAAATTTTGAGTTATTGTTAAACATTCCTTTAGTGTATCAGCAGCTTGTATTTGAATTCCCTCTATTTTGAACTCTGCATCTTTTCTTAATAACTGCTCTTCCGCTTTCTTTAAAACTGTTGCCATATTTTTAAGACACTGATCAATTGATTCTCCAAAAATAACAATGTCGTCTACATAAATTTCCATTATACCATTATTAATCAACTGCTGAAATATATAGTTTATGTATCAAACAAATACTTCAAGTGAATTACAAAATCCGAATGATGCTCTATTAAATTCGTATAGTCCCTCTTTTGTTACGAACGCACTATATTTCTTACTTGTCTCCTCAATCTCAACGTGGAAAATACCATTTTTTAAATCCAAAACAGAGAAATATTTGGCATTTTGTATTCTTTCTAGAACTTCTTCAACGACTGGGATTAGAAATCTGTCTTTAAGAACTAGCGAGTTCAATTTACGGAAATCAACGCACAATCTATAAGAGCCATCTTTCTTCTTTGCCAACACGACTTTACTTGCAACATTGGAAGTAGATTCTCTTATAATTCCATTGGTTAACCATTCTTCAACTTGTTTTCGGACAAATTCGTGTTCTGGAAATGATAATCTGCTTGGGCTTTCACGAAAAGCTACTAGTATATTGTCAACGTTTGGAGTTATGCTCAGCTTTATTGGACATTCAGCAATGTTATCCTTCGGCTTGTAATAATTGATTAACTGCTTTATTGGTTCCTTATATTTTGGTTCAAAATCAACTTCAAAACTATCGACAACATTCACCATATTGATAACGTTCACGTCAGCATATTCGTCATCAGCGTTTACCTGTTCTTTTTCAAATGAATAGGCATTGGCATCCAACTTTATTGTGCATTTTTTTTGAAAATCATAACCAACTATAATGTCATGTTTCATATTCGCATTTGAAACAACGAGGAATGTGTGATTTGTAATAAGTCCATCAACTTTTACTTGTTCAGCAAATTCACCAAGCACAGGGGTAGCAACATTACTCAAACCGAAAAGTTTAATATAGTTATTTTGCACCTTATGTTTAATAAATTTCTTGTCATACTTATCTTTTCGCATAAGTGACACATCAGAACCTGTATCTTTTAAACACAATTCATTTTTTTCACCGATCTACATTTCTTTGACGCAATTGTCTTTTACGACGACAATAACTGTTTGTTTTACACCTGGACATTGTTTTGAAATGTGACCAACACCACTACACTTAAAGCATTTTGTCTGTTCTTTGCATTTTGCTCTCTTATGTTCATTCGATCCACAATTAAAGCACTGTTGTTGTTGTTGTTTTTGGCTTCTTTGTTTTTGCTGCTTTTCTCCCGTTTTGTCTTTTTTAGGCCATGGATTTTAAAAAAATTCATGGTCTATTGTGTTTGTCGGAACGGAAATGTGCGTAACAGGCAGAAGGAGGCATCTCCGACCCCATAAACTATATATATTCTGAATCAGTATCAGTAGCCGAGTCGATTGAGGCATGTCTGTCTGTCCGTCTGTCTGTCTGTATGAACACCTGGATCTCAGAAACTATAAGAGCTAGAGTCATCAAATTTTGTGACAACATACGTATATATTGCAGTGTCTCAAAGTTTCTTTAAAATTTGGCCCCTTCCCGCCTCTGAAAATCAGTAATAACTATTTAAAAACTACAATATTAACTCAACAACCAAAGTTAATATCTTACATGACAAATAACTTGCCACGGGCGTTATGTGAAAATTTCATTTAAATCGGACTATAAATAAGTGAGATATGATACGAATTAAACTCACTTTGAACATATATACTTAAGCATACCTAATTTACGCAAGCATGCCTAAGTTCAAATCTAGCGTCAGACACACAGCATTTTATTAAACCTTTTATTTGCATTGTATAGTAACAGAATTGGTTCACAATTCAGCTTTGCCGATGGGCCAAGGAGTGAGGCAATGGCCGAGTGGTTAGAGTGGCGGACGGCTGCGAGAGAGTGCGTGTGTTCAACTCCCGGTTGAGGCGGGTGCAAACTTTCATTTATTAATTATTATTATTTTATTTTGTTTATTTTATTCATATAAACTAAAAGAAAAGTTACAGTCAGACAAATTAAATTATTTAATTAAATTTCAATAATAATATGATAATCCATGGCCTTGTACAGTCAGCACCTGACAGTAGCGTTAGTATTTTTTATACTTTTTTTTGTCAACTTTCAGCACTAGTTCATATCGACTTAACAATTCTTTAAATGATCACGCACTGTACAATGGATATTTAAAATCATCTCTTACTTCGAGACCATCTACAATGTAACTTATTATTGATTTGTCTTCAATTTGTCCAAGCGCTGCTATATTACGCATTTGAATTATATATTCATGGACATTTTCTGATCCGCGTTATTTACGATTTTGGAACATTTTGAGTATTTCTGCACTGCTCAGTTGTGTATTAAATTCATAAATTAATGATGTACATAAAGATTCGTAATTTGTCACAGTAATTGTCTCAATAAATAGTTTTGCCGTTCCTATCATTTTATTACGCGCGTTTACAAATTTTTGTTTCTCCTTAGTTCATATGCTTCTGAATTTTCGTTAAAATTACACAGGCCCACAAAAAAAAAAAAGTTTCATGATCTGGGTAAGCGGCATATGCAGTTATATGTATTTTGGGACGCTGAATCCGAATCCGAGGTCAGAATTTCGCCATCACGTCTGAACTTCGACATAACCTCACAAAACTGAAAAACCTTAAAATATCCTCCAAAAGATATAGAATCCTGATCTGAGCATGCGATATATGTTTTATCATGTATTTTGTCCTTCTTAGTCGGAATCCAAAGTCAAAATTTACGTAGCACGTCTGAGTTTCGACATAACCTCAAAAAACTCGAAAAATTTTTGGAACCCCAAAAAATAATGGGGGGTCATGATCGGGTGATGCTATATATGTTTCTATATGTTTTTAGACCTTCCGAATCTGAATCCAATGTCAAAACCAGCCTATCACGAATAAATTTCAATCTAACCTAAAATTTTTTTGAAAAACTTCCAAAATTTTTACCTTTTTTTAATATTGGATTAGGGTGTATTCAAATTTAATATAAAAATAGCTTTTTTTTCAATATACCCCTTTTTGAGCATTATTTTATCAGTATTCTGAATAGGTTCATATGAGTACTGATTTATTACGTCAAAACTGTATTTTAACTAATAAAAAACATAAACTAAATACGTAATTCCACATATTAGCATAAATGCAGTAATAAATTATCAAAAAAATTAAAAATTTTGGAAATTTTTCAAAAATTTTTTAGGTTAGGTTGAAATGCAGACGTGATTGGCTCATTTTGATATTGGATTCGGTTTCGGAAGGTCTAAAAACATATAGAAACATATATCGTATGACCCGATCATGACCCCCCATTATTTTTTGGGGTTCCAAAAATTTTTCGAGTTTTTTGCGGTTAAGTCGAAACTCAGACGTGCTACGTAAATTTTGACTTCGGATTCGGACTAAGAAGGACAAAATACATGATAAAACATATATCGCATGCTCAGATCAGGATTCTATATCTTTTGGAGGATATTTTAAGGTTTTTCAGTTTTGTGAGGTTATGTCGAAGTTCAGACGTGATGGCGAAATTCTGACCTCGGATTCGGATTCAGCGACCCAAAATACATATACGAGGGTCGTTTGATAAGTCCGTGACTTTTTGTATTTGCCGCGCACCTGCTCTAAATACAACACTGCTCCTGTCAGCAGTTATCGATTAACAGCTGACTGTAAAATTTTGAGAAAGCTGCGTTTTTTGGTTTGCGTTTTATAGGCATTGAAAGCAGACGATCTCGTGAATTTTAACGAAAATGGAAAAAAGTGAATTTCGTGTGCTAATTAAGCATTATTTTTTGCGTAAAAAATCCATCACCGAAACCAAGGAAAGACTTGATAAATATTATGGGGACTCTGCACCATCAATTTCAATGGTTAAGAAATGGTTTACTGAGTTCCGTTGTGGTCGTACCAGTACAAGTGATGCCGAACGTTCAGGTCGCCCAAAAGAGGTCGTCATGCCAGAAATCGTCGACAAAATCCATGGAATGATATTGGATGATCGGAGAATGAAAGTGCGTGAGGTAGCTGAGGCTGTAGGCATCTCAACTGAACGGGTACATCACATTTTACATGAATATTTGGACATGAAAAAGCTTTCCGCGCGATGGGTGCCGCGATTGCTCACACACGACCATAAGCGCAACCGTGTGACCATTTCAAAGGAGTGTTTGGCGATGTTCAACCGCAATCCAAACGAATTTTTGCGCCGTTTCGTTACCGTAGACGAAACATGGATCCACCACACCACACCAGAGACCAAAGAACAATCAAGACAGTGGGTTTCTCCGGGTGAACGTGCACCAAAGAAGGCCAAGGTGGGTCTGTCGGCCAACAAGGTCATGGCCACAGTTTTTGGGATGCACAAGGTATCATTCACATCGATTACCTTGAAAAGGGTAAAACGATCACCGGCGAATATTATTCAGAGCTTTTGGACAGATTCGATATTGATTTGAAGCAGAAACGACCGCATTTGGCGAAAAAAAAGTGCTGTTCCATCAGGACAATGCACGGGTGCACACGTGTGTAGTCAGCATGGCAAAATTTCATAAATTGGGCTACGAACTGCTACCCCATCCAGCATATTCTCCAGATTTAGCCCCCTGTGACTATTTTTTGTTTCCAAACATGAAGAAATGGCTCGGCGGTAAGAGATTCGGGTCAAATGAAGAGGTCATCACAGAAACAAACGACTATTTTGAGGGCCTTGAGAAAACCTATTATTTGGAAGGAATAAAAAAATTGGAAAAACGCTGGACTAAATGTATAGAGCTAAAAGGAGATTATGTTGAGAAATAAAACGCTTCTTTGACGAAAAAAATATATTTTATTCAAAAAGTCACGGACTTATCAAACGACCCTCGTAACTGCATATGCCGCTTACCCAGATCATGAAACTTTTTTTTTTTTTGTGGGCCTGTGTTATGTATCCACTGCTGAACTGGTATCGAATAACCCTCAAAATCTGGAACCACTTTCGCGAAACTTTCAATTGTTATAAAGTTTTTATTTTGATTATTGTCATATTTTTCAGTCAGTATTTTTATCAATACGGACATTTCATTATTCTGCACATATGTGTGTGTATCTGCGTAACGGTTTTCACGCAAAAAATTGTTGTCTTCTTCAACTTCTTCTTCATCTTCAATTTCTTAATTTGTCGAATTTTCTACGATTTGCATTTTTCTTAGAATTTCAGTGTCCTCTCTTGCAACTGCTGCTATTTCATTCACTTTTTCCTGATCTTCTTTTATGTTTTTACGTTTTATTTCGTACGATTGATCCAACGGTTCTTTAGATTTTTTGTCATCTGCCTTCTTCTTTTCGTTTGTCTGCTAAAATTGCGTAGCATTTTATTTTTCTTACTGGAACGCAACATGATTTCACAATTTCACAACTTTTTTCAACTGTAGCAACTTTAAAAATTGTATCAACTTTAACAATTTTATCAACTTTAGCAACTTTAATGTTTCTTTACAACAGGATATGGTACAACAACAAGTATCGACACTTGTATTTTATATGTTCTTTGTATTATTCGGTATTTATCAACTGTCACTTTTAATTTTTTGCGGCTGTTCTGCACGTTTTTGGCTGTTCTGAACGGTTGACGCTGTGCTGAACGGTTAAGCCCCCATGTAAGATTTAAGATGTATTTTAAATCAGATAAGTTTTATTTCAATAGTTTTAAGAATAAGATAATTATATTTTGGTGTTTTAGTGTTTGATTAAATAATTTTACAACTTAATATTTGTACAGCTGTGTGCGGCTTCTACTTTCAACTTTATTCACAACTTTTTGCGCTACTTGACGACTTCGTGTCTTGACTATGACTATCGATTATTGTGTTAGTTTTAGAAAGTGCTGTCCACTCGGTACCGACAGGGTTGCCAAATTACATACATATATCTTAGAAACCTTTAAATGTATATATATGCTTTGTAATCTATATAAAATTAACCTTTCTGAAATATTTAAGCTTGATTCCGCGGATGAACAGGCAGCTGCGATTCGAAGGGAATTGGATGGCCGCATGCAGCGTGTTGGCGAAATGGAAAAGAACCGAAAACTAATGCCAAAGTTTGTTCTTAAGGAAATGGAATCGCTCTACATCGAAGAGTTAAAGTCATCTATAAATCTACTAATGGCGAATCTGGAATCTCTTCCGGTATCAAAAGGAAATATTGACAGTAAATATGGACTGCAAAAACTAAAACGTTATAATCACAGGTAAATGTAAATAGTTCTATATTGAAATGAATTATTTAATAACGTATTGTTTTTTTCAGCACACCATCATTTCTGTAAGTTAACACTATATACCTCTACTATATGTATTGTGAATTCAATAAGTCATATTTATAATTGTTTTATATAAATAGAAAAATGATACTACGTTCGCATGGATCTCTTTCGAAGCTAGAGGGCGACTCTGAGGAAGGAACTACACAATTAACGAAATTAGATGTTGTTTTAACATTCCAATTAGAAGTTATTGTTATGGAGGTGAAAGGTCTTAAGTCTTTGGCACCAAATCGCATCGTCTATTGCACTATGGAGGTGGAAAATGGTGAAAAACTGCAAACCGATCAAGCTGAAGCTTCGAAGCCGATGTGAGAATTTAAGCATACTTTTTTTTCATTGATTTTAATTTACTTAATATACCAAAAGAAATGGTTAGCGATTACATGTTTGAGGCGCCAAAAAAATTTATTATTAGAGTTTATTATCAAAGCCATGAAAAGATTATTAACAAAAGCCGTTTTTGCTGAAGGTCTTCGAACTGTTTTCTGTAATTTATAGATATATATAAGTATATATATATATAGTATAGTATATATATAGTATATACATATATAGTAGACAAAGCAAACAATACAAATTTAGATGACAATAATAACATGTACCCATAAAAACAACGACCTGTTTGCATATTCTACATACACTGACGAGCAAAACTGTGACACAAGTTGCATATTCTCATTTTACTCCTATTTTATGAATTTTATATAGTCATGTCCGTCTGTTTGTATGCCGTCCGTAAGGAAAGATCTCTCGTAGATCTCAGAGACCATAATAGCTAGAGCTACCAAATTTGGTATCTTCTTCTTCTTCTTAAGTGACCATTACAATCCATCATCGCCTCTGCTTCTTGCGCACCTCCTCCAATTGTTAACACCACGCTCAGCCAGGTTCTTCTCCACTTGGTGCATCCATCAGAAGCCGCGGTCGTCCCCTTCGTCGCCCAACATCGACTCTCGTCTCAAACACCTTCTTCACTAGAGCTTCTTCGTCCATACGTACGACATGTCCGAGCCAGCGCATACGTTGTATTGTGGTCTATTCGATTGCGAAAGTCGTCCCCGGTACGATCAAGACCAAATATCTTGCGTAGTAATCTCTCGAACACTCCAAGGGCTGCTGCCTCCGTGTGAAACAGTACACATGCTTCTGCGCCGTAGGATGAGCGTCTATCTCTGCTACACATCTCTCTGCCTTCTGAGCCCATAGTAGCACTCAACTGTTGGCAGATGTGATTCTCCGCTTGATCTCCATGATCCAAGGTATATGAAATCCTTGACAACATCGAAAGTATAGCGGCCCGCAGCTACTTGGGATTTTAGTCGCTGGGATTCCCTGAAACTGTAGAGCATATACGAGGTGTGTTCAAAAAGTATCGCGAGTTTTGAATTTGCGCGGGTTACGTATAATCGAATTTCGATTTTGGTTATGTTGGTGTTTTGTTATGTTGGTACAGTCTTCCCGAACAACTGTACCAAGTTTCAAGTGTATAGCATTTTTTGTTTGGTTGTGAGAGGCGTAAAGGTTATAAGTGTTTTGCGTGCTCGCCGATTTTTGAGTAAATCTGGGTCATTCAACAGCACTTGAGCGATGCTCATGCGACGGTTCTTTTGGTCAAAATTTAGCAATTTTGGAACAAACTTCGCTGACACACGTCTCATGCCCAAAACGATAGAAAAAATTTCATGGCACGAGCCAAGCGATATACCGACATCCTTAGCAACTTCTCTGATAGTGATTCGACGATTTTCCAAAACAATTTTCTTTTCTGCTTGAACGTTTTCATCAGTTGTTGACGTGCTTGGGCGTTCAGAGCGAGGCTCGTCATTGGCATCTTCTCAGCCATCTTGGAAGAGTTTGTGCCACTTGTAAACATTTTTTTTACACAGAACAGTTTCACCGTATGCCACTTTCAAAATTTCAAGTGTTTCGGAGCACTTTATTTTATTTTCTTTTTATGCAAATCCTTTGATCCATATTATTCGATAGCAAAAAATCGGCGAGCATGTAAAACACTTATAACCTTTACGCATCTCACAACCAAACAAAAAATGCTATACACTTGAAACTTGGTACATATGATCGGGAAGAGTGTACCAGCATAACAAAACAAAAAAAAATCGAAATTCGATTATACGTAACCCGAGAAAAAATTCAAAATTCGCGATACTTTTTGAACACACCTCGTACATTGTTTTAGTGAGAATACGTAACTCGTGTTATAGTTTTGCTTATTAGTATAATTAATCTGAATACTCGTATAAGGTTATGAGTGATTGAGGATTAAATAAAAGGATAAGAGAAACGTGAAAGACAAAAAGCCGTTGTTAAACAATTGTTATTTATATAATTCCTTGTTTGATTAATATAGATATAACGTCCTTATAGGTGGGATACACAGGGCGATTTTACAACAACGCATCCGTTGCCAGTAGTTAAAGTAAAGCTGTATACGGAAAATCCGGGCATGTTGGCATTGGAAGATAAGGAGTTAGGCAAAGTGACTATAAAGCCGACGCCATTATCCTCTAAAGTAAGTAGTATATATATATATATATATATATATTTAAAACTATTTAAATAAAACATTGGTACATTCAGTCACCAGAATGGCATCGCATGGTCGTTTCAAAAAATCATCCAGATCAAGATGTGCGCATCAAGATTGCCTGCCGCCTCGATAAACCA
Source organism: Zaprionus davidi (assembly GCA_018903715.1). Taxonomy (NCBI): domain Eukaryota; kingdom Metazoa; phylum Arthropoda; class Insecta; order Diptera; family Drosophilidae; genus Zaprionus; species Zaprionus davidi. The sequence goes on from JAEIGL010000014.1 coordinate 406,956, forward strand.
TTAAATATGAAACATTGCGGGTAAGTAACAACAATTCTTTAAAGTTATAAGATATGCAGAGAATTATCAATTTATCTATCGGATTTACGTCGAAACAATCCTTGATCGGGGTTGCCAGTATATGTATATACTTTGAATCAGCATCAACTGTAGAGTCGAAGTAGCCCCGTATGTCTGTGCGTTTTTTGCAGCGCAAACAACCAGACCCCACAAAATCTATATATATTCTTAATAAGCATCAACAGCTGACCATTCCAAACCATGACGAAAGTAGCCTTTCTTGTTTTATTAAATCGCAAAGTTTTCAATTATAGTTATGAGTGAGGTGAATTTTAGAAATAAATATAAATAAAATGATTAGGCTTATAAGTTTGATAGACATGTGTATACGTCTAACTTTTATTACATATGTGACATTTATTAGTCTTTAACATATAATCCCCTCGCGTTATATCTTTAAATATGATAACTGGATTCTATAATATATGAATTAGGTAGGAACAAAATAATGCCATTACCTGTAATTGTATCCTTCGGTAATCGCATTAAGCATTAATTGGTTTTAATTAACCTTACTGTATATTTTAGTCACCTCTTCGCAATTGGAAAATCTGTGTGGAAAAAGTGGAAACGTCGGTATTATGTTTTAGTTCAGGTCTCCCAATACACATTTGCCATGTGTAGCTACAAAGAGAAGAAATCGGAACCCTCGGAAATGATGCAACTAGATGGTTATACAGTGGACTATATTGAAGCCGCTAGTGGTACATTATAGTTACTTAGAGTATAACTTTAATATGCTTATAAGTAATATATATTTGATTTCCAGCTAATCTTATGTTCGGAATTGATTTAAATGGTGGTCGTTTCTTCTTTAACGCGGTGCGTGAAGGTGACAGCATTGCTTTCGCCTGTGATGATGAAAATGAATGTAGTCTCTGGGTGATGGCGATGTATAGAGCAACCGGACAATCACATAAGCCAACACCACCCATTACCCAGGATAAAAACTCAGCTATGTCCAAAATACAGGGTGGTAAGGCGTGGCACATTTATTTACTTCTATTCTACATTTGTGTGTGCTTAATTTAATTGATTATTTTCTATTATGTATAGACGCAGATAAGGCGCGCAAGCATGGAATGGAAGATTATATAAGTGCGGATCCGTGTACTTACGATCATGCAACATTATTCAAGACCTTACAAAATCTAACACTTGAGTATCGTTTGAATGATCCGTACGCATCGCTGGTGAGTTATTTGTAGTAGTTGCTGGAGTTGTTTGTAATATTGTATATATTTATTTTTTATATATATTTTTACAGGGCTGGTTTAGTCCCGGTCAAGTATTTGTCTTAGATGAATATTGTGCTCGTTATGGTGTGCGTGGCTGTTATAGACATTTGTGTTATCTATCGGATCTCTTGGATCGTGCAGAGAACCAGCATATGATCGATCCCACATTGATTCATTACTCGTTTGCCTTTTGCGCTAGTCACGTGCATGGAAATCGGTAATGTGCAATCGAATAATTATAGGAAATAAATTAATAATTTAGGTTTCTTTTCTCTTTTAGGCCCGATGGCGTGGGCAGTATTACACATGAAGAGAAAGAAAAGTTTTCCGAAATTAAAGAACGTCTTCGTCAACTTCTTGAGTTTCAAATAACAAATTTTCGATATTGTTTTCCATTTGGTCGCCCTGAAGGGGCCCTCAAGGCCACACTTTCGTTATTGGAACGGGTACTAATGAAAGATATTGTAACGCCAGTGCCGCCAGAGGAAGTGCGACAAATGATCAAAAAAAGTTTAGAAACTGCAGCTCTTGTCAACTATACGCGACTCTCGGCTGAAGCCAAAATTGAAGGTATTTTTTTGCTAAACTTAAATCAATTAACATAAGTAACGAAAGGTACAGTAAAGGCTGCTCAGAACTAAGGAGAATGTTGTCTTGAATAACTCTCTGTTGTTATTATCCTGTCGGATTGAAATTGGAGGGTAACTAAAAAGTTTGATAGTCATATGTCATTTCAAATGTCAAAAAATAATACAAAATAAACTAGATATGCACTTAGGAATACAGAGAGCTTTTATGGCTAATTTAGTGACTCTTGCTCTTATATTTGCTGACCGACAGAGAGCCTCGTTTGGTTTTTTGATCCAGGGCCCGAAAATAATGATTATTTGTTTTTTAAACAAGCTCAAAAGCTACAGTATTGAAATATAAAATAAACTTGATCTGCGCGCAGAACTTAGACATTCTTTTTGGTAGTCCTAGCTCTTATAGTCTACGAGATCTAGATTTTCATATGGATAGAAATAAAAGGGTGTAGCAACTTTGTGCAAATGTCTGTATGTCACAGGCAGAAGGAGATGTGGCAGTATAAGCCTATATATTCTTGTTCAAGATGACTAGCTGACACGATTGAGTAATAGTACATAAATGTTTTCTAATACTATGTGCAGATCAAGATTATTTCAAATGTGTGACAAAGATACAACTTTTTAACTTCGACATATACTTAGCTGACTACCATAACTACCAGTCTTTCAAATTTCAATCCGACAGAACAATAAATTCAATTTATACAAGGCACCTTATTATTATTATTATTATTATTATTATTATTATTATTATTATTATTATTATTATTATTATTATTTGAAAAGCAGAAAAGGGGCGAGGCACTGCGACCAGAATGAAATTTTGAATCTATAATGCTCTCCCTATCTTGACAAAAGCTGTTCCGCTTCCCTGATGAAGCATAACAGATCTTTCGTCGAGGAACGGACAATGTGCTCGGAAACTGCGCTTTCCACGTGTAGATGTTTCCTCCTAATCCATACCAAGGCTGGATAATCACACAGGATGTGCTTGGTGGTTTCGTCATCTTCTCTACAGAGCCTGCATTCTGCATCTAAGGACAGACGCATTTTTGTGAGGTGATAATTCACCAAGTAGTGGCCACTAAGGTAACCAATAAGGAGATAGAGAGTAAGTCTCCTGGAGAGTAAGTTTGTTCTTCGCTTAACCGAGGGATTCGTAAGCTCTCTAGGCTGCCTCATCCCTGGTTGGAAGAACCAATAGCGTTCGGTCAACCTAACCTCCCATGCTTTCACAATGGATGAGGTGGTTGACCACCAAAGGGGCTGATGATCCCGCCCTCGGTAGTTCATCCGCTAGCTCGTTGCCCTGGAAACCAAAGTGTCCAGGTACCCATAGGAGGATAACTTGGTTTCTATTGGAAAGCCTCTGGAGGCAGTTCCAACAGGAGAGGAGAGGGCTAGTATGGCAGCTTGGCTATCCGAGAAGATGTAAATATTTGCTCCTCTGATTTCCTTCTCAAGGATAGACAGCAGAACTCGATGGCATGTACCTCAGATTGAAAGACTGTGGGCCATTTGCCCATAGCAATCGAGGTTTTGTAGTTGGGACAATGTATCCCAGCTCCAACTCCCTGATCAGTCCTTGACCCGTCGGTATACCAGTGTATGCCATGAGGGTCATTGATGGGGTTACCAGCATCCGAGTCCCTCCGGTCCGGGATGAGAGTTTGGAACTTTGCACCAAAGAAGAGTTCCTTGGTCATAGAATCTGATCTAGAGCAGATCTCTAAGCCAGGAATGTCTTTGATAAGTCTAGCATGCCCCGATTCGGTAGCTAGAAGCCCAGATTGGAGCTTGATTCTAAGAAGGCTAATAGCGGCGACTTCTTGTATTTGAATGTGCAGCGGAGTCAAATTCAAAATTGATTCCATTGCTGCTGTGGGACAGGTGCGAAGTGCACCCGTTAAAGAAAGGCAAAGCAGCCTATGCAGTTTAGTACATTTGTTGATGGCAGTGACATGCGTAACCTTAGGCCACCACACAATAGCGGCGTAGGTGACGATGGGTCTTACCATCATCTCAAATAACCACCGAATGATGCAGGATTTGAGACCCCAAGTCCTACCAAAGAATCTTCTACAGGCCCACATGGCATGAGTTGCCTTTGATAGGGTGTTGTTTAGATGGAAATTCCAGTTCAGTCTTTTATCAAGAGTTACCCCTAGATATTTAACCTCGTTGGAAAGTCCCACGGGAGAGCCGCCAATGTGCAATTGACCTATGTCAACGGAATAGCGCTTAGTGAAGGGAACGATAATCGCCTTTTGTGGATTGATGCACCATCTATTAACCGTCTTCAGAGCAGATTGCATCAGTTTTGTTGCGGTTTTGGCAAAGTTCCCTTTCACTACGAGAGCCAGCTCGTCAGCATAGCCGATTGCTTGCACGCCCTGTTCAGCGAGAATGGTCAGTAGTTCATCAACTACTGAAGACCAGAGTAAGGGGGATAGGACCCCTCCCTGGGGACATCAAGGGATGCGGTTGAGGAACCGCACTAATGAAAGCAGTCGTGGAGTCCAAAGTAGAGGAAATAGTCCGATGTTTGAGCATAGCATCAATTCATCGGATTAGTGGACGGGCGATATTTCTGCGCTCCAGCACAGCAGAAATAGACCCCTATCCGGTATTGTCGTAGGCACCCTCTATATCAAGAAAAGAGCCCAGAACAATATTCTTGGATACGAAGGCTCCTTCGATTTTACCCACTAGCTTGTGGATAGCGACCTCAGTCGATCTTCTGGCTATATACGCAAACTGCGTGGGATACAGAGGATGAGTTTTCTGCAGAGAGCACCGAATGTGCAGGTCTACGAGCCTTTCCGCTGTCTTAAGCAGACAGGAGGTGAGACTGATCGGCCGATATGACTTAGGCTGGTCAGGGGACGATTCCCCTCCAAGAGAAGGGTATATATCCCCAAGTGAGACTGGCTCTAAGAAGGCCGACCAGCGGATCGAGAGTATGATCCAGGCTGCTTTGTAGAAGGGCTGGAAAGATGGTCCCTGATAGACTGGACTCTCGTGAGTCCGGTGACAGGGTGGCGTCATCGTGACTGGATAGATCTGGTTTCGCCACCGAACCTGGGAAGTGGACTTGTAAAAGAAGGTCAAGTGCTTCCCTGCGATCTTGAGTGAAAGAGCCGTCTGCTCTTTTAAGAAGCCCTATCCCATTAGACGACCCTTTAGCCAATACTTTGTGGAGTCTCGCTGCCTCTGGCAGCGATTCGTTGATATCACAGTAGCTGCGCCACGTATCGCGCTTAGCACGTCTAATGGTTTTGTTGAGAGCGTCCCTATAGACGTCCCAGCTGACACGGTTAGATCTGGCCCTGTTGAATAGGCTTTTAACCTTTCTTCTTTGTGCAGCCAGTTCTTTGTTCCACCATGGAACTTTTCGGTTGACCTTTAAGATCTTCCGAACAGAGTTGTCCTCGAAGGATGTGATTAGCACATCTTGAAGCAGGTTGTCAGCAAGTTCTATGTCACTGATAGAATTAGGGTTGCTGATCAACAAGTCTGCTTTAAAAGCCACAGAGGCTTTGAAGGATTCCAAATTTGTCTTTTTGGGACAGAAGGAGTTCTGGCGGATCTTGACTTGGGCAGGGAGGTCGAACCTGATGTGCTGATGGTCCGACAACGTGGCTTCGTCTGTGACCCGCCAGTTAACCAGAGAACTCACAATAGGGTAAGATCCAGAACCTCTTCCCTAATGGCGTTAATAAAAGTAGGCTTACACCCTATGTTAGCAATATCCAATTGACAACACAATAGATACTCTAAAAGGAACTCACCACGTTTATTGACGTCGCTGCTTTCCCAGATCGTGTGATGCGCATTTGCATTACAGCCGATCACGAGCGGCTAGTTGTACCGGCGGCAGAAGTCCACGAGCCGCTGAACCTCTGTAGGGGGGACGTCATCCACGTCGCCCGGGAAGTAGGCAGAGGCTATCACTACCTCCCGGACACCCTCAGCCGTGGCTTCCTCAATAGCCGTTGCCACCAGGTCTCTGTGGATGAAATTAGGAAAATAGAACTGTCTTACACTGTTATTTACAACAATAGCAGTGCGAGGGGCACCACACATACGGTCATATAATAACTTACATGATCCGCATGATAGTCCACGGATATGGTCACCGATCAACCATAGCTCTTGGACGAGAGCCAGGTTGATTTCATCCTTACAGACGACCCTGCACAGGGTGGCGGACGCTCCTCTGGCGTGGTGCATCCTCCTTTAGGGCTTTGGTGACAAGGCCGCCTGCCTTGCTCCCCCCCGAGAGTCGTTGCCCCGGATGCCCTACCGCAGTCTAGAGGAACTGCTCGGGGGAGGTCGCCGGAGGTGTCCTTGCATGTGGTTTCCGCACTGAGCTGGTGGTGGGCCTTGAAGGGACAAGGGGCGCCCGCTGCCAACCACCGGCCTCGTTCGGCCCATTGTGGGCTTGGGGGCAGTCACTACAATGACTAGGGGTTTGGGAATTGAGGTAATCAGCGCCACTGCGGCTGCGGCGCTGGTAAACGCCACCGGAGCGGCAGCCACTGCTGTTACGCCGGTGGAGGCCACCGTTGCCACTGCTGGAGGAGCACTAATAGGAGGGGGAATGGTTGGAGATGGGGAAGGGGACCCTGACGGCGGAGTTCTTAAGGATAAGTTTTATCCTGCCAAAGCGGTATTTAACGCTACCCTTAAGATCCGTCAGGGTCTTGTACGACTTCTCGTCGACAATCATCGCGAGGTGCGTCGTTTTGCCGTTAAGACTGTGTTGAACCACGCGCCACTGCTTCGTTGAGAAGCATTCAACATTTTGGAGACCCAAGTACTCCAGAATGGTGGCGGGTGGGAGATCAGTGCTGTTGGGGAAGTAGCCTCTAATGAGGTGAGCTCTTGGGAACTCAGATTCCTCCAACAGTTTGATATCAAGGCAGCTGATGGACCTGATATGTATAGCAGCTCCCCTGACCCAATCAGCAGTGTTGCTGTCTTGGTTTCCAAGGGGGGAACAGTGGCGATAGCAAGAGCCTCTGCTCTGCTCGAACCCTTTGCGAGTGCAGTTTTGAAGAGCTTCTTCTCGAGGGTCTTCATCTTTACGAAGGCGTTCCCCGAGTCCAGTCGCAGCGTCTGGATTTGGGAGCCTGCTTCCGTGAGGCCTGACCTCTGAGAGGCCACGGAAGCGTCGTCAGCAAAGCTGATTAGGTCACAGTCAGCTTCTGCGTCAGAGGACATCACCTCGACGGTCTGTTGCATGCCTGCACAGTTGGTGGACGAAAAAGCATCACTAGCGAACTCAGTGTCCAAGGGAGTTCGTGGCCTGTCCGAGTGCCCTGGAATACTGGAGTCGAGACCCGTAGTATTGGGGGTGGAAGCCAGCAGCCCAATGGCTGCAGTGCTGGTGTTGGGGTCGGCCGTGAAAGCTTCGCCCTGGGTTGATGCTATTAAAGTCGCATCAGACTTTTCTAATTTGTTTAAATGATCCATAAATTTTGATCCTACGAGTTGGCGGGAAGGGAAGGTCGCCCACGGCATAGCCCGCGTGCCGTGAGAAGTCTGAATAAAACTGGAGGGCGACAGGTATCCAGAGTCCGCATACTAGAGACCGGGCTACCCCCCGGCATCCATTAGCGTATGCTGTTCCGCCTTGAATTGGGGTGATTTATTGATTCACGATCTTCGCCCGGCTACAATTAGTCAGCACCCCTAGCAGAGACATGACCGTACTAGGGGCCTGCTTCCAGCCGCCCTCACTTGGAGAGTATAGCCGCACTTCTGTCAGTAGGAGTAAGGACGGCATGTACCTCAGCCAAAACTGTGGTTACATTTAGTTCCCCTTACTGTCTCTGACGGCTGACGGCCACACACACAGGGCACCTTAAGCCAATGTCTTTGACATTGTTACTGTATTTGTTACGGGTAACAACATTCTGCGCTCTTCTAGTTTAATATTGATTCTTAATTGCTTTACTTTCGCAGAAGATTTGCGTGGCGAAATAATTGTGTCACCTTCGAAGAAACTGGAGGACCTTATTCATTTATCTGAGCTGTGTGTCGATTTGCTGCAACAGAACGAAGAACACTACGGCGAAGTAAGTTTTTATATTTCAGTATTGCAGTTACCAAGCAGCATAACACAATTCTACATATACAACACAAATACAAACAATATATATTTATTTAATGTAAGTACTATTTTGCATTCTTATGTGTGCGTATTTTAGAGTTATGTGTGTCCTATAGCATCAAGCCTGTCGCTGCTTCTAGTCTTTTTCCAATTTAGATTTTGGGGATGTAAGATACATATGTCTGAGGACAACGAATGAAATATATGTGTATATATAAATACATATATTAATATATATACTCTATATACATATCTACCCACTTGGATCAGTCGCAGCACTCCTTATACTTTTTAAACTCTTAATATATTTTAATATATATGTGTAACTTTGTATTTATATATTTATTTATGTAATTCATATTCTACAAACTAACCTAACTTACTATTGTCCTTTGTTCAATTATTGTATCTCTACTGTCCTCACTTTGAACAGAATCGTTTTTAAATATATAATATATATATATATAACATATATATATATATATATATATATATTATTATCTAACTATATTTGGTAAACTGAAACTATACAACTCCTCTTTAAAATATGTATGTATGTATGTACGTATGTATGTCTGTATGTATGTACGTCTACAGTATAGATCAGCAATGTCTTTATTGTTTATTGATTTATATTGTCTATTTATTTCAAATGTTAATTTAATTGTAAAATGCGTATTCAATATTTTGTTTTTTTCAAGGGAAAGAATCAGTTGGTAAATGCAATGCATGGTGTTTGATGCTTAAGATTAATTTTGACTAAATGTATGTATAAGGTTTAAAAAATTATGGAGCGGCCATCTTGTGTGCTTGACAGTTAGCGATCGAAAGAGAAAGATTTAACGCTGACTGAAAGGATATCGATAAATTAAACAGATTAATATCACTAAGCATCGAACATATAGAGAACTCAAACAGGGGAAAGTAATTGCCGTCTCTAGACTCTCGACGCCGAAACACAAAATTGACTTCAGGCCAGTGTTGCCAATTTAGCCTTTTTCCGGAAAAATCTGTCCGGATTTCAACATCGTCATCCGGAAAAATTGAAAACAGCCCCTATCCGGAAAACTGTCTTTTTTTTTTTTGGTTTGTCCTTTTTCTATCCTTTATTGATTTTGATTAAATTGTTACAAAATCATCCAAATTGGTATACATTTATAATCGATATGAGCATTTATTCAAAATGCAACCCTGTTGAATTGGCGTATAATCGATATATCGATATATCGCGTTACTTTTCGTGAACATTTTGTGATGTAAAAATGTCAAAAGAAGTTTATAAACAAAAGTTTCGAGACGCATGGCTAAAACAGCCGGATCTGCAACAGTGGATTTGTCGCGATGGGAAAGAACCTGATAAGACATATTGCAAATACTGCAAATGCAGTTTAAATCCCAAAACTGATCAGATCAGATCAAACGAGAGCAACAGTCGCGCAAAACGCGACAGTGTTAAATTAATTTGTTAAATTCATACATATATGCATATGCACATGCTTTGAAATTAATCCCGACAGATGACGCTCGCTCTTCGCGCTCGCCCACCTCTCTTGTTAGCTGACAGAAGCACTTGGTTTTATGCTCATACTTTCTTAAATAACTTCTGTGATTATTGTCCGATCGGATTGTAATTGGATTGGAGACTACGTAGATATTTCATTCAGCTTAGTATATGTTAAAGTCCTAGGGTTGCATCTTTTATACAGCGCTTACAAATTGAGTTCAAAAATTCAATTATTGATTTGTGGGGGCGGTGGGCGTGGCACCTAACATTTGAAATAAACTTGATCTGCTTATAGTACACAGGAGCCTTCCTGCCAAATTTGGTAACTATAGCTTTTATAATAGCTGAGATCTGTGCGTTCACACAGACAGACAGACAGACAGACATGGCTCAATCGACTCGGCTTGTGATCCTGAGCAAGAATATATATACTTTATGGGGTCTCCCACGCCTCCTTCTTCCTGTTACATATATTTGCACAAAGTTAGTATACCCTTTTTTGACCATTTTCAATGGTCAAAGGGTATAAAAAACATGTGCAGAATACGGTGCCTTTTGAGCAAACAAACAAAATTAATTATACCCTTCGACCATTGAAAATGGGCAAAAAAGGGTATACTAACTTTGTGCAAATGTAGGACTTTAACATATACTAAGCTGAATGAAATATCTACGTAGTGTCCAAATCACAATCCGATCGAACAATAAACACAGAAGTTATTGAAGAAAGTATGAGCATACAACCAAGTGCTTCTGTTAGCTAACAAGGGAGGCGGGCGAGCGCGAAGAGCGAGCGTCATCTGTCGGGATTAATTTAACAAATTAAACTACACGGGAACATAGGTCGAAGGCTATTCCACTGTCGCGTTTTGCGTGACTGTTGCTCTCGTTTCAAGCCTACAGTAGCCAATGAACTATGTTGTCAGGAAGGTGCACTGGCAATGTTTGTTGCTCAGCACGCTGCCACAAATTCTTATGGAAGTCTGGATTCAAATATTTGTGAAGATTATATAGTTGACGAAGTTCTCAAAGAATTGGCAAATAAAAATTTATAAAATTTGCTTAAAATTTAAAATTTCTATTGTTTTTTTTTGCCCGTTTTCATGTTTGAGCTATTTTTGTAATTTTTTGAAGTTGAGCACTGAAAAATTATTAAATTAACGTATAAATGGTTGAAAAATAAACTTTTTTTTGTACATTTTTTTTTATTTATGTCCTTTTTCTGTCCTTTTTTTTAGCTCATCTAGCCTTTTTCAGAGCCAAGCTGTTAGCGGCAACATTGCTTCAGGCTGCCCATCTAGCCTTTTTCAGAGCCAAGCTGTTGGCGGCAACATTGCTTCAGGCTGCCAGCGCGCTGGCCGAAGCATTTGCCTGTTGTCAAACTTCATAAGCAACGCATACATTCATATCTGAGCTTGTGCATAGGGCTATCTATGCATACATACATACATACATACATTGAAACGATGGCTAACGCAAAGAAATATGCACATGCTTATTGTTTCGTTATCGTTGTGCGACTGATGCCGCTGATGCCGCTGTTCGCTGGTTCTGGATTGCTCACCAAAGAGACCCGATCGTTCACTCGTGAAACACTTCGGGCTCTGGGGTCATAATAAACTGAAGACCATTGGACAAGTACTTTTCGCTGTTTGAGTACTCTATATGTTCGATGCTTAGTGTTAATATCTATTGAAAGTGAATATTTAAATAAGTGTGATTGACAAATTCAGAGCGGGTTGCCAGATCTCCGTAACTCTTTGATTATGCTCTTTTCATGGGTAAATCGAATAGCTTATTTATGATATTTAGCCTATTTCGTGTGGAGCAGAAAAAAAAGTATTAGTGATTCATAAAAATATACAGATTCCATAAAACATTATGTGAATATTTGTATTATACTCGATTTACCTATATATATATATAGCTGCGCAAACATTACAAAAAGGATAAAGTCAGAGCAATACAGGAAAGCGGGGAGACCATAGGAGACAATGGTTCCCAATCGGCAACAACTTCAACTAACGTTGGCCAGGGAGCCACCGGCATGGAGCAAGCTATAACGGATCCAATGACATCCACTGGCGGTGGCGCTTTGGCTACCAGCAGCGGGGGCCCCCCATCGTTTCGATACTGTATGCCCACGCACGCGGTATACACGTCGCCAGTACCAACGGCATGTACTTGACTTAAACTACTTCAACGCAAGCTTTAGTTTTTTCCAACTCGTAGCGCAAGCTAAAGATATTAACCAATTTCTTATTCAAATACTTATAGTACTAATACATACATATATGCATTAAACGACCCTCGCATACACATACACACACATTAACTTACACAAATTATTAAGCTCATTCTTCGTTATCACTTATAATGTAAATTACTTTTAAAGACCAAGCGCAGATTATTCAGAAAATAATATCAAATAAGATATGACAAATTCAAACGAAAAGTAAAGGAACTGATCAAAATACTTGATTTAATTGACAATCGAAAAAACGTTAATCTAGTATATTTATTTATCAAGTTTGTGACAATCGAAACAAAGTTGATCAAGTATATTTATTTATCGAGTTAGTGACTATCGAAAACGAGTATATTTATTTAACTATCGAGTTTGCCCCCAAAATACGCCTTTCAAATTTCCATTTAATAATTTTATAATTATTTATATATATTATTTATTTTTTCTCAAACACGCATGAAATTTAAACTGAGTGCCAAAAAGGCAGTGAATGAGCATGCCCCAGAAGTCTTTTTCAATTCGTGTTTAGTATAATCACTAAGCAATGAACTCATAGAGATGTCAAACAGCTCTAAAGCAGTTTGAAGCTGATTTTTCGGACCTAGTACCCCAGAAAAGAAGAAGAAAAGAGAACAGCTGTTCGGCACTCAGTACAAACAGTGCATAGCATCAAAACTGCTTCAGTCGCACAACGACAGCGGAACGATAAGCATGTGCGTACTTCTTTGCGCTGTGCGATCGTTTCCATGTGTGCGTGTATGTATGCACGGCCCGCGTATGAATGTATGCGTTGCTAGTGATGTATGGCAATAGGCAAATGCTTCGGCCAGCGTGTTGGCAGCCTGAAGTAAATTTTGTGTTTCGGCGTCGAGAGCCTAGAAAATGAGGCACAGGTCCGTAGTGAGGGTTTTACGGGCCCCTGTGCAATACTTATCAGGGACTCCTACTTAAATTACATTAATTAATAAATATATATGTGTTTACCAAAGGAATTAAATTTTACAAATATATCCGCATTAATAACATTTTTATGTTTGGTAACCGTGAGCCCCTGGCTGTTGAGAGTCCTTCTTGTACCGCACACCCTGCGCACTTTTAACTACGGGCCTGGCCAGCGTGAAATCAATTGGGTGTTTGTTTTTTTTTTTTGTCTTCGAGAGCTAAGAGACCGAATTACAGTGAGCCACAATGGTTATTTGGCGGCAATAATTTTAGCATCAGAAAACATGTGTATTTATGTTTAAATTTTGAGAAGAGGAATTGAAAATTGATAATTATATTATATTTTGTAGAGCAAAGTTATAATATCCAAAAAAAGTTGTGATAATTATATTTATTTTTTTTGTATATGAGTTTACCAATATTGACAAAATTTATGAATTAAAATAAAAAATTCGGAATACATAAAATTGTAATTACTAAATAAAATTATCCTCATAGAATAAGACATATGTTTTCAAAACTTTTAAAATTTTTGCTGCAAGATAACCATTTTTGGCCACTGTGCCTGTCTCCAGGCTCTCGACGCCGAAACAGAAAATTGACTTCAGGCTGCCAGCACGCTGGCCGAAGCATTTGCCTATTGCCAAACTTTACTAGCAACGCATACATTCATACGCGGGCTGTGCATAAATACATGCACACATGGAAACGATCGCACAGCGCAAAGAAGGACGCACATGCTTATCGTTCCGCTGTCGTTGTGCGACTGAAGCAGTTTTGATGCTATGCACTGTTTGTACTGAGTGCCGAACAGCTGTTCTCTTTTCTTCTTCTTTTCTGGGGTACTAGGTCCGAAAAATCAGCTTCAAACTGCTTTAGAGCTGTTTGACGTCTCTATGTGTTCATTGCTTAGTGGTATAATGTATACAGTTTCATGTATGTACATATTGAATTGCATTCATTATTCTTCAACTCTAACTAATGAATCTTTCCTTTCTGTGTGTCTTAGTTTACAGTTTTTCACCCCAGTCTTTGTATAAATGTTATTGTAAAGCTTGTAAATCTACAAAAAAAACAGATACAAACTGATAGACAGAAATTCTTATATCTGCGTAGGAATAGTCATCTAAATTAATTGTTTTCGTGTAGACATATCTATTGTTTTCAAAATAACGAAAGGTATTAATACCAGCACGGTGGCCATGTATACCCTTTGCATTTCATTAAATCGGGCAATGGTTTTCATATGTACATACAACAAGTCGAAAGTGACGTTTCACCTCAAAAGTAACGAAAAATCTTTTAAGAAAAGCAAACACAGTCTTAGATATATTCGTAGCAACCCCCTTCGAAAGTGGTTGGTAAGGTTTGAATTGATTTCTGAATTGAATAATATTATATATATTTATTAATTGAAATCTACAATAAGTCCAATCGCTGGATCTTCATTTCTAACTGATTATTGCTATGAAAGCTATAGGATATAGTTGTCCGACTGGAATGAAATCCGTCCACTATTCATCAACTTTGATATATAATTACAGATTTAATTCTAATACTAATTTTTTGTTGCGTGGCATGTCCGACTGGAATGAAATACTTCCACTACTCACCAACTTTGACATATAATTACATATTTAATTCCAATACTAATTTTCTATTGCGTGGCATGAGTTTACCAGTGAATATAAGTATTTCTACTTTGTGGTGAAGGGAGGTAATCAAATAAAATATACCAAAGTAGGGATTCTAAAACTGACAACATTGTTTGTGCTTGTGTTACTGCAATACATTGCTTTAAAGTAAATGCATCTATATTTAATTAAATAAGAGAAATATATCAGATATACAATGTAGTTAGTATTCACGTTGAAAATTGCATCAATTGCATACGTTTCAATCCCAAAAAACACACGTATTCCTTTCAGAATATCATTTAGTAACCAAAATGATCATTCAAATCTAAGAAAAACTAATCCTACAGTCCAAATCATTTTGCAATAAGTTTTATTCCCAAATTCCAAATGATTAAATAAATGCTTTACCTCATACAAATTACTGTACGAGTATGTATAAAACAGATACAATTGTTGTAAATAGATTCTGATGATGATAAAAATATAAGAAATACGTATATTCTTTTATGTAGGGTTTTAACTATTCTATTGCTTGTTATTTATTTTGCCAAAGCAGCACATATTTGTCTATTAACTGATCATATATCGGGAAACCTCATTCCAATTATTATTTTTAGCGGTTATTCTAGATAAGAGGGATTAAGATCCATAACAAATTAAGTATTTACAGTAAAAATGTAACAAATTTGTTCATAAACAATTTATTCTACGACTCATCAAGCAAAACTTCTCAGTGCGAAAGATTTTTATTGAAATACTAAAAGTAGTATGTATGTTAATTTGGCAACAAACATATGAATATCGATTTCCGGGAAGAACCAATCCGTTAACATGGCGCGATAGCGTTCGCCATTGACCGTAACGGCGGCTTCTGCCGCATTTTCGCCTCACGCACACTCTCGGCCACAGCAGCGATATTACCGGCAGTACGCACTTTTTTTGGTTTCTCACGCGTTGGTTTATCAATAATTGTGCCGGTTTCTCTCAATTTTTTCAAATGAAAGCGCACATACGGAGCGGACGGTTCTTTGTTATGGCTCATTTCCGTTCAGCGGAAGGATAAAACTAACTTTCTGTCAAATCAGATGTAACATCAGTGTTACCACACTCAAAATAACCACTAGTTCAAAAAAAAAATGTTAGATGGCGGACCCTGTATATATATTCTTGCTCAGGATCACAAGCCGAGTCGATTGAGCCATGTCTGTCTGTCTGTCCGTCTGTCTGTCTGCCTGTCTGTGTGAACGCACAGATCTATTATAAAAGCTAGAGGTACCAAACTTGGCAGGAAGACTCCTGTGTACTATAAGCTGATCAAGTTTATTTCAAATGTTAGGTGCACCGCCCACCGCCCCCGTAAATCAAAAATTTAATTTTTTAACTCAATTTGTAGGCGCTGTATAAAAGCTATAACATTCTGACTTTAACATATACTAAGCTGAATGAATTATCTACGTATTCTCCAAATTGCAATCCGATCGGACAATAATCACAGAAGTTATTTAAGAAAATATGAGCATAAAACCAAATGCTTGTGTGAGCTAACAAGGGTGGCGGGCGAGCGCGGAGCGCGATCGGCATCTATCGTGAATTTAACAAATTAAACTACACGGGAACATAGGTCGAAGGGTATCCCACTGTCGCGTGCTGCGCGACTGTTGCTTTTCTTACTGGTCTGTAATTTGGCTACACTGATCTGAATTAGTTCTTTATTGTTTTCTTGTACTTTCCTTCTTCCTTACGTTTACTTCCGAACGACACACAACGCCGTCGCGCTTATGTTAAATAAACAATTATTAAACTGTCACTAAATCGCCATCATCATTTTTTACTCCATCATTTGCCATTAATTTTTTACATATGATATCCTTATATACTTAATCCCTAAACTTAAAATGTATTTATTTTATGAGTGTGTTAGTTCTTACATAATAATTTTAATAATATCCAATACCAAGGAACAATTTACAATAATTGTATGTATATTTGTACAATATTTAATTTTTTGTTTGAGTTATAAATAAACACAATAATAATTTTTATTGTAGTATATAAATATGAATACTATTAATTACAATTATATAGAGTACTTGGGCTGGCATTGATTTTAGTGCTGCATATTTGAAAAGTGTAGTACAACATTTATCAGGTTACTGAAAGCAAATATTAAATCAGTTTTATATTTATATTAGGGCTTTAACAAATATATATATATTATAATATTAAAATGTTTATATTTTAACGAATCAAATATTTATTTTTAACGTAATATTATTCTTTCCTGAATACTGAATATTTTCTGATATTATAATTATATATTAATATATTTCTCATATCAATCATTATTTTTATTTATGTTATTTGTTGAATTTAAACGAGCTTTGCTTTTTAATCGGATGATCTTAAAAATAACTGCACAACGTCAAAAATACATATATTCACAGTATCATACTCTACGCCCAATTTAAATAGCCTTTATCAAATCGATGTATATCGCTTATTGCTTTGTTTTTACTTTACAACATTGAAATGAATGTGCTTTTTAATGCATTCGTGCTGTAAGCTTTAACATATGGTATACATAAATCTAGCTCTTATTGATTGACTGGATGGATGTGGCACATGCCACACGCATCCTTCTGCCTGTTATAATCAATTCTACAAAGTTAATATGCCCTGTTTTAAACCCGTTTCAATGGAAGGAGGGTATAGTTTGAGTTAATTAATTAGATTTGAGCTTGCACTGTGTTTAATTTAATGTCTGAAATATTATTGAAGTAAAATGATATTCGGAATTTGGGAAAATTCGCAAAAAACCCCCATTTTTTTATTTATAATTTTTGTCATAAAATTACAATGTCCATGATATTTTTCTCTTTAGGCATTTGCTTGGTTTAGCGATCTGCTGGTTGAACATGCGGAAATCTTTTGGTCTCTTTTCGCAGTTGACATGGATCGGGTATTGTCAGAGCAGGCGCCTGATACCTGGGACTCTTTTCCCCTCTTCCAGATACTCAATGACTATTTTAGGTCCGATGGTATGTTTATCTACAATATATTATAAATGGAAATTATTATCATAATTTTAAATATTTGCAACTGCATTTATTTAGATAATTTGCGTAACGGACGCTTTCATCAACATCTACGTGATACTTTTGCCCCATTAGTAGTGCGGTATGTGGATCTCATGGAATCCTCTATAGCCCAATCAATTCATAAGGGTTTCGAGAAAGAGCGTTGGGAAAGCAAAGGGTAAGTCACACTGACTTTTGACTATTCGAAAATCCCATTCATACCACATCGAACCATATCGAATAACTCGCTTTGAATAATAATTGTAATGCAACAAAAAAAAAAAATTGAGTAATCGGCAAACTTGAGAATCGATAGTTATATTGATATAATTATAGCTTTCCCAACGCAACTGCGTTTCATATACCAATTAAAGTCAATGACGATGATAAAAAGATTGCGTTCTTATGTCAATAACTATTGGTAAACTTGAAATCTAGCAATCCGGCTAACTCTCTTTCTCTCGTCCATGTTTCGACATCTTTTTCACTCAATTAGCAAACATTGCAAACTAAAAAAAACAGATTTGCTATATTTATTTAAACAATATAATCATATGAAATATTTCTGTGAAAATTTAGGATTAACGCCGCATTGAATCCAGCCGCATTAAATAATGCTGCCCAGGCACTAAATACGGCTGCTCTCAACCCAGCGGCTTTGCTAAGCGGCAAGAAAGATCAAATCAATTTCTATATACCGAAGCTACCGAGGGGCATAGTTGCTGCTGACGAACAGAGGTTTTTAACAGATATGCACCTACTTTACTTTTATAGTAGTCAACAAAATATAACCAAATATTCGTTTTGCATTTTGTGTTTTTTGCCTAAAACATGCCTGCCATGCCTCGCCTCGCCTCGCCCAAATAGCTCGTATAGTTTCTCAAGATTTAGCTGTCAATTGGGCGGATACATACATACATATCACAAACCAAAAACTAAAGTACAAATCTTACATTTGACATTCAATTTTGAAATCAGTGCTAACGTGCCGCACCTTTTTATAGCTGATATACATAGGTTCAGTATTTACAACTAACATTTAGTCATAGATTTATTTTAAATCGCATTTTCTTTGCTCTCTTTGCGGAACTAGTTGTCTGGTCCGACCAATTAATGGGAATTGTCACAATTTGCATAATATTCTTATATGTTTTAGACATTGATTTTGATATATATATATATATATATATATATAGTGATGATATTTCTGTATTTATTATGGGTATAGCAATGACAAATCTCAGATCCTATAAACCGGGCAAACATTACCAGATTGTTCGTGTTTCTTTTGTAAAGTGTTCTTGTGCAATATGTTAATTTGTATATAATTATTAGTAAAGTTTAAACAGTTTACAACACTTATAAAAATTGGGATATCCTAATTGATGGTAGTTTTCTTCCTTTAGAGACTTACTTTAGACTACCGATATTTTTTAAGATAAAGATGCTTTTCTTAAGTTTACTTAAGCACATTTAATTCTTAAACTAACTAGTAATTATGGCTGGCATTCTTTCTTTTACACACTAAGCTTAAATACATTACCAGTGAAATACAAATAAATAATCACAGAGGATCTGAACCATATTTTTGCTTTTGTGAACATTATAAATTTGCGTTTTGTGGGTGTACGGATTTTTGCCTATCTGGTAGTGCTCATAAACCCCCTTTAACAGACATTGGAATAAAAGTTATCTTCGATATTGCGGTTCACTGTTCAATGGTTTTGCATATGGGCAATTCCATGCTGTCGCACGGGACAAAAAATGGAAGAAAAATGGAAATTCGCGTGGAATTAAAGCATTTTAAATTTGGCGAGTAGGTTTAAATTATTACTCTTCCATAACTCTATTATTGGTGAAAAAGTTGAGTTCGGCCAACTTTTCATTTTCAAGATAATTGCAAAAACTACCGCTGTCGCACGGGACAAAAAATTGAAGAAAAATGGAAATTCGCGTGGAATTGCCCATATATAAATCACAGCTATAGTTTTGGGATGTGGGAATCATTGAAAACAAATTTAGTTGCATCACTTGCTTGAAACTCCGATACTTAGTGATTGATATTTACTTGTATGTGTTTTTGCGACTTTTTATTTTGTGACCACCCTCTTTTGCCGGTTGAAGTCTATCTTAACCTAACCTAACCGAACCCAACCTAACCTAGCCGAACCGAACCTAACCTAACCTAACCTAACCTAACCTAACCTAACTTAACCTAACCTAACTTAACCTAACTTAACCTAACTTAACCTAACTTAACCTAACTTAACCTAACTTAACCTAACTTAACCTAACTTAACCTAACTTAACCTAACTTAACCTAACCTAACTTAACCTAACTTAACCTAACTTAACCTAACTTAACCTAACTTAACCTAACTTAACCTAACTTAACCTAACCTAACCTAACCTAACCTAACTTAACCTAACCTAACTTAACCTAACTTAACCTAACTTAACCTAACCTAACCTAACCTTAACTTACCTAAGGGTACTTAGGCTAAGCTATCTTATCCCAACCTTACCTAACCTTACCTAACCTAATCTAACCCAATCTAACCTAAACTAGAGCCTTAATTATATTAAATACACATCTTGTATCCACAAGTGTAAATATCTTTATTTGTTTATTCGCATTACCAAAAATAATAATAATAAAACAAAAAATTATCAAGTAATATCAAACGCGATATGCTCAGTTGTTTACGTCCAGGACTTAGTTGGCACTACCATTAACATATTATTATTAAGTCAATCGATCAAACAATTATAAAGGAGAACATCAGTAATGTGTTGACAAATTTTAGTTTCGAGCGTATTATGTTAATAAAGTTTATAAAGTAATTTGATTAATGATTAATATTCATGACTTGCCCAGAAAAATGATAATATATTGTTACTGGTGTATACTCTTCTTCTTTCTTTCTTTCTGCATTGGTTTTGTGCTTAGAAACGGGTGTGCTACTTCTGAAGATCTTTTCTGGAAATTAGACGCTCTGCAATCGTTCATCAGGGATTTACACTGGCCAGAAGCTGAGTTTCGCCAGCACTTGGAGCAACGTTTGAAGATGATGGCTGTTGATATGATTGAGCAGTGTATACAGAAAACAGACGCTTCGTTTCAGTCGTGGCTTAAGAAGAATGTTGCTTTTATATCGACCGATTATATAATACCCTCTGAAATGTGCGCCATGGTAAATGTGATATTAGATGCTAAAAATCAAAGCTTTAAATTAACTACTATAGATGGCATCGATTTGGTTAGTATCAATTAATAAATTCTTTCAACTATTGATATATTACTAATTAAAATCAATTACTTTAGTATAAATTTCATGCGAAAATCGATGATCAGATTGACAAAGCGAATGTAGCGATGACACAAGGATTAAGTGGAAAGCTTATGTCAGTGCTAGATTCGACTTTGTCGAAATTGGCACGGTATGACGAGGGTAGCCTGATTGGCTCTATTCTCAGTTTTACAAACGTTTCGAGCTCAGGCAAGGACCTCGGTCAAGGTTATGTAAATTTCTTCCGCAACAATATGGATCAAATACGAGGCAAAATCGGCGATGATTTGTGGACATTGAACTTTTTTGAGCAATGGTATTTGCAACAAATAAATATGCTCTCCAATTGGCTGTCCGACCGTCAAGATCATGCATTACACTACGCACAGATCTCGTCTATCTCCCACATCATGAAAGTAAGTGAAAGAAAGCAACAAATGTTTGTGAATGTTTGTTCATATTTATACTTTATTTCTTTATATAACACAGCCCTACAAAAAAAAAAATTTCATGATCTGGGTAAGCGGCATATGCAGTTAAATGTATTTTGGGTCGCTGAATCCGAATCCGAGGTCGGAATTTTGCCATCACGTCTGGACTTCGACAAAACCTTAGAATATCCCCCAAAAGATAAAGAATCCTGATCCTGTTTTTTATTAGTTAAAATACAGATTTGAAGCAAAAAATCATTATTCAAATGAACTTATTCCGAATACTGATAAAATAATGCTCAAAAGGGGATATTTAAAATAGAAAACTGTTTTGCTTATTAAATTTAAATACACCCTAATCCAATATTAAAAGAAACTTAAAAATTTTGGAATATTTTCAAAAAAATTTTAGGTTAGGTTGAAATTCAGACGTGATTGGCTAGTGTTGACATTAGATTCGGATTTGGAAGGTCTAAAAACATATAGAAACATATATCGCATGACCCGATCATGACCCCCACATTATTTTTTGGGGCTTCAAAAATTTTTCGAGTTTTTTGAGGTTAAGTCGAAACTCAAATGTGCTACGTAAATTTTGACTTCGGATTTGGACTTGGAAGGACAAAATACATGTTAAAACATATATCACATGCCCAGATCAGGATTCTATATCTTTTGGGGGATATTTTAAGGTTTTTCAGTTTTTTGAGGTTATGTCGAAGTCCAGACGTGATGGCGAAATTCCGACCTCGGATTCGGATTCAGCGACCCAAAGTACATATAACTGCATATGCCGCTTACCCAGATCATGAAACTTTTTTTATTTTGTGGGCCTGTGTAATCATATTGTAAGTTTGTTGTTCCTCTTTACTCTCTGTGTTAACTATAGTCCTACATAGAATTCGTTGGGAATTAAATACATAGTTATTTCTATACAGGGTAAAACTGCTTGGCGCCCTCTAGAGAAATCTCAGTCTCGATTGATTATATTGCCCTTCCATTCCTTTATTTTAATACTCTTGTGCTACGCATTTATTATACCCATTACTCATAGTGTATAAAGATATTGCAACTTTCAAAACATAATGTAATCAGTGACTCATAATGAGTATAAATGTATTCTTATAATGCAATTAGTCTTTGTGCAATATCGAACAAATCGAATATGTTCCAGTAAGTTCCTTACCAAACAAGTACACGTAGAATCAGTTGTGACTATAATGAATAATGGGCAGTTTGTTTACTGCGAAACCATAATGTAAATTAACAGACAACTATTAGGGTATTGTTATTTATTATGGGACTGTGCGCGTTCCGATGAGTTTTTAAACTAAAGACAGAAAACTTAAGCCTAATATGAAGTAGCCCGTCTTCTGAAGCAGCGCTCACGGCAGAATGCTGACATTGCGCTTCACACGCTCCGGGCAGTAGAATGTTGACATTGCGCTTCACACGCTCCGGGCAGTGACCATTTGGCTGGTGCTGGAATGCAGGAGTCATATTTCGCTAGCGACTTAGTTGCAGTCGCGCTGACGTTACTGCGGCCGCGTCCGGTATTATCGTGGAGTTAGCGATTTTGGCCCTGCGGGTGTTAACTCCTCCCCGCGTTAGGTTAAAGTCGTCCTCGGCTTTTCGGGAAGGTATCGTCATCTCGATGCTGGAGTAGGGGTGTCGTCTTTTGACTCGACAGTAACGGATGCTTTGGATGATTCCATAAACAATTAGGACCACGGCGATGGTGGCGCCGCTGCTTAAAATGGGTCTCGAAATGATGTCAGATTTCAGACTACCAATATGTTAAAGGTTCTGCAGTGACAGCTCATGCAAGAACGACAAGCTTAGTTGATCTCGATGGCTAGTCACATTGATCTGGGAGGCCACTACCGCAGCGGGTTTCTTCTTTAGGACGCCCTGGTGGTTTTCGTAGTGGGTGCCGTTTAGAGATATACGATCGTCATATGTGGCTAAGTAGGTTCCCGAGATCAGCTTACTGCTGCCTAGGCTATCTTTGACCCTGAAGATTGCGTCGCTGATAATCAGGACACCTTCTTCAACAAGTGTCACCGTATCCAGATGGCCAAGGAGAGTGGTGCACTGTGCGACGGTTCCAGACACCAATTGTTGAGCGCAAGTCGGGTTCTGCAATCTCTTGCAGAAGGTGGTACTCATGGCCGCGTTACATTCCTTGACGGCGTAGATTCGTGCACCGCATTCGGCTACTACATTATTATTCTCAAAGTCTAATATTGTCTTATTATGTTGAACTGGGAAAACGTTAATTTTTTTACAAACTGTTTCTGGTATAGGATTTTTGATTAAGAAATACAATAAATCGTTGTTCTGAAAGGCTTTAACGCTAGATAATCCTAAAATATCTGCTAAGCTAGTATTTGTGAGATGTTCATTGGCTAGCTCATGAATGTCAACACTATCCAAAATAAGGGGGCTTATTAAATTTATTTTAGCTAGAGTTACCGACAGTATCAAGTCTTCTAGGTTTGTAATAATTATTCTATTTTTACCAAGTATACTTTCAAATAGGTGTTCTGAGTCCGCGTTGTCTGTTTTACTTATTGCATTCATTGACCTTGTAATTTCGTTTAGTCGAGATTGAAGTTTCGTATTTATTTCGATCTGTCTATTCGCTGAATCTATTAATTGCCCTTGTTTAAATTTAATCTGTTCCCAGTCGTCGAAGTCTGGGGTCGGCTATTACCTTGAGTGCTGTACCTAGTAGATTTATACTGCGAGCATGTCTATGGTGTACCCTAATCGTAGCTATTAGTGATTCTATGTGCCCCATGTCAGTAGTTATTAAATTTCGCATATGGTCTTTTCCAAAGTAGTTCAGTTGCCGTCTGATATCTTCGACCTACGTTTCATATGAAGTTATGTTAGAAGTGTGTCCGAGATATCCGTATCTGTCCCATATCGTTAAGTCACCGTCTATTATAGGTATGTAGTCTGCGTGTGAATAGTCATTAAGTTTCATAGTCGTTATTGTCAAGGTGATTGCGGAAGCCAGCACACACAAATATCCTAACCTGTAATAAAAATATTAAAAGTACTATAAGCGATGAAAATTTTTTATTTATTTATTTATTTATATTTATTTTTATTTATTTTTTTTTTTCTTGGGTTTACTTAAGGTTGTCCTTATGGACCACCCTCCCTTTTATTAGAACCGTCGTACCTAAGTCAGCTTCAATGGCTTCTTCCGTGCACAGTGGTGACAGTTTATTACCCAATCGTTTGTTCAATTTGAGCCATACTTTTTCGCCTACTTTATACTTTTTATGGGTTCTATCTCGGTTCATATACCCAAGTTGTTTTTCTTGCGCAAGTACAATTTATCCCTAGTTTCTCTTAATAAATCCGAAGGGGCGGAGTAAACTAATTCTGTCGGTTTTCTGTTTGTTACTGAGTGAATTGACCTATTATACTCAATGGTCGCCAAAAGGATTATGTCCCTGGTTTCGTTAAGGTGTTTATCTATTTTTAGACAACGGGCTATTTCTGTAAGGGTACTGTGGAATCTTTCCACTTGACCATTAGAGGTGCTGTGGAGTGGTGGGGCATTACAAATCTGAATATCAAGATTGTTTAGTATATTTTTTATTGTTTCGGAATTTAAAGATTTTTCGTTGTCGCAATAAATGATCCTTATTTTGGGAAACAGGTTTACCAGCTGTAAAATCGGTGCCTTTACGTCCACAATTGCGCGAGAAGTAATATATTGGACGACCGCAAACTTTGAGAGTTTATCGACGCATGTTAAAAAAAATGTTTTGTCGGTACTAAAAATGTCAACATGCAATATTTCCCCAACATACTCGTATGATGGGATTGGGGTCTCACCCATCGCTTGCTTGACCGGATGTCGATTATATTTACCCATTGAACAAACCTTACAGTTTACGACAATCTCTGTTGCCAGCGAATTCATCTTTGGAAAAAAATAGTCCCGGAGAATTTGTTTCACATTTTCCTGCGGTGCTCGGTGCGCTCGGTTATGCTCTGCAATAATTATTTCTCTCTGTTCGGTTTTATCGACAATGTCTATCACGATATTTTTGGAGTGTCGGAATGTGGTTGACGGAAACGCTTCTACTAGACTGTGTTGTATGAATGCCAGAATGGGTAGGTTGCAATGTATTACGTTTACTACTTTGGCATTTACGACGTCTTGTACTGTTTGCAAAAGTGTGTTACGGTCGACAAATCTTATAACGTGCCTGGTTTTTTCCCTGAACAAAATAGTAGATCTAACTGATGGGGCGTTAGCTTCTTCAATTACGATCTGGTTCCTAAAGCAATTTACAGGCTTTTCGGTCGTTTCGATAGTATTGGTAAGAGATTCTTCGCTATGTATTGTGGCAATATCAGAGTTTGGGCAATCTTCGAGTACATTTACATTCTGGCGAGATAGGGCGTCTGCCACGAAATTCTCTTTGCCAGGCTTGTAAAAAATATTTGCGTTGTGTTCGTCGATAAAAGCTTTCCAGCGTTTTATCTTCGCATTTGGGTTCCTATCCGACACGGCAAAAGTCAACGGTTGATGGTCCGTGAAGATATTTAAATTCTTTACGCCATATAAATAATTTCGAAGATTTTTTAGGGCCCAAACAATGGCCAAGAGTTCCCTCTCATTTGTTGCAAAGTTTACTTCGTTGTCTCGTAATGTTCGAGAAATCAGGGTAATTGGACGTCCGTCCTGAGACAACACAGCTCCAAGACCGTGCCCTGAGGCATCCGTAGTTAAATCGAATGGTTTTTTAAAGTTTGGGTATGCTAAAATAACGTCCTCAGAAGCTAATACGTCTTTTAGTCTATTAAAAGCCTTTAGTTGATCTTGTGTTAATTCAAGGTTTACTTTCCTTGAATTGTTGGCACTTATTTTACCATTTTCGCCTTTTAAGACGTCCGTTAGGGGTCGTGCGATGTTGGCAAAGCCTTTTATAAAGCACCTATAATAGCTTGCTAGCCCCAAAATGATCTGAGACTAAACAAGGTTTTTGGCGGTTTGAAATCTTTTATGGCCTGAACCTTACTTGGCGAAGTTTGAATCCCGCCGCGGGATACCGTGAATCCCAGATATTCCACGCTCTTTTTGAAGAACTTGGATTTTTCTTGAGACATCCTCATGCCAGCCGTCTGAAGACTGTTTAACACCCAATCGATGTGTTTAACGTGGTCTTCTTTGTTGTTAGAGAAGATAATTACGTCGTCGACGTAAACATAGCAGGTTTTCCCTATCTGCTCTCTTAAGGCATCATCAATGGCTCTTTGAAATATGCTTGGCGCATTTTTCAAACCAAAGGGGAGTCTACAGAATTCATATTTTCCGTTGTTTACGGAGAAAGCGGTTTTTTCCCGGTCCCTTTCCGCTAATTCGATTTGATGAAATCCCGATTTGAGGTCAAGAGTAGTAAAGTACTGTGCCTCGCCCATATTTGATAATATGGTTGAAATACTTGGGATGGGGTACTTATCATCAGTCGTTTTTTGGTTAAGTTTACGAAAACCGATGACCATACGCTTTAGCT
Organism: Zaprionus davidi; assembly: GCA_018903715.1. NCBI lineage: Eukaryota > Metazoa > Arthropoda > Insecta > Diptera > Drosophilidae > Zaprionus > Zaprionus davidi. The sequence goes on from JAEIGL010000014.1 coordinate 433,634, forward strand.
TGTGGCCCGATTGGTCTACCCCCTTCTTATCGACAACCCAGACTGGGCTGTTGTAAGGTGATTTGGACGGTCTTATTATGCCATTCGCTAGAAGTTGTTTAACCTCTTCGTTGACAAACTCGGATACGCCCATTGGGTAAGGGTACAGTTTAGAATATACTGGCTCCCCGTCAGTTCGTATTGTGGCAACTGTATTGATATTGTAGGGCAGGGACTCATTAACATCTGCAAATGACCCTGTTCTTTTATTAATCATTTTGTTAAAGTCATCTTTAATGACTTCAGGAACATCGCCATCGTCTATTTTAATGAAGTTTACGTTCTGGCATTTTGTAAACTTGATTGGTTCTGAATCGCGATCATACGTGATACAATTTTTTTCGAAATCAACATTGGCGTTAATCTTTTTTAGTAAGTCTAGGCCAATAATGCCGTGAAAATCACTTAGATTTTCTAAAATAAAAAAAAATATGTTTTAGTTTTAAAAAGTTGAATTTGGCACTTCCGTTCAATTCTTGTATGACCATGTAGTGATTTTACCATCGATTGGCACGAAGTGTGGCAGCCCTAGAAGTGGCTTAATGTAATTTTTCGAACTCCCTGTATCGATAAGAAGTTTTATGGTCTGCCCTGCTACTGTACGTGTGATGTACGGAAGCAGGGAGTGACCCCTAAAAAATTACAGCTTTCGACCTCAGACAAATCGTCTTCAGCCGCAATTGCCTCGGATTCTGCCTGTTCCTCGTATTCGGTTTCTTGGTCTTGGGGCATGTGGTTCGATGATTGGCGACTTTTCGCTGAATGACCACCTTTAAAATTTGTTGCTTGAGTGGGCTGTCTAAAGCGTGATGACGTATCTACTTCCATGGGTTCAGAAGTTGATTCTTGTGGCTTCTGGTTAAATCTCTGTCTAGCGCTACCTGAAGTGTTCGGCTTTTGACTGTTACCTTTCTGGTAATGGGGATTTTTCTTAAAAACAGTGGGAGCGTCGCTCTCTTGCTGGGGGTTTTGACGCGAACCTTGGGACCTCTGATTCCCAGATTTTTGCGCTTTTTCCTCTATGTGCCGAGCAAAGTTTGCGGCAAAAATGCTTCTCTCGTTACTTGATTCTGCCTCTTGTGCTAATGCCAGGGCAGTCTGTAAGTCTCGAGGTTGGGCTGGAAAAACTGCCCATTTTAGAGATTTCTTCAGGCCTGAGGTAAATGTGTGAAGTGCATCGTTTCTATATTTGTCATTTAACACAGCTGCCGAAGCTGCGTCGTGGGTCATGAGAGTTTTGTTAGTTAAAAGCGTCAGCTTTCTTTCTATCTCATCGTAATATTTCGAAAGGGGCTGGTCACCCTGCCTTAAAGTACTTAAATCTTGTTGAATTACGTGAACCGGTGTTTTGTCTGAATATGTGAAATCCAATCTAGCAATTATCGCGTGAAAATTTAAAACGGTATTAAATGATGCTAAGATTGCATCTGCAGATCCCCTAACCTTGTTGCGTATTATGGCAACAGCCTGATAATGCCTAGAACTTCCGTCATAAGCTTCGAAGACTATATATGCGGCGTTCGCCGTGTTCTTGTTTGCCGTCGAACTCAGGAATAGATTTAACTATGTCTAGGGGCTCTTCACATCTAACTTCTGGTATGATATCTATAGGCTTATAAGCTGTCACCTCTCGCGCAGTAGCCTTTAAAGCGTTCAGTTGTTCTGTTAAAATTGCTATTTTTTGGTCAAATATTTGTGCTTGCTCTGCCAGACAATTTCGTATGTGAAGGTCAATCTGTACTGACTCCTGTTGCGTCATTGTGCGGTTTTTGTATTCTTGGTAAGATAAATCTTTTCTGCATTTATAAATCTGCTAAATCTTTTCTGCATTTATAATGGCACAATGAACAAATCACTTACATGTATTTCATTTCTGGGTAACTGCTTAAACTACCGATGCGTGCACTTGTTGATTTGTTGTTTTTTTTCTTTACTCTCTCAACACTTCGTGTTGGGGTTCTGTTTTATTAACTTGTATGTTGTTTTAACCGTTTTAACCGTTTTTATACCCTTCGACCATTGAAAATGGTCAAAAAAGGGTATACTAACTTTGTGCAAATGTATGTAACAGGCATAAGGAGGCGTGGGAGACCCCATAAAGTATATATATTCTTGCTCAGGATCACAGCCGAGTCGATTGAGCCATGTCTGTCTGTCTGTCCGTCTGTCCGTCTGTCCGTCTGTCTGTGTGAACGCACAGATCTCAGCTATTATAAAAGCTAGAGTTACCAAACTTGGCAGGAAGACTCCTGTATACTATAAGCAGATGAAGTTTATTTCAAATGTTAGGTGCCATATCAATAATTTAATTTTTGAACTTAATTTGTAAGCGCTGTATATAAGATACAACTTTCTGACTTTAACATATACTAAGCTAAATGGAATATCTACGTAGTCCCCAAATTACAATCCAATCGAACAATAAACACAGAAGTTATTTAAGAAAGTATGAGCATAAAACCAAGTGCTTCTGTCAGCTAACAAGGGAGACGGGCGAGCGCGAAGCGCGAGCGCCATCTGTCGGGATTAATTTCAAAGCATGTGCATATGCATATGTGTATGAATTTAACAAATTAAACTACACGGGAACATAGGTCGAAGGGTATCCCACTGTCGCGTTTTGCGCGACTGTTGCTCTCGTTTTCTTTTTAATTTGTATGTTGTTTTAACCGTTTATTTAGCTTTTTTATTTTTATTTTTATTTTCACTTTGTTTGTTGGTTTGTTGTGTTCTTGGTCGGAAAAAATACTTCACTGCACTTTTTCGTTTATTTGTCACAGCTTTGGCTGGTGAACAAATATTTTGAGTTCTATAATTCGCTTTGCACTTTTTCGTTTATTTGTCACAGCTTTGGCTGGTGAACAAATATTGTGAGCTCTATAAGAGTGTTAAGAGGGTATTAGGGTATTGTTATTTATTATGCGACTGTGCGCGTTCCGATGAGTTTTTAAACTAAAGACAGAAAACTTAAGCCTAATATGAAGTAGCCCGTCTTCTGAAGCAGCGCTCACGGCAGAATGCTGACATTGTGCTTCACACGCTCCGGGCAGTAGAATGTTGACATTGCGCTTCACACGCTCCGGGCAGTGACCATTTGGCTGGTGCTGGAATGCAGGAGTCATATTTCGCTAGCGACTTAGTTGCAGTCGCGCTGACGTTACTGCGGCCGCGTCCGGTCTTATCGTGGAGTTAGCGATTTTGGCCCTGCGCGTGTTAACTTGTACAAGTGGCACAGTTTATGAAAACAAGCAAGGGAATTCTTTTGAAGACAGCCCGAGGCCGAGCATGAGCATCGAAAAACATCCAAAAATTTGAAGAACTAGTAAGAAAGCTACAGTGCCCGACTGGAATATACCCGCTACCCTACTTGTTAACTTAAATTTAAAATTCATATTAAACTAAAAACAACCTTCATTTTGAATGTCGAATCCAAAGCAATCCACTGCGGCACTGCAAAAGTCTTTTGAGTATTGGCAAAGTTGCGTTTGAAGACTATTCAACTGTGCATTTATAAAATTGCGAAATAACAAGGGTGTCTGAAGCGGGACTGGGTACTGTGTCTAGTGCTAGTTCTAGAAATTGTTTCTTCTATATTTATTGTCTGATCTTAATGAAAATAAAATATCCGCAATACTATACGTTTGTGGATGTGGGTCAAAAACAATGCTTCGAGGCTATGAAGGGCGGGCTCAGATTCTAAATTAGATTCTTAATCTGCATACAATGTTTCGACATTTGTTTTATATATTTTTGAAAGTTCTAGCTCTTATAGTCTCTGCGATGTAGTTTTTATATGAACAGGTAGACAGACAGTTCAGAAGTGACTCTGGTAATATTGCTGTCTAACATACATTTTCGGTTGGCACAACGTTATAATAACCTTCTACCCTATGGTTAACGGCTATAATAATTTATTTTTTTTATTTCCCCCTTGTTCTCCGTTCTAAAGGTTAATTTTTTAAGAGCTAAACGAAAGTTTTAAAAAAAAAAAAAAAACATAAAATTGAGAGAAATGCATGAAATTTTATTTGCATATAATTGAATATTTGAAGATTTTTTTTTTTTTTTTTTATTCCTTATTATTCCGCTTGGGAACTTAGGGCCTCTACTAGAGCCTTCCATCGAACTCTATTTTGCGCCGTCTGTTTAGCTCTGTCCCATGTTGTGCTCGACTGGGTCAGTTCTTGGAGGATGGTTCTTCTCCAGGTCGCCTTTGGTCTTCCGATTCATCTGCTGCCTTGGGGATTCCAGTCCAGTGCCATCCTGACAATACTGCTAGGGTTCCTTCTGAAAGCATGACCTATCCACGTCCATTTTTTTCCTTATTTGGAGGTGTATAGGGGGCTCACCTATGACCCGAGCCAGCTCTGCATTGGATATTCTGTTTGGCCAGAATTTCCCGCATATAATCCTCAAGCATTTGTTGCTGAAGACTTGCAGTCTCTGTGTCATCTTCTTGGTGGTGAGCCATGTCTCACTACCGTATAGCAGTATGGACTTTGCGCACGCATTGTAAATTCGGAGTTTAGTTCGCCTACTTATTTCCTTATTCCTCCAGATGCGATAGAGTCTCCCAAATGCAGATCGGGCTTTGGCAAGTCGGTTTGTGACGTCATCTTCCACTCCACCATTGTTGGATATGATGGTGCCAAGGTATGGGAAACTTGTGACGAATTCTATTGCGTTCCCATATATGATGATGTTTCCTTGGCTGGAGTGGTTGAAGCGCATTGCCTTGGTCTTGGCTTCGTTTATCTCAAGACCGATCTTGCTTGCTAGCCTGGCGAGGTCATCTGTCTTGCTCTGGATGTCGCAGAGCCTGTGAGAGGTCAGACAAATGTCGTCTGCATCATCCAAGTCCTCAAGGTGTCTGGTGAGGCTCCACGTGATTCAACACTTCTCTCATAACCTCGTCAACCACGATGTTGAAGAGTAGCGGTGACAATGGGCAACCTTGCCGAATTCCAGTATTCGTCTGGAAAGGTGCACTTGTTTTTCCGTTGTGCAGTACCGCCAGGTTGGCATCATCGTACATTGACTTGATGATACTAATGATGTTGGTTGGTACTCCTTTCCTTGCCAGTGCTCTCCATATGGCCTCTCTGTCCACTGAGTCGAATGCCTTCTTGAAGTCTATGAACAGGAGGTATAGCGGGGCTCTCCATTCCACAGCTTGTTCGGTGATTATGCGTAGTGTATTTGCCTGGTCTACGCAACTCCTGTATGGTCTGAATCCTGCCTGTTCATCTCTGATCGTTGGCTCGATTTTTTCTTGAAGGCGTTCGTTCAGTAGAGTGGCCAACACTTTGTAGCTAGTGTTGAGAAGTGTGATTCCTCTCCAGTTATTGCAGTCACTAAGGTCCCCTTTGGCAAGCTTTACAATGATTCCGCCCTTCCAAGAGTCCGGTACCGTCTCACTTTCCCATATGCGGGAGAAGTGCGGGTGCAATGTTTCAGCCATCAGCTGGGTGTCAACTTGTAGAAGTTCAGCTGGTATGTTGTCTTCCCCAGCTGCCCTATTGTGCTTAAGCTTCTTAATTGCGTCTCCGAATTATCGTACAGATGGCGGCGATGACAATATCCTGACGCTTCCACTTGATGGGACAGTGTTTGTTATGTCTTCCGGTGATCCGTGCAATCAACTGGTATAGCGAGCGCATGTTGTTTTGTCCTGCCGCTCGTTCCGCGTTGTCCGCAAATCTATCCAGTAGAGCTCTCTTGTCGTCTCTGGCGGATCGTTTCACAGCTCTGCACAGGGTCCGATATTCTTCGTGATTCTGTGCGATCTGATCCGTCAGTGACTTAAGACTGTTTCTGCGTCTGATTAAGTCCCATGTCCTCTCGGATATCCAGCCGGTCCTTTCGCGTTGTTGTGTGCCAAGTATTTGTTCCGCGGTGGTCCTAAGTGTCCTACAAGTGTGTTCCCATGGGCGTTCTTCTTCGCGTTGTTGTGTGCCAAGTATTTGTTCCGCGGTGGTCCTAAGTATCCTACAAGTGTGTTCCCATGGGCGTTCTTCTTCTGGGATCAGTTGTTCTCGCAATGTGGATGCCATCCTTGCATTGAGGTTGTTGTCCCTCAGGAGGTGAAGATTAAGGGGAGGTGCCCTACGATGTTGGCTGCTGGTAATGATCCTCGAGTGGTTGCGGTTCAACTTTATTGCAAGTTCTCCAATGACCAGCTCGTGATCGCTATCTATATCTGCTCCCCTTTTATTCCGCACGTTGAGCAACGACTGCCTCCATTTTCTGCTGATGCATATATGGTCGATCTGGTTGCGCGTGTTTCCACTTGGAGATGTCCATGTGTATTTATGGACCTCTTTATAGGGAAACAGCGTGCCCCCAATGACTAGTTGGAACAGTTGACAGATTTCAACTAGTCTCTCACCATTGTCATTGCGAGTCCCTATTCCGTGCTGTCCCATTACTGATTTGACTCCGGTGTTGTTGGAGCCTACCTTCGCATTAAAGTCACCCATGAGGATAGTGATGTCACCTTGCCGTAGCTTAGAGAGGGTCGCTGTGAGGGCAGTGTAGAAGTCGTCTTTGAGGTCTTCATTGGCGTCTTCTGTCGGGGCATAGCATTGAATGATGTTTATGTGCCTAGCCTTGCACTTGAACCTGGCGGTAATGAGTCTGTCAGATACGGGTTCCCAGGAATGGAGTGCCTTTCCATATCTGCCGCCTTCATTACTACCACTGTGCAGAACTAGATTGCTATTGGATGTTGTTGTTTCCCCGCTGACAGGCCACCTCATCTCGCTAATTCCAGCTATCGCTACCTGCAATTTCTCCATTTCAGCCTCGAACTGCGCTAATCTTGATGGTTCCTTTAGAGTTCTAACGTTCCATTGTCCAATTCGTGTCCGTTTTGAGATGCCTAACGTCGTCAACGAGTTGGGGGAGCCGTTTATGTTCAATTCTCTTGTATTGGTTTCTGTAATCATTTGGATTTTTCGTTCGACCTGGTGATTGGCCAGATGCGACGAATATTTGAAGATTATTTCATGCAAATGTTGAGCGTGATTGCGACTCAAATGCTCCATCCGCTTTCCATTTCCAATTTTGGCATACTCTTTCCAACATTTCGGTACATGCCGGTATCTCACGAATAAATGTTTCTGCTGTTGACCTCCAATGCGTCAATTGAAGCGGGCTTGTCTTTATAGACATTCGATTTAACATAGCCCCATAACGAAACACCATAGTCTAATGGCGTTAAATTGCACGATCTAGGCATGAACGTGAAATAAAATGTTCACCGAACTCGCCTCTCAATAAGTCCATCGTTACGCGTGCTTTGCGCCATGTGTCACCGTCTTGTTGAAACCACATGTCATGCAAGTGAAGCTCTTACATTTCGTGTGTCATTTATTTCAAGACGGTCTTAACAACTTATTGTTAGATATTTCATTAACCGATTTAAAGAGGCATAGTATTTCCTTTTTTATATTTTAATTTGCAGAAAATATATTCAGACTTCGAGCTGCAGGGTGTCCTGGAGGATAAATTGAATTCTAAAGCATATCAATCGGTTGCACAACGCATGAATACGGAGGAAGCGACTTGTGCCTTGACAATGCCAGATGTTGCTGATAGGGATGAGTAAGTAGTATCCATCATCCTATTATATTGTATATTGTATATATATACTAATTTTTGGAAATAATTTTGCAGAAATGGCGATGATGTGCGCAACGGTGATGATGACACTGGAGGAGATGGTGAATCGGGGGCGCATGCATCACGGAGCCTGCCAAAGCCAAAAATAGCAGCTGCACAAGCAGCGGCTGTCACCAACGTTGTCGCTGGACGTGTTGGGAATTTGCTTGGTAAAGGCATTGGTGGACTTAGCTCAAAGCTAGGAAGCGGGGGCTGGTTTTAAATAATTGGAATAAGCTTACAATTGTCAAAATTCAATAGTCCAGGTCCAGTTGGGGTAATGACAGCTTCGTAGCTTTTTTGAGCCAAGTTCACAGACGCATGATCGTTTTTAGACCCAAACAAAAGAAACTTAACCGATATAAGTAGACTATACGGACACAATTTAACGTAAATTACTGATTACTTAATAGATAAATAATATATATAATTAAAAACCTCAAACATTTACAATAACACATACACATACTATATGTATAGATAAAGATAAAGCTGTAATGTTACACTTCATATACTCTATTATGAAGTATATATAAATATATATATTAAAACAGAATAGTATAAAACAATTTATGTACATTCTAGCAAAGTTTTGTTCAGACACAGTTAGCTAATGCTATATATATATAAACAGTTATATGTTTTAACTCTTACTGAACAACTGTAAATTAACTTAGCTAAAAATAATTGAACATATGCAAAACATTATTACATCTTGATTGCATATATATTAATGTATAAGCATGTGTATACACATACATATAAAAATCATACCTTACAATAGTAATCTTTCTAAATTATACATTTAATACTGTATTATGTACTTGCAACCCAAATATTTCTTCATAAAGCTAAATGCATAATAAAAACCAATCTGATTTCTCTTTTCAAATATATCCGATACTTTCCTTTTAACATTTCGTAATGCTGAAATAAATATACACATAAATACACAACAATTTAGTCTACTGACTACAAAAGGTATAAAAGTAATGCACTCTAAATTGGACAACACATCGCGCGCGCGATTTTATTTTTTTTTAAATTTGTCTCTTGCAGCGCTCTCTTCCTCTTCTCGACATACATAAATACCATTTTTGCCCACTGTGTCTCAGTCTCTTGGCTCTCGACGCCGAAACAGAAAATTGACTTCAGGCTGCCAGCGCGCTGGCCGAAGCAATTGCCTGTTGTCAAACTTCACAAGCAACGCATACATTCATATGCGAGCTTGTGCATGCATATAAGCACACATTGAAACGATCGCAGACCGCAAAGAAAAATACCCATGCTCATCGTTCCGCTGTCGTCGTGCGTGAAGAGAGCCGACCGCTCACTCATGAAACACTTCGTGTTCTGGGGTCCCAGTCTCCGCATTGCATCAAATGAGTAGATTCCGCTGTTTGAGTACTCTATATGTTCGATGCTTAGTGACTGAACTCACTGTTCCACCGTGTGGCGTCGTTTCTTTTCTCCTTTGTTCCTCTACCAAGTATTTCAACGGGTTCATTCAGCAACTTATTTCATTACATTCATTCAGCAACTTATTTCATCACGTTTATTTTGTTTGTATGCACATTTAAACAGACTAGAACATCTGCAGGCGCCATGCTCATTCGACTTGCCATTCGAATAATGCTCTCGTTATACAAGTAACATCTCTAACATCCTCTATCATATTGTACATAGGGAGCAAAAATAATCATTAAGAAGCCGAAAAGTATGCAACATGATTTGCTAGGCTTCTTGAGAATTTGAAGATTTTCAACAGCAGCAGGCAAAAAATAATTGAGAGTAGGTAAATCAAAGAGAGCGCAAGGAGAGTGGATTAGAAGACGCGCAATTCTGCTCTCTTTGTTTTCAACCAATCAGTACACTGTCTTTGCTTTGATCGAGTTTGACACGTGACACCCTCTCTGCACTCGTCCTCTCACACTCCCTCTCTTACTCGCTCTCTCTTCGTCTGTTCACTTAGTGCTGCCCGTCTGCTGTTTTTTCTGTTCGCCTGGTGTAACACTCGAAGCTGCCTTCGTTTGCCCTCTCTCACTATGCACATTTCCTTTGTCTTTCTCTGTGCTCCTCTCTTCCTTACTTTTCTCTCCTCTTGCTAATGCTCTGAGTATTTATTTTTCTTTTAGCATATCTCTATATTTTTCCAATTGCGTGATATTATTTCAATGTCGTTATTTATTTTGATCGAGTTAAGCTCCAGCACCCTGTGTACTTTTACTTCATTTTGTGATACTTCGCCTTGGTTGCTGTACTTGTTGCGCCTCTTGTTATTTCTGCTCGCTTGGTCTTTTTTGATCTCCGTGAGCTATACAACCAAGCGTGATCTTTGCTTTGATCGACAACTCTCTCACACGTTGCTCTTCCTCTCTTTATCCATCATCATGCAAATTTAATTATTTTTAAAATTCAATAAAGAAAACTAAAAGAGTCCGAAACATAATTCTTCAATTCATCATATAGCCCAACCTGTAAAAAAATTAAAAAAAAATCGGCAATGAGGGCACATATTTAACCCTGGTTTTTTTGCGATTATTGTTGCTGTTTATGTGGCTGCAACATGTAGTTTTTTGGAAAAAGGGACAACAACGGGCAGAAAACTAATATGGATGTCAATTGTGAATAGTTTATTTAACAACTTGTCATTTTTAACTTTTGTCTCAACTCGACTCAACGTTACAGACCACACAACTTACAAATTCAATACTTAATTAAAGTCTAACAAATACATCAGCAACACATCAGAAAATGGATATTTACGCACATTTACTTTATTTACTTTGCATAAAAGTTTTTTTTTTCTATTTTTAAAATGTCTATTTTTTGGCACGGCATGTCAGAAATTCGCCTTTGAAGTAATAGTAGAAGATTTTTCAACACTAATTTACAGCAAATAACTACATCAAATTAGTCAACTTTAATCGATAATTGAACTGTTGCTGAAGGCGCTAAAAACAAACAAAAATATTTTTTAAGTAGTTTAAAATGTGGTTAAACAAAAAATTATATATATTATTTTAAATTAGAAACAACTTATAAATTGTAAAAATGCCAAACACAATTGACTTTTTTCCGATTTAATTAAGAATTAAGCTATGCTTCGCCCGTCAGATCAGTTCCTCTGGCGATATCCAAGAGTGAGGGAGGGAATTGAAACTGCGCTATGTAGACTTGGGACTAGATTTAAGGTTAAACTCTTGTAATGCCTTGCAAACTGTATTATTTCCCTATCTAGAATAAAACATCATCATTCAGCACTTCATTTGTTTGATGTACATTTGCCACACGGCGGTCAATGATTGTTTAAGGCATTCCCTGGATATTGCCGGCAGCTCGACACGGACTATAAGGTGCCGAAATCAATTTATTTTCAGGTAGTCCAGTTCTCTCGCGGGGTGCTGGCAGATAGATATAGCTGATTGATATCTTAATTTATGGCAGATAGCGGCACTGTTTCTTTAATATGAACTATTTAGTGATATAGTATTGTCCACGTGCTGTCCTTAGCGAAGTCTGTGGCTTGACAATATTAGCAATCGTTGCTAATTCTCTCAGTATCTGCGATTCACTGTCAATTGATCAACAAACGCAGATATAATTTTCACCAGCCACAAAAAGAAAACAATAATTTATCTTAACAACTTTTGTTTTTATGTTCAGTTTATAACCACATTTAATTTGTTATATCCTTAATAATAATACACCGAATATAATAACTACATATATTTTTGTCGCATTTTCTTATATTTATTTGCATTTATGTGTGTGGGTGATCGATTTATATTTATAATACAAGTAATTGTTTAAAATGTCTACACCTAATAAGTTTACGCTAATTATCAACTAAATTAATGTATACATTTTTATTTTGCTTTTATACTTGTGTTTCTACAATAAAATGTGTGTTGCTTGTAATCAAATAATGATATCCTGCTAAGTAATCATTATCATTTATGGCTGCTTACTAAAAATTAAATGGAACAATTAACCAATCAGCATTATAATTGACTTAGCTATTATTCTAAAATTGCAAATCAAATAAAACATACGTACATACACACATACATACTTGCATACTTGGTATATACTTAAAGTGTATTGCATAATTTGTAAGTTATATTGTACTTATACATAAGTAGAATGTAATCAAAAACATTTAGGAAAAGCTTAATAAGTATTTACATACATATGGTACATACATTTAAATTTATGTGGTTCCATTTTTGACCCAAGGTAATTCAGAATAGGAAACCAGTTTGAATAAAACTAATTACAAATTCATACAAGATATAAAAAATGGAATTGGATATGCTGATAATTAGGGATTATTCTCCAATTCAAACTGCATAAAAAAAACAATGTTGTTCCTCAAGTTAACAAATAAAAATGTATCTCTGCATAAATGTATTACATATGTATTTACATTCAAATGTGTATGTATAAATATATGTTTATTCGATTTCGATTCATATTGTCTATTTTATATGGTAAAAAAAATAGTTGCTGCATTGTTAAATTTGCCTTAGGTAGCTTAATAATAATTGCTCAATAAATACACATTTAAATATTGCATAGACGTTTCTTGTTCTCTAAGCCAAAATATAAATACAAGTTAAATTAATTTATATATCTAATAAAATTAAACAACATAGAAAAACTGGAAGAATTATTCACGTAATTTAAGTATACCCTATTTTGATTAGAATAGATTTTCTCTCAAACACGAGTAGATCATATATCGTTTGTGAGCTTTGTATTTATATACAGAATTAATTTGTATCTTAGATTATTTTAATTCATCTCATATAATACACATACGTATTTCTTAAAAGATTGGTCTGCAGTTGTGTATGTACTCCAAATGTTTTTTGTATACACACACACACATGTTATATAATGCTAATATGTGATAACAGTCTTCGAGTTTCTATACTTTAATTTATTTAATTGGTAATAATACATATGCATACTCGTTTACATAGTATCGTATACATATATATGTGTGTTGATTTTTATTCTATGTTCAGCTTGATCTCAAGTTTAATGTGTTTAATATTCTGAATTCTCAAACCATATATGAATGTGTGTATTGTTTAAATAGACGTCTCTCCGGAAACTAAACTAAAACAATATTCTGCCAAAAAACTGCAATAATTATTGCTTAGATCATTTTAGTTTGTAAGAAAGTTAATTTATAGTATATTAAATATGGCAAGTTCTCACAAGAAACTTACAATGAAAACAGATAACTAAAGATACAACGGACACGTCGCGCACATAGACATTACATTTCTTCCATCCTTCAATTCGTGCAGGGCGTAAATACTAAATAAAATATATATATATATATATATATATATATATATATATATATATATATATATATATATATATATATATATATATATATATATTGTATCTATGTGTATATTTGTACACATAGCAGAATATGCTTTCTTGTTGTTGTTGTTTAACACATTGACATGAGTGCTTAAATCACAATAGGAGCTATCAGGTCCAATGATCAATAAATTCGTAGGTTTTATTTAAATATTTGCTAACAATTGCATATAACTTTTGGGAGCGACTTGACGACTAGCGGATATCCTGTATACGGTTGAAGGGGAGAATACAAATTAAATCAAAAATAATCCCTTTTAATGTGTATAGAAAAAGGTCGAATAGAATCAATTTGGCAATAGTTTTGATATTAATGCATCCACACATTTATTTCTAATGTATCAATCTAGGCTGAAACTGACAATACTTTTGAAATTCCTAATCTGTTGTGGAGAACGAAAAGTAATTGCGGCATCACGAAGAAGAGCTTATGGCCTTGCAGTACAAATTGACATGTTTTTAACGATGTTGTTTTATTTAAAGAAATTTTCAAATAAAATCCATGAAGAATTCCTGCTCAGAAAACTACTTATTGAACAGAGTAAACAGATTTTTATGAAATGTGGTTAATCACAGAAATGTATACTATTATTTCTTTCTTCTGTTCGTTCGGAATTTGGTAAAATTTGGATAACATATTATAAAATGGTAAGAGTGACACATTCTGAACTGAACAGTAGGTAGCGTTATTGATGCATATCCTATTTATGTGCAGTCCTAATCAAAACAGTTGATGTAGCTCAGATCATATCTTTATAGCTGATTGATATCTTAATTTGCTTGATAAGTTTTTATCTTCACTGCGATTCAATGCTAGAGACAAGACGAGACAGACAGAAATGACTAGTTCGACACGCCCATAAACCATGACACACTGCTATCACTCTAGATGCGACCTATATCGGACCTATTTCAATATAATAAATTAGTTTGTTGGCATTTAGTTTTTGATTTTATCGAAAAAAACATATTCTCGAAATTTCTTTCTTTCTGATCGATGGATTCGAATCAATCTGATCAATCTAAAGACTTGCAGGTTTATAACGAATTTATGGAGTCGCAGGTGTATCGTTTTGATTTAAGTGAATATTACTTTATCATATTTAAAGGTAAAAGCGAATGTTTTATTGAGTGGAATTTAGCTTTTTAGAGATTTGTAAACAATAAATGAATATGTCTACTGTCGTAGCTATACAGATTTACGAACTCTTGAATGTATTGTTTGTTTTTAATTGACACAAAATATCCGAAATAGCTGCTTGCAATCAATATTATGTATACTACTAGTATGTATGTATGTGTATATATGTGTCATATATGATGATGTGTGTGTGTTGTTACAATTCTATACACATATGTATATTATACGTAATCATCAGTATGCAGTTATTACAGATGTTTTACAGACTATTAATTTTTTTATTAATATGCATGTATGTATGTATGTGCTGTATACGTAGATCGATGACTCTGCGACCGACAGTACGCCTGTGATAGCCTGTGTTCATTTCATTATATATATGGTAAAATACAATATTCATTTTTATTTTACATACTAATGTGTATTGTGAGAGTACTTTGTTTTTGTTTTTGTTTTGTTTTGTGTTTTTGGCACATATCCAATAATGGCCACATGTTACTTGTGTTACAACTATGGCGATAGGATTAGGCGTGGCATTAGACGTTGGGCGGGTGTATTGCACATTGAATATGGTTGTGTGTGGATACACACATATATAAATATATATTTGTCGGGGCCATTTTTGTAGAGAATTATTTGTCTGCATTAGAGGTTGTAATGTTCCTTTCTTCTATAGCAGCAGCTTATTGTCTCTCTCTCTCTCTCTCTTTTGGGATTCTACAATACACTAACAACAGACTCTGGCTAAACGTCGGCATGTCTTTTGAAAGCTCAATTGATCAAGGGGATACATCTTGCGTGCTTGCTTCCCTAGGTCAGTAAAATCACGAAAAGAACTTAAAAAAAAGTAGTGGCAAGGAAGAAGGTATGAAAGTAAGCGCCGTATAGATTAAAAGATTATGGTGGGGAGGGTAGAGACAGCGGCATCGAACAGCATCTTAGACACCGCCATTTATATACATATATAGCTGCAGCCCTCTCTTTTAATCTTGTCCTGGCCCGGTTCCGGCGTTCATTTTGCTTTTCTTTGTTTCGGTTCTTCGGACTACCTCTCCCATCAGTAGTTTCTGTAGGAATCCTATATAAAATAGTATGACATGATGCGACAGGTAACACTAGACAATATGGACAATAACGCCATCTCTTAGATAAAAACCGAACGAACTTATTATTGTACTTGACCTAATAGTATGTTGCAGTCCTCTGCATCTCTACCCCGCATTTAGTTGTTAAGCTGCCTCACCTTTGCAACTTTAGGCACTACTCCCCAGTGTTAGATGAAGCTACTGGAACAGACTGTTGTAGTAGTGGCAAATAAGAAGGTATGAAAGTGAAGTTGTTGCAGTCCTCATCGTCTCTACCCTACCTATGAGTTCTCAGTGAATTTGTTTGACTGAACTGTGCAACTGTATTATACCTAGTCTGCATTATACCTAGTCTGTATTATACCTAGTCTGTATTATACCTAGTCTGTTATATAGCTAGTCCGGATGAGACTTTAGGCACTACTCCAGTGTTAGATGAAGCTACTAAAACAGTCTGTTGTAGTAGTGGGAAGGAAAAAGGTGTGAAAGTGACGTTGTTGCAGTCCTCATCGTCTCTACCCATGAGTGCTCAGTGCATTTATTTGTAAACCTGCGTGACCTATGCAACTGTATTATAGCTAGTTCGGATGGGATCATAGGCACTGCTCCAGTATGAGATGAAGGTACAGTCTGTTTGCAGTCAAGTAGTTACAGAGTCGAAGTTAACTTTGTTGCTGAATGATGTTGATCTATCTAGCTCTGCAGTCCTCTGCGTCTCTACTCTACCTATGAGTACTCTGTGCATTTATAATACCTAGTCTGTATACCTAATACCTAATTATACCTAATTCACTGCATGCACTGCTGGAGTGTTAGCTGAAGCAACTGCAACAGTCTGTTTGCTGTCAAATAGCACCAGAGCCACAGTTAACTTTGTGGCTGCATGATGTTGAACTAACTAACGTTGATTGTGGCAAATTGAACATGCTTTGCAAATGTGGCAACCAATCAGGCATGCGGATATCGCGAAGGAGAGCTGCTACAGCAGAAGGCTGGGAAATTGCTAAGATCTGTTGCGGTTTCTGTCGCGTCTGCACTCTAAACTGCAGTGTAAACTATAACTGTTGCTCTCATGCAGTCAGCGCCTTGCGAACTAGCAGAAAAGTCTTCTCGACATATACATACGTACAATACATGTTCCTCGATATATATATATATATACCAGGAGTGTTAGTTGAAGTTTGCCGGTTTTACTAGTAGATGTCGCTAGCAATATGTATAGATTTCTATGATTTGGCATGTATGTCATTTTTTTCTATTGATATTAACCTACAAAAATACGCAAGTCACATTCCGCCAAAATAATAGCGTCATATTTGTTTACCTTCGTGAAAATATCGAATTTCGTTCCAAGTAAATCGCATTTGCGGTAACCGTTGTTTTTCATATTTCATCAAAAAAAAAAAGTTGTTAAAACCTGGTTAAACGGTGAACACGGATCACTGCCGACAACAAATGATCAATTTGAATCATGCGTTGATCGAAAAACGATCGGAATGGGCCCGAACACATGGCAAAGTTATCTTGCAACATGACAACGCACCGTCTTATACCGCTTAACTGGTGAAAGACACATTAAAAACACTTAATTGGGAAATATTATCGCACCCGCCGTACTCTCTAGATTTCGCCCCGGCTGACTATCACCTTTTCGCATCGATGGGACACTCCCTTGCAGAGCAGTGCTTCGCTAATTTTGAAGAAGTCGAAAAATGGCTCGTCGAATGGTTTGCCTCAAAAGAGAAAGAGTTTTTTTTGGAATGGTATCCATAATTTCCCTGAGAGATGGGCGAAATGTGTAGAAACCAATGGTCAATACTTTGAATAAAAAAATGTTAAGATTCCTCTGAAAATTAAGTGTTTTCTTTATCGAAAAAACCGGCAAATTTCAACTAACACACCTGGTATGTATAAACTAACGATCGCTACGACACGCTAATTGCGCCTGTTTCTGAGCTAGCGCTGGCCGTAGTCGCGCTGCCCGTGGTGCCGTTTGAAGCTTCCGCCGTGGCATTGCGTCGCTTCATGCTGCCTAAAGTTGGCGTCGTCGTCATCATGGGCGGCACAGTGGAGGAGGAAGTAATGATTGGGGATCTGGCGCTGTGCGTTGTCGTTGCCAAATGATTGCTTAGATGCTGCTGAAAGTGTTGACTAAAGTTGGTGCAAAAAATCGGATGATGCGGACTCGACTGCGGATGTGAATGCGAGTGTAAATGCGTGTGTTGCAACGGATGCGTATGTTGCAACGACGGTGAATGATGATGCGACTGTGTGTACGCATCGTATATGGCCGCATTGTATTCGTCACGCCGTTTGGTCAATTGGTTTATACTGAGCGGATTGTTAATGTCCCTGGGATTGGCACCAATTGGATTACGAGGCGTGGGAGGGGCGACAGGAACAACAGGAGCAACAGAGGAGGAGGGTGCAATTGTGCCAACTTGAAAGATCTGCTCCGGTGTCAGTCCCATGTCCAAATGACTAAAGCGTGTGCCTAGCGTTTTGGCAGACAGTGGCACAGGCAAACTTGTGCCAGCTATAGCTGCCAGCTGCATTCCTGTTCCCATTCCCGTTGTCGTTGTCGTTCCATTCCGTTCTGTATTTGCCGCTGTTGCTGTTGCTGCTGGAGACGCTGTTGTTGAGGTATTCGGTGTGTTGCTTATGCTACATGTGGAGCTGCTGCTGGATACCGAGCTCGAGCCAGTTGCAGTTGAATGCATGTTAGAAATTGGAACCACTGGTGTGGCTGCTGGACTAGTTAACATGTTCATGTTGAGTGGACTGGCTACACTTGTTGTTGTCGAGGGGCTCTGCAGGCTTGATAGCCCGCTCAGACAACCGGGACTGGATAGGGATTGATTCATCGATTCAACATCTTCCACATCGTGTTCAGGCATCTTAGTATTCAGCTCATCACCGCTGCCACAGCTGCCGGTGCCGCCGCCCAGCTCATCATCGTCATCATCATCGTCATCGCTCAGCTGACTCAAATTGCCGGTGTCGTCCATATCATCAGTGCCGTGGACACCGTTGTTCCCATTCAGTGCCTCCATGTAGCGTATGCATTTCTTTTTGCGCCTGCGGTTTCGAGAAGAAGACAACAGAAAACAATCAGTATTTTTAGCATAACATCATGTACGGTAGGGTACGGTATTTATAAATCAACAACATTAGTTACATTTACAATCAGTCGGCAAGGCAACCAAATGTGGCTCATGTGCTATTCAATCAATTCTACAAATAATAATATATAAATCATTCCACAACAGTTGCACCTCATGCACAGCACATACGGTATGTGTATGATAACAAATGCAATATTTTAAAACTGAAATCAATTATGGCTTCTAAAAGACTTTAAAGTCTAATTAAGTTGTATATTTATAAAAGATTCGATTAAACAACTAAAACATAACACGAAAGTAACATAAAGGGATGCCACAAGAGCTTTAATGGTTACCTTCTTTTAGGGGTTCTGCGTTTGTAGACTATAGAACAAATTTAACGCAAATTGCATTAAGATAAAGTTTCCCAATCGGTTTCGGTTTTCCCTGCCTTATAGATCAAATTAAGGGCACTGTACTGCAAACTGCATAAAGTAAAGGGTGATTTTTTGGCTATTATCTTTTTGGCAACAGTGGTTTAAACAGCTGACGCACGTTTCGTGTTTTGTATAACTGCCAAACATCTTCAGTTTGGTCTATAATTTAACCATGAATCTTACAGTCTTACAAATTTGAATTTTATTATTAAAATGTGTGGACTGTTAAGAAAGTTCATCGCGCACTTCTTTCATTTTATGGTCAGTTTAATCGACCCACTGAAGCGGGTCTATTTGGGGTATTCTGACTACATTTCTCACCAAATTACATTGTTGGAAGATTGAAGCATTGCAAGAGCTACAAATGCATGCATAAAATGTCACAGTTTGGTGCAATTAGCCCATAAACCGCATCATTGGACCGTTCTTCTTCAAAGATGATTCGAATGTAATTGTGTATGGTGAGAGGTATTGTGAGAAGATATCAAACTTGTTCTTTCCTAAAATGCAAGAGCTTGACTTGCATGACATGTGGTTTCAACAAGACGGTGCTACATGCCACACAGCACGCGGAACAATGAACTTATTGAGAGGCGAGTTCGGTGAATATTCTATTTCACGTTCGGGACTAGATCGTGCGTTTAAGCGCCTTTATTTTGTGTGGGGCTATGTTAAATCGAATATTTATAGAGACAAGCCCGCTTTAATTGACGCATTGGAGGACAACAGCAGAAGCATTTATTCCTGAGATACTGGCATGTACCGAAATGTTGGAAAGAGTATGCCAACAGTTGACTAAGGAGATGGAGCATTTGAGGCACAGTCACGCTTAACATTTGCATGAAATAATCTTCAAAAATTCAATTAATTGCACCGTACTATCGATTCAAATAAAGATTTCATGCATTTCTCTCAATTTTATGTGTCTTTTTTGAGAAAACTTTCCTATAGCTCGTAAAAAATCACCCTTTAGATCTGCTAAAGTTAAAGCTGAGATACGTATAAAAGGTCAAGGCTCCCTCTCTTTTTACTGATTAAGAACAGATATAATTGATGGGATAGGCTATATAATAAACCGTATAAATAATTATAATAATAATTCTTCAGCAAGTTTTGTATATATTATGGGGCAACTATGACGGCACGAATTGCATGCATTATATTATATTATATTTGAAACAAATGGAGGACAATGCAAAAGTAAAAGTAAAAGTAATATAAGGGAAATTAATTTCAGACCGATCATTTGACACTTGATTTGTATGTTTAAAAAGAAAAACACGTCAGTATTCGTAAATCTAATAATCGATTAATCGCAAAACAAAAAAGAAACTGTCGGGAGTAATGGAACAATATTTGAGACATCAATAAAAGCTTATGCTTGAACAATTTCAACCAAAACAATTAATAATAAGACAAAGCAAGCAGTAACAACAACAATAACAACAATAATAAGACAGCTTTCGCTGAATGCAAATTATATGCATATATATATATATATATATATATATATATATATATATATATAGATATATATGAATATAGTATACTTTGCATATAAACGACACACTTTATCCTACCATTTAAAGATATGTATACGCATGTGCACATAGACATATGTTTAGTAAATAAGTTTCCCTAGTATGTATTATCGGATATAAAGTACATATATATATTAATGCCAAGTACAAACGGAACAAACAGATTTTTAGCTAAGTTAGATAATACAAGTATAAAAATTGTTACATACTTTTCTTATTCTTGTATTCTTATTCGTATTCTTGTGAAAAGTATGTAGTATTGTAAACATAATACACCTTGTCTACCTCTATAACTAAGTTGTATACATATGAAATTCGACTTTTTTCTTTAGGAATCAAAGTATTACAAATAAACGTTTATTTTAACATCAAATTATAGATGAGGAAATTGTACATTAGAGCTGGAAAGAAGATCGATGATATATCGATACATCGATGTTTTTCCAGCTCTATTGTACATACCACTAAGCAATGAACACATAGAGACGTCAAACAGCTTTGATACCGTTTGAAGCTGATTTTTCGGACCGGCTGCCCCAGAGAAGAAGCAGAACAGAAGCATTGAGAATAATGACTTCGGCTAAACGCTCGACCGGAGCAGCTCGCTGTTCGGCTCTCAGTACAAACAATGCATAGTTTCAAAACTGCTTCAATCGCGCAACGACAGCGGAACGATAAGCATGCGCGTAATTCTTTGCGCTGTGCGATTATAGAAAATGAACGAAAAGAACGCATGAAATTAAAGAAAAAGAAGTATACAATATAATGAAGACCTCATATTATTATTAAAAAATTACCCCCAACTCAAAATTCTTCAAAAAGAAATGCTTATCCGTCACATTATACATAAAAAACTAAACTAGACATGTTTACTTATTTAGTTGTAGTAATTTAGTACTTGTTTCAAATGTTCGATTAAATCGATTCTTAAAACTTAAATCGATGCATCGTAGCAAATTGAAGAATCGATTTAACTTGCAGCTTTTTCAAGTAGTGCCAAAGTTGTCAAGCAGCATAAATATTAATTTGTCAAATTATCTCCACCAACACTTTACTAAAATATAATTATGTTAATTTAAAAACTATTGAAATAAAACGTATATGATTTTGAATACATCTTAAATCTTACATACATACATATATTAAAATATGAACATCGAAAGTCAAAAGTCGAATTTCATAGATATACTCGTACAGCCGATAAATGCCAATGCGGCGCTGGCTGTAATAGTTTGGTTAAGAAACCATTAATGTATTGGAAGAATTTACTATTTGGTAATTTGTATTTGCATTTAGTTAGGCTATTATTTATGTACTTAGTTATTAGTTATTTACTGGAAATTGATTCGGTTGGCCTGTTATCGCTGCGAGTCCTGCCTGGGGGATGCATACAGCCTGACTTATATCGACGATTCATTTATAAATTAACATAGGTCGGCGGTGCTTGGGGTGACAGCTGTTGGCTACTACCTCCGCCGGCAGCAGAACCACCGATCCCCCCACCACCAGCTGCACCACCACCACCAGCACCAATGGTCACGGCGGTCTGCTGTGTACAGTTGCTGCCATTCACAGTTCCGTTTCCAAGCATTTGCAATTGTGTATGTGTGTGCGAAGATGATGTTGATGACGAAGAAGAGCTCGATGATGAGTTGGGCAACATTACCGTGCCCCCCATCATTCCCGGTGTCAGTATGCCGACACTGAGGCCTACAGGCGGACCGCCAACTGACCCAACGACGCTGCCATTATTGCCCACATTCGGACTGTATTTGTTTTTATTTATAATTTTATGATTAACAGTTGATTTTTTTTTATAATTAATTTTATCATATTCCATTAGTTTTTATGTTTTATTTTGCATTACCGGGTCAAATGAAGGGGGTCCACAAGAAGCATTGAAGAAAAGAAAAGGCGATCATTTTTATCACATCAGGCCAAAATTTAGCATGTTCTCAATTTGTAAGTGTGTGTGTGTGTGTAATTGTATCATTAACTGTATATGTGAGAAGATAAACACATATATACAATATTTATCTATCTTCATTCTTTCTTTCTTTGAAAAACAATCAATATAAATTAGTTTAGTCTCCATACACACACACACACACACACTGATGTCTGCTATTACTACTATGCATACAATGCACACTGGGTAAAAATCAAAGAAAAGTTGCAACTCAGACCCTATAAGGTATGTACATATATATATACAGTATATCAAGAAACACTTTACACATATGTATTAACATTAACATGTACATATCAGTATAACAATAACATGTACATCTGAGTAAAGAGTTACTTGACTCACTGTAAGTTATACTCTGTTATGTTAAGTCTTATGTTGTTAAGTGTGACCTTAGTCGATACACTATCGTAAGTTTATTTAGTCATCGTTAACTCTATCGATAATATAGTGTTCAATATCGTTAAAGAGAGAGCTAAGGGAACACATTGTTCAAATTAAAAAGACCATAATGAATAATTAAAACATTAAAAGGTTTATCCTCACAATATATGCTGAATCAGCATGAATGGAATGGAGTCCAACTAGCAATGTCTGTCTGTCCGTCCGTCTTTTGCAGCACAAAATAGTCTTTCAGTTTTAAAGCTACCTTGATGAAACTTGCTACATTGCTACACGCTGCAAAATAAGTCTAAACGCGCCGATCGAACCACTATAACATATAGCTGTCATAGGGACAATCGTAACGTAACTTATCAGCACCAATCAAAGTTAGACATAATATTCTGCACCATTATATTGTAGTAGGCTGGTAGAGGGTCACACACACAAAGACTATGTTAAACCTATGTAAACTAACATTAAGATTGAGAGTATGTTAGCGGTTCTCTCGGAGAGAGGCATTTTATGTTGGAATAAAGAAGAATTATTGAACCGTCGTGTGCGAAATAATCAAGCTTACGCAATATATGAATATCACTAATATAGGAACTATCGGAGGATATGAGAACCTGCAAGGGTATAGAACCTTCGGTATTCCTTCGTTTTCGTTATTTTTATTGAATCATAAAGTATATAGAATAAGGTTATTTATGATTATCACATTCAACAAAATCTCTCCGCTGTGCGTACTTAATTTGAATTAATTTTGGAACACCCTATCATTAAATAGTATAGGAACAATCGGAGAACCTGCAAGAATATCAGACCTTTGCCATGCCGAAGGTTGCTAATCATTTTTTAAACATTTTATCATTTAATATGCCAATCGCACTTATTTAAATATTCACTTTCAATAGATATTAAATTGTTTCATTTATGGATATCCTTTGAATCATCGTTAAATCCTTCTCTTTCGATCGCTAACTATCAAGCACTGTCCGTAAGTTTTTAAACCTTATACATTAAATATATATATATATTGGTTTCCCTATATCCCTATATTCGAAGCTTGTGCCGCGGAAGTGGATAAAAATAATGCTTGTGGAGATAACATTGATGAAACTTAGTAAAACATTCTGCTGTTACTGCATGCCAATAAATAAGTAAGAGCAAAGTCGAATCGCATTTATATATCGTACAACTTATCGATTGAATTGTAGTATTTATTAATCTGTTTAGATCACATATTATTTTTACCTATAAATATGTTTGTTTAATTTCTAAATTTCATGAAAGTCGGAGTATAATAACATATAGCTGCCATGTGAACGATTGACCAAAACTAAGGTTAGGAGTGGGAGTGGCACAATTAAGAAAACAATAAAAACCTAAAACCTAATAATAATTCATTTCAAAGATAATGAAGCTGTGTAGATTCCAGTGAGAATCCTCGCAGGCATACTTAACATACAGGTCACTTCAGGCTACAAGCACACCTTATGAATCAATGAATAGAGAGTAATGCGCTCTATAGATTCTGAGTCATTTCTTCGAATACCCTTTAAAATGGTTAAAAAAGGGTATACTAACTAGTGTTGTTGATTTCTGTTCGTTTCAGGGACTTAGTTCATTATTCGAAGAACTTTAATCTTAATCTTTAGATCGTTCGTTCGAGTCTTTTGGTCTATTGGTCTTCGAATATTTTGTAGAGTATTCTGTAAATTCTGAGTTACTTCTTCGAATACCCTTCAGCCATTGAAAATGGTCAAAAAAGGGTATATTAACTAGAGTTGTTGATTTGTGTTCGTTTCAGGAGGAACTTAGTTCATTAGTTCATTATTCGAAGAACTATAGCTCAATCTTTAGGTCGTTCGTTCGAGTCTTTTAGTTCGTTCTAGTTTTTTGTTCTTTTGGTCTATTGGTCTTCCAGTATTTTGTTCTATATATTCTAACTAAAGTTCAAGTTCAAAATCGTATTCTTACATTGAATTTTGCGATACTCCGCGCATGTTTACAACTGTCGATCATTATTTTGAAAAACAATTTAAATTTAAACAAAATAAAGCTTAATATATTTTCAATATAGTATAACATGTAATCTTTTGATTTGAAAAATTTACTTTAAAACAACAATAACAATGCGCTCTGTAGATTATAAGAGATACTTCATCTCTTATAATCTCGAATCAACCTTTAAAAATACTCAAGGCTATACTAACATTGTGCAAATAAAGTTCAAAATTTTTGAAGTATTTCAAAATTTTTTTAGGTTAGGTTGAAATTCAGACGTGATTGGCTGGTTTTAAGATTGGATTCGGATTCGGAAGATCTAAAAACATATAGAAACATATATCGCATGACCCGATCATGACCCCCATTACTTTTTGGGGTTTCAACAATTTTCGAATTTTTTGAGGTTAAGTCGAAACTCAGATGTGCTACGTAAATTTTGACTTCGGATTCGGACTTAGAAGGACAAAATACATGTTGAAATATATATCGCATGCTCAGATCAGGATTTTATATGTTTTGGTGGATATTTTAAGGGTTTTCAGTTTTGTGAGGTTATGTCGAAGTCCAGACGTGATGGCAAAATTCTGACCTCGGATTCGGATTCAGCGACCGAAAATACATATAATTGCATATGACGCTTACCCAAATCATGAAACTTTTTTTTTGTGGGCCTGGTTGTGGCAACAATTAGGCCAAAATACATTTACATACGAGGGTCGTTTGATAAGTCCGTGACTTTTTGAATAAAATATATTTTTTTCGTCAAAGAAGCGTTTTATTTCTCAACATAATCTCCTTTTAGCTCTATACATTTAGTCCAGCGTTTTTCCAATTTTTTTATTCCTTCCAAATAATAGGTTTTCTCAAGGCCCTCAAAATAGTCGTTTGTTTCTGTGATGACCTCTTCATTTGACCCGAATCTCTTACCGCCGAGCCATTTCTTCATGTTTGGAAACAAAAAATAGTCACAGGGGGCTAAATCTGGAGAATATGCTGGATGGGGTAGCAGTTCGTAGCCCAATTTATGAAATTTTGCCATGCTGACTACACACGTGTGCACCCGTGCATTGTCCTGATGGAACAGCACTTTTTTTCGCCAAATGCGGTCGTTTCTGCTTCAAATCAATATCGAATCTGTCCAAAAGCTCTGAATAATATTCGCCGGTGATCGTTTTACCCTTTTCAAGGTAATCGATGTGAATGATACCTTGTGCATCCCAAAAAACTGTGGCCATGACCTTGTTGGCCGACAGACCCACCTTGGCCTTCTTTGGTGCACGTTCACCCGGAGAAACCCACTGTCTTGATTGTTCTTTGGTCTCTGGTGTGGTGTGGTGGATCCATGTTTCGTCTACGGTAACGAAACGGCGCAAAAATTCGTTTGGATTGCGGTTGAACATCGCCAAACACTCCTTTGAAATGGTCACACGGTTGCGCTTATGGTCGTGTGTGAGCAATCGCGGCACCCATCGCGCGGAAAGCTTTTTCATGTCCAAATATTCATGTAAAATGTGATGTACCCGTTCAGTTGAGATGCCTACAGCCTCAGCTACCTCACGCACTTTCATTCTCCGATCATCCAATATCATTCCATGGATTTTGTCGACGATTTCTGGCATGACGACCTCTTTTGGGCGACCTGAACGTTCGGCATCACTTGTACTGGTACGACCACAACGGAACTCAGTAAACCATTTCTTAACCATTGAAATTGATGGTGCAGAGTCCCCATAATATTTATCAAGTCTTTCCTTGGTTTCGGTGATGGATTTTTTACGCAAAAAATAATGCTTAATTAGCACACGAAATTCACTTTTTTCCATTTTCGTTAAAATTCACGAGATCGTCTGCTTTCAATGCCTATAAAACGCAAACCAAAAAACGCAGCTTTCTCAAAATTTTACAGTCAGCTGTTAATCGATAACTGCTGACAGGAGCAGTGTTGTATTTAGAGCAGGTGCGCAAATACAAAAAGTCACGGACTTATCAAACGACCCTCGTACTATAATATAGAAATTCAATTTATTTAGTAACTATATCGAATTTGGTTTGCCATTGCTGGAATGTGAGGCAAATGTTTTCTAATCATTTTGCATTTAAAATCTCGGAAAAATATGATGATATGTGTATATGTACATACTATATGTATGTATGTATATGAATTGAATAAATTCAAGTAGACTGTCTACTCGTCAACTTATCTGATGATGTGTAGAATTTAGTTGCATGGGCATTGTCACGGAACGGATAAGTTGGTTATCGATAGTTAGTTAAATAATTTGTTACCTAAATTTGGTTGGATACCAATCGATCGGCGAATATACATACATCACAGATAATCAAGCATAGGGCAATGTTGACATTGCAGTCGTTTATAGTCTTTAAAGTTTTATGCTGTTAAATTGAATACATTAAACATGTATACGTATGTAACTCAATTTATAATCA
The DNA here is from genome assembly GCA_018903715.1 of Zaprionus davidi. Lineage (NCBI taxonomy): Eukaryota > Metazoa > Arthropoda > Insecta > Diptera > Drosophilidae > Zaprionus > Zaprionus davidi. Next base: position 460,860 of record JAEIGL010000014.1, read on the forward strand.
ACTTGTAATCATAATAATAAGATTGTAATCAATACAAATCTTAAAAATCAAATCGTTTACTACCTGACACCGACTTTAATACTACGAGCCCTGACCACTATTAATTCGCACGGCTGGTTTTTTACGCATATGCAATGTTTAGCACACAATATATGTGAAGATAATGCAGATAACACATACAAACATATATTTTTCTGAAAGATAATTTTATTCTCTATTTAGCGTACAACAACAACAGCATTTATTTACATACACTATTCTTATTATTGTTTCCAAACACTTGACCACTATTATTACGTACGCTGCGCTAGCTTCGCTCAAAAGTGCGAGAAGATCAAAACAAAAACAAATGGTGTAATATTATCACTAGCTAATCATCATATGTGCACAATAAAACAAAACAGATGGTAAAACAGTTTGGAAACAATAATAAGAATAGTGTATGTAAATAAATGCTGTTGTTGTTGTACGCTAAACAACAGCAAAAATTTTTTTTCTATCAAATAGAGAATAAAATTATCTTTCAGAAAAATATATGTTTGTATGTGTTATCTGCATTATCTTCACATATCATCAACCATCACTGGGGGGAACGGTATCGAACTCAATTGATACGATTAAGACAAGCACTGCGGAAAAAACATGACAGAATACGAGCAACGGCACGATAAAGTGATTTTACTGCATGACAAATCTCGTGTTCCCGTTAGAGCTGGAAATAATATCGACGATATATCGACATGTTTCAATTTTTGGAAATATCGGTGTTCGATATTCAGCTGAGAATTTTATATGTGAAATCAGGACTTTTCGAAGGCTATATTTTCTAAACTAAACTAAGCCGAAAACAAAAAATTATTACTTTATATTTTCGTCATATCTCGTCGAGATTTATAAGCATCAATCATCAGATCTTGGAGCTTTGGAAACTGCAATGCCTCTTTTGATTAATTAATTTTATATAGTTATACGATATATCGATCCGACCTGGCTTGTTCCTTAACTTATTTAATATGCAACAAGATTTATTTATCTTGATTTATTAAGATACTACAACTGGACACTAGTTTGCGTTGGCACAGACAGACAGAGCTAGATCGAGATTTAATAACTTGCAGGAAATTGAACTGTAGAATTCAATATTCATATGAAAATAAAAGAGAAGGTTTCAATGTATTTTTTCTGTGTTGATAAATTGATATATTGTTGTTGAATGTTCGCAATAACATACATAAATATTAATGAATTGTTTCATTAACTGGATGTGAATCGTATTGCATTACTATCAATATCTTCTAATGCAACCCAACCTCAACCTGCATGCGAGTGTGTGTGTGTCTAGTTGACCTTTTGTTTGATTATAGTTTTGAAATATGCTTTCATAATATTATCGATCTATGCCGATAGATAGTTTCTTTATATATGTTAAATTGTTTCTGTGTTATTAATTCTGATGCGATTTATATTGTTTCGATCACCCGATCGGCTTTATCGAAAACAAAGTTAATGGGATATATGTATGTATATAAAAGATCTTAGGAAACCTGTGCAAAGTGCGGGCTTTGGGTTTTGGAACAACATTTGGTATCACATGCAATAAGATATCGGGTCGTGATCGTTATTCTATATGCACATAGCATAATGTACTGGTATTTAGCAGTAAGTCTCAATTAGGTGTATGTATATATAGTATTTTGATTGAGTGTTAAAGTACAACTAAGTCTATAATTTAATATTTTAGGCACAACATTCTTGAGCTTATCGATATCTTCGATCTATATCGCTTTTTCTTTACACCCAACATTTTTCATTGTTCACGCGTACTATAGTATGTGATATGCGATGTAATTATAATAAATGTTTTGTTTTTGCCATAAGTATATATATAAAGTTACCACCTACCTGCAAGGTTTGCACCATTGATTTTGCTGATCCAGACCGAAACGAGCTCGGCACTTCTTCATGTTGTTGCCTACGAAAATATTGAAATAAATTAAGTTGATTTATTTTTATTTTAACTTCCGATAAGTGATTTTTTTTTTCATTAATTTGTTAGTATGGCAGTAAGAAGGTGTAAGAAACATTCAATAAGTTACTACAAAGTGACTACAATGTGTATTTAAGCAATGTATGTATGTCAGTCATTTATGATTGAATGACATCAATGACAAACTTAGCACTATGTTGTTGATTTTAATTAATTTAACTTAGTTACACCTACATACTTATTAAAACAAAACAAATGATTTTCGACTTCATACTCTTGCAATTTAAGCTTACACTTATCCGAATCTTTATGCTTTTTTTGAAAATATATACTTAATGGGAATATAGATATATGTATACTACAAGAACAAAATAAATAAATACATACACATCACATCAAAAAATACTGCAACATTTTTACATTTTATAAAACGATGAATACTACTTATATTAAACCGCATCGATATGTTCCCAACGATAAATACTGTTGGTATTATTTAATAAGACGTATGCATGGTACACTGGAGAATAAGAATTCGATCGGCAACGACGCGCATGCGAGTCAACGTTTCTTATGCTTTAAACAAAATGTCTGATCTAATACTAGCGTTGCTATAACGCAATCGACTAATTAATTAAACAACACGCGTTACGAAGCAACGACTACGTTTACAGCAAATTGTTAATTAATTAATTAAAAATTAGTGATATTACAGTATTATAACAGTGGTAGAACAGAATCAATATAGGCGATTATGTTTTACTCCGTTATTTCGCCAGGTTGTCATAGTAGTTCGATGAGGTTCGACAACGGTTTGAGAAAAGAGTGACAGTGGCGTGGCGTGGGACAGAGATGACTCTCTTTTGTTTGCGATATGGAGTGCAGAAATGCTGCAGCGTGTGACAGAACTAGCTTTGAGAACTAGCTGCTGATCGAATTTAGTAAGTCGATTCTATAAAATAGAAAGGTTGTGTACAGAGTTTCATTAATATATGTACATATATCTAAAATTGAAAAACTAGTTCAGATGACCGGAATGACTTCGATTTCCCTGTTTATCCTGATTTATTTATATTTTATGGTAATCGAATTTATTAAGTCGATTCTATAGAATAGAAAGTGTGTGTGTACAGAGTTTCATTAAAATATGTATATCTAAAAATGAAAAACTAGTTCAGATTCCCAGAATGACTTCAATTTCCCTGTTTATCCTGATTCAATTTACTTATATTTACTTTATAAACTTGAAGATGTGGATGTGTATGTAATGTAAAAGTATATTTGTTATATTATATATAGTATATATATATATATATATATATATATATATATATATACATATATATATAAATAGTATACATATACAAATACAAATGCGAAGACTAATACATATACATTTACTTGAACTTATACATATACTTTGTCAAGTTATACTCTATTATATCAAGACTTATGTTGTTTAGTGTGACCTTAGTCGATACACTATCGTAAGTTTATTTAGTTATCGTTAACCCTATCGATAGCATAGTGTTAAATAACGCAAAGGAGCGGGAAGCGTCACTACTGTTAAAGAGAGAGAACTAAGTGATCACATTGTTCAAATTAAAAAGAGCGTAATAATTAATGAAAACATTAAAGGATTAACTCCACAACTTATACCAATAAATATGCTAATACTTATACTAAGGCTATTGCTAATGCTAATGCTATAACTAATAGTTATACATACAATTGAAAGCATCAAAAGCTATACATTGATATGTGTTTGTACAAATATTAAATATAAATGGTTCGTATGTGAAGTTTAATGAGTAATCCATTTATTTTATTTAAAACTATTCCAGATACTTTGTTTTGCAACAGACGTTGTTGTTGTTAAATAGTTCTCATTTTGTCTTTGTAATTTGTATAAGCAGAATATAACATTTTTTCCCCGAATTGGTTTTGGTAAGATATAAAGTACAAAACTGTAAATGAAAGAGAGAGAAAGGTAAGAGAGTCTAACCTCCTGCATCGTTGATAGCGTCTTGCTTCCGTTTCCGCTTCTTGCCGCGTGAGGCGTTTGTGCGCGAACTCCAATCGGGATACATCTGCATGTGCAGCTGGCGTTCCCGTCGTGCCAACTCGTAATACTTTGCCTGCTCCTCACGCCCCAATGCATGCCACTAGCAGTGTGAGGGCGATCGTGGGAAGGGGAGGAGGACGAGTGGATGACAGACAAGGCAAAAGCAAGAAAATCGATTTTCGAGTTGTATTGCGCAAACATGTTTTTGTTTAATTATATATAAATGATATATATTTTCGATTGATCAATTCAATTTGCAAATAAGTATACCAAATATAAATATATATTTATGTATACATATATACATATATACACATTAATCAATCGATGAAATTCAATGCTAAAATGTATGCTATATATAGTTATAGTATTCAAAGCACCCGCCTGCCTGTGTGTTTTATCTTTTGTTACGAAAAGCTTTGACGGATCGATCTAATAGACGGTTTCGGGTGCATGCAGTACGCCAATTTTTATTCAAATATATATTTCCATTTGAATTTTTGTTATTTTTTAGATTCACGTAGAATCGATAAATATACATGAAAATGAAAGCATTAATTAAAACAAAATTAGGTGTTTTTTATTTATTTATATATATTTTTGATCTGGAATTTGCTTGCCAATTTATATGTAAAAGTTTTATTAATGCATATCTATACATACATATATAATACTTCATGTTTGTGTTCATGTATGCGTGATTGTATTGTTTCGTAACTTGATGTATTTAATATTCAGTTCCTCAGTTCTAATATTGGGGAAGGGACTAACACTTTGAAGTGTCTTTTGGTCTTTTAAGACAAACCGAAATTTGGCAATTTAGGATTGTTCAGTTTTTTCTATGTATATCTCTACCAAAACAGCAAAACGTTGTACGAATTATTATTAATATATATAAAAACCGGATTTGTATAGATTTAATGTGGAATTTCGAGAGTTGCAAGTTTGCAATAATTTGACTAAGTACTAACTATAACAAATACATATACTATATTGTTCATGTGTTAATGTCGCCGTATAACTATTATAAGGGACGTGTAACAAAATATGCAGGTATGTTAAATACGTTTTTATTGGAATTAACATTTACTGAAGATGAGCAATTCATTACGTCTCTTGATTTGCATATAAATCTATAACACTATCTTGCAGGGTCGTCTCTACATTGTGGATACTGACAAGTTTGCAACGATAAAGAAGTGTGCGGCTTTGCGGCTTTAAAAACCTATTACTCCGATTCTTCATACCCTTTGCAGAGGATACAATATTCATTTTGCAACGCACCTAGAAACATAACTGAGCCAATAGTCTCTTAGAGTTAACACAAACAAGTCAGCAAGTTGGAACGAGCTGGTTGAATTCCCTTCATATAATCGATAGACTGATTTATATATAATATGTCATTAGTGTAACATTAAAATCCCTTAAGATGTTGCATTGTTGTAGTAAAATCCAAAATGATACATTATTGTAGTAAGCTGCTTCTCAGTATTTTCGATACATTATTCTTTAATACCATCGATATATTATCGTAACGTCGTAATTTAGAACAAGTTCTTTAGTTTACGGTTCGTAAACTACTTTGGATTATTGAACTCTTGCCAAGAAGAACCAGATATGTTCATGTGATTAATTTGAAGTAAACGTGAAGTACCTAAACTGACTTCCTGTGCGTTGCGAAATTCTAGTCAACGTTAATTTAATTTTCATTTGAAAATACTAATATAAATATATTGAATTTTCAGCAATTAAGGCCTGTCTCTAGATAAATTAAAAATGAATTGTAGGCAGAAAATCCATACAAAATAAAAGTCGTCTGGCTAAATTTTAGTTACCGAAATATTTTTTCAAACTCCAGCACGTAAAAAATATCGTAACAGAAATATCGATAATTTTTAATGATGGCGACTCAACAGAAGCTATTTTAGGCAAGCGAAACAAATGAAAATCAATTGTGTCGCTTACGAAATGTACGCTTTCAATACAACAACAGAGGCACTATACATAGTTTTAATACATTTTAAAAAGAGTTTCCACAAACTGCATAGACGGGAGAGAGTTGAGCCCGAGACTACTCTGTTCTAGAAGTGCGCAACGCTAACAACTCAGCCAATACAGTATTTTTATATAGTATTTTTTTATACTTCAGGCTGCCCAAAAAAAAAGGCTTAAATTCTGGCCAAGCAGAGTATTTTAAAACGGTCACACTGGATGCCGGAATAATGTTCAAAATGTAGGCAAATAATTTTAGTTTATCTGGAGACAAGTCTTAAGGCAAGTAACTTTAATTCATTTGGAGACAGGCCTTTGAGAATTGAAAAACTTAATCAGAGCCAGAGAGTATTAAATATTTTTGGTGTAGGAAGAATTAATCGATATACTTATGTCAAAGAACTACAAAGAAACTTTCTTTCTTGCTTATTGATTTTGAAATTGTTTTTTGTTTAATTTGTTTTTTTTTTTTGTTCTGCCTATGTGAGAAAAATTTAAGATAATTATTTACACAAAACACATAGTATAGTTTTCAATTAGTTAGTTCTAATACTAGTTCTATAATTTGTTGTAGTGAGTGGAGTTAGTAGATGATTTTGTAGTGTGTTTGTAGTTTGGGTTTGGTTTTAATGTACATGAATGTTGTTAATTTCAATGAACTCATTTTAAAAAACCGACAGTTAACAGAGAAAGATTATGTGAACTAAAAAGAATTCATTTGAATTAATTAATTAATAATAGGGACAGGAAGAGTGAGTGAGTTGAGAGAGAGGTTAGAGTGAGAGTTGGTTGAGTGAGAGTCAGAGAAAAAAGAAGTGACAATTTTGTGCAATACCTCCCGAATCCGTTGTCGATCTGTCTTTTTTACGCTTTTTCTTTTTCGACACATAACCATAGTTATCTCGTGCACTCCACCCTGGATATAACTCCATATGTAATTGGCGCTCTTGTCGCGCCTTTTCGTAATATTTGCTTTGTTCTTCGCGGGAAAGTTCGTGCCACTATAAAAATTTTTGATATTAATACAATGGTTGAGAGAAATCAATTAATACATTTCCAAGAATATTCGTTAAAAAATGGAATAAATCAAATCAAATTTTAATGTGCGTCAGTTTGTCGAAATGTTTTTTATTTGTGTTTTTTTTTTATATTGATTAACCCCTCTGAAATCTTTATAATACTATTGATTATAAAACTACTACAATAGATGATTATTATTGAAAATTGCTTACCCGTCGGCCTAAAATCTGATTGATCGCCGCTGACTCTTTGAGTGTGCATTCGGCGACAACTTTGGCTCGCATCTCTTTCATGTAGAGCATAAATGCATTCAGAGGTTTTTTGATATGTGGTTTCTTTTTATCATTTGAACTATCTTTACAATCGTTTGTTTGCGAATTCGATGAGCTTTTGCTATCCAAATTTCTACAAAGAAAGAAGAAATTAAATAGAAGTACGGGCACAGTTCGAATTTCGACTGCATATATAGCGAACATATAATAATAATTATGGCACAACTAAATAAATAATAACTAAAGCTATTGATATAGGAGAGAGTTAAATGAGGCGTGTGCGAAATTCTTATCCAAAAAGAATTGTCAAACAAAATTTAATGGCATTCAGACTATCAGTTGGAATGACGAACATACAGACATGACTATATCGAAGCCGATGTGGATATTGACTAAGAATAAATACGTTCTTTATGGAGTCGCAGCTGTCTACTTCAGCCTACCGACAAGTATACCGAGTGTAAAAAACTAAGCAAGTATGCACGCTCCTGGCAAGGGAGCGCCCTTACCTCCTACAGACGCACAGTACCATCATGGCTGAAGCTTAACGCCGAGCATGTGAAGGATCAGATCAAGAAGCTGGACAAGATGGGCTCTGACTCCCTCCAGAATCGGTATTATGCTGCGTGACCTTGCACGGTGCGGCTCAAGTACGCTTTGTTAATGGCAGTTCTGCGCAACATGAGGTCTGTTAGCCTCAAGCCCCACTTTCCTGAGGATCTGTACCACATGATCAAAAATGCATTGATTTGAAAGTCTAAATTATTGACTGAAGGCAATAGGCAGTAAGACATTGAATCCTATCTCCCTTATCTAGCAACTAAACTAACTTTCCTCAAAGCATCGTTATTATAGTATCCATAATATTCATCTCTTTTCGTGAATTTTTCTCGCGTCGTGTTAGCCGTTTGCGACATCGCCCCTCGGCCGATTTTGAGCATGTCTAAATTTCTAAACTTTTAATTTTTAATAATTACACAGCCCCACAAAAAAAAAGTTTCATGTTCTGGGTAAGCGGCATATGTAGTAGTATGTATTTTGGGTCGCTGAATACGAATCCGATTGGCTAGTTTTGACATTGGATTCGGATTTAGAAGGTCTAAAAACATATAGAAACATATATTCTTCAAAATGTTTTGAGTTTTTTGAGGTTAAGTCGAAATATTGACGTGATATGTAAATTTTGACTTTTTGATTCAGACTTAGAAGGATACATGTTGAAACATATATCGCATGCTCAGTTCAGGATTCTATATCTTTTAGGGGATATTTTAAGGTTTTTCACTTTTGTGAGGTTAAGTCGAAGTCCAGACGTGATGGCAAAATTCTGACCTCGGATTCGGATTCAGCGACCCAAAATACATATAACTGCATACGCCGCTTACCCAGATCATGAAACTTTTTTTTTTGTGGACCTGTGTTATTAACTCTATTAATACCTCCTAACTTTCCTGATCTGATTGATATTTTCTGGGTTTTCCTCAATTCCTGGCAGCAAATGCTGGATCAGTTATGATATTGTTTACCCCAGTTTAAATTTGAATTAATTTAAATATAAAAATAAAACTTGCCTTAATTTAATTTTAAATTTGTAATTATAAAAGTTTTAATTTTAATTGTAATTTCATAAACAGTCGACTGCTATAGCCGACATTAAATAAATAATGAAATAAATAAATAGCACAAAGTTGTGCAATTTGAATATATGTAGGGTTAAATGGTGTATGAGTAACTATATATATATTATATTTAGCTATTTCGAACAATATTACAGCATTGATAAAATCGTATGTTGTTTCAATACCTTATAAAACCGACTGGCTATACAACAGTAATCACTCGATGCCAGCTATAGGATATATGGCTACTAGTTTAACTACCCTGTTGATCAATCAACATATACATATATGTATATTCATTATAAGACTGGAGATGTCTCTTATGTACTCTAAGTACCTTGCAAACTTATAAACGTTATCAGAAGCGATCCAAAACTGTTAGACTAGTTAACGCTGCACAGACACGGACATACCTAGTATGATTAATAGTCTAGCTTAGTCGATAGAGTATGAGACTGTTAATCTCAGGGTAGTGGGTTTCTTGCCCCCACGTTGGGCGCCAATTATGAAAAATAGTCTCCGTTACGATGGCTGCGTATAATAAGTAGACTCTTTGATTCGAATCTCTTAAGCTATGCTTTTGTTCGAAGACAAAGCTTCGTTCTTATGTTAAAGCTCTAAGGGCACTTGCATTAAACATGGTGCGGTTAGTTTTGTAATACATTATAAGTCTGCAGATGTCTGCTATTTTTTTTTTTTTTGTTAACGTTGAATACAATGAATGTATTAACAAGTGGTCCAACGATACCAAGCCGATGCTTGTTTGCGCGCGGAACCCAGACGAAGTCCACCTCCCGCCTAACCGACCGAGAGGCACCGTCGCATAACGGACGACACGGAAACACGATAAAAATGCGAGTAGAAACGCGATGAGAAATTAACGCGATAGTGATAGAAAAATCGAGTAGAACACGGCATGCAAATAGAAATGAAAGATACAAAAAAAAGATAGAATATCGAGGAAGAAAATAATACTAATTTCGTGCTAGATAGACAAGAATTGAAGACTTCATAGCAGCGATAGAATGACGTGTTGATGTTTATTGTAGTCCGAACATAATACCCTGAACGAATCGTGCAGTGCATAGTTCGATCTACAATAAGGAAGAGTTAGTGGAAGATAATTAGGAGTACTTTTGCAAGAGACAGAGAAGTGTAACTGCCTTACAAGGGCCTCACTGTCAATGTCACCTTGCATAAGATTGTTAATAAATAAGACCCCTAGCATGGTTCTACGATTAGTTAGAAAAGGCAAATTTAACAACAGAAGTCTATTATTATAAGAAGGCAGTCTTATATTTTTATCCCAGTTTAGGCCACGTAAGGCAAAAAGTAGAAAGTTTTCCTGTACAGATTCGACGCATTCCTTATGAATAGTGTACTTAAAATTGGTAACAAAGCTTGACATCATCCGCATACATGAGAGTACGGTAGTTACTTATGACCAAAGGAAGGTCATTGATGAGAAGCGTAAAAAGTAGGGGACCAAGATGACTCCCCGAGGAACACCAGATGTGGCATGAAGTGGGTTAGAGAGGGAGGTTTGAAAGAGGACTCTTTGAGTTCTGTCAGGCAGAAAAAGTAGCTGACAATCTAACTAAATAGTTTTGGTGAAAAAACTAGAAGGTCAAGCTTATGTGCCAGAAGGGAATGATTCACTGACTCAAAAGCTTTACTGAAATCAGTATAAATAACATCAGTTTGAAGATTTTCCTAAAATCCTTTTACCACAAAGGATGTCAGCTCAAGCAAATTTATCGTACTTAAACAACGTTTAATAAATCCGTGTTGAAAAGGAGAAATAACAGATCTACAGGAATGTTAGGTATAGCCGACAATTTAGAGATACCTTTATAATTGCTTGCGTCAGACTTACTGCCCTTTTTAAGCAGGGGAATAATAAAAAGATTCCTTCCAAATGGAAGGAAAGAGTGAAGTTTCAAAGGACAGCGAAAATAGTTGGAGCAATGGTTTACTTAAGGAGTTCGCACAGAACCGAAGAATACAAGGGGGAACACCGTCAGGGCCTGGTGAGAAAACTGGATTAGTTAATAAAGTGAGCTTTCGTTATGAAACAGAGAGAAGACCAACCGAACTTGGAATGTTGTATTGATAAAAGTGAGTACTATGTGTAGAAGGTGAATAAGTCGTTTGAAAAAACTATGCAAACAAATCGGCCATGGTTTGGTTGGTGTCTGCACTAGCATTTTCAGACTTTAATTTAGTTGGAAATGCGGTAGACTTACGCTTCGTGTTAACAAAACTACAAAACTGTTTGGGGTTCTGAATAAACTGAGCCTTAGAACGAGTTAAATTATTCTTCTAACATTTCGCGTTTAAGACTGTAAAATCTGACCGCGCGCTTCCGTTGCGGGAAAAGGTTGAAGGCGAGTTACTGCTTTTATATTTTTTAAAAGGCTTGACTTTAAATTTTTTAACCGTGATAACTCTCTTGTAAACCATGGCGACTTACTCGAGGATGTTGAATAAAAGCACGGAACACAAATATGCCGAGTACTTTGCAAACTTATACACAAAATGAATATATTGACAACCGCAATATCTTGAAAAACGATGCACATAAGTTGATAGTTGCTATGGATTACAATCAAGCTAAGACACTATCAGGATTTTCTTATGACGTGTCCTTTTGACCTTATACGCTTGCAGCTTTAGCCATGAATCTCTACCGATTGTTCCTATACTCCTCCTACTGAAACTAAGACACTGGTTCACATAGCAACAGACAGAAAGCGGACAGATAGACATAGACATAGTGCGATACTTCAGTTAATGCTGTTTTAGAATATCTCTTCTATATATATGTATCTCCTTTACCAACTTAAGGTACGATAGACAGTGATAAATTGCTCTCATCTTTTCGTGACAGAGAAACTTATTGGCAAATACAATGCAACCGGTAGTGCAGAACTTTGCCTCCCTACATTTCCAGTGTATTTCATCCGTATCTACAATCTAAGCGAAAAAATTTCGATTGAAAAATAATGATTATTTGTTGAGCGTTATTTTTTTGATCGAAAATATTGCTCAAACTACACCTCCTATAACAAAGATATTATACAAATTTTGATCTAGACTAATAACCTGCTACAAGTGGTTGCCACCATTTCAATTATTTTTAGGCCCCATTGGTCTTTCCTTAATAAAACAAAAGCCAAAATCAGGGTAGAGAGGCATGGTAACGACCGAAACAATAAGATTTTCGGTTCCGAATTCAAAGGCATACAAACGTGGCAAATTAAAATATTTTCTAGTCTAAATATGCTGGCAATCTTCCAGATATATAATGGATTAGCTTTCAACGCCACTCGAAAACTACAGATACCACATCATATATGTTATTTCAGGGCTCAAAAAAAAGACTAATAATATAGAATAATATGCAATAAAATGGAGTTTCTTATTTGACATCATAGGTCAAAGGATAAAAAAATAATTAAAATGGATACCTCTTCTTTGGAAGAGTAATAATCAGATTTTGAGCGATTCTATTAATCGAACAAATAACGCTCAACAAATAATCGGAATTTTGTAATCGAAATTTTTTGTCACTTAACAAATAACACAGGCCCACAAATCATGATCTGGGTAACCAGCATATGCAGTTATATGTATTTTGGGTCGCTGAATCCGAATCCGCCATCACGTCTGGACTTCGACATAACCTCACAAAACTGAAAAACCTTAAAATATCCCCCAAAAGATAAAGAATCCTGATCTGAGCATGCGATATATGTTTTATCATGTATTTTATCCTTCTTAGTCCGAATCCGAAGTCAAAATTTATGTAGCACGTCTGAGTTTCGACTTTTTTGAGGTTAAATCGAAACTCAGACGTGCTACGTAAATTTTAACTTCGGATTCGAACTTAGAAGGACAAAATACATGATAAAATATATATCGCATGCTCAGATAAGGTTTCTATATCTTTTGGGCGATATTTTAAGGTTTTTCAGTTTTGTGAGGTTATGTCGAAGTCCAGACGTGATGGCGAAATTCTGACGTCGGATTCGGATTCAGCGACCGAAAATACATATAACTGCATATGCCGCTTACCCAGATCATGAATCTTTTTTTTTTTTTTGAGAGAAAAAATAAAAGTCATGAAATTTGGGATCACCTCGGAGTTGCCAAGAGTAGTAAACCAGTAGAAATCTTCTGGTGATATTTTTTTTATCCAATTTTTCTAAGTGGATGATTTTTTCATTTAAAACAAAAACAAATAATCATTATTTTCGATCCCTGAATAAAATATTATATAATTTGTATTAGCATTACATTACATTTGTTTTAGCCTGTTTCCAATGCTTAAGTCATAGGGCGCATCGCTTAGCAGTAAGCCCTCATAGTTCTCATTTAAAGGAGCTGTAGTTCCACTTGCAATTGTATTTATAGTAGGTTTGATATCCGATTCATTAGAAATACCAGCGGCAACAGTCATTGCGCTGAATTGAGCCTTAAACATATCGGTAAGTGCACGTTCCTTAAGCGCCGCCACAGCTGCAACTGCAGAAGAGGATGTTAGGGCAACGGAAGAAAGAGAAGGAGGAGCTGCTGTTGCTGCCGTTGGACTCTCGATCGGTAGGCTGGCAATAGCAACTAATTTGATTGCATTACCATTAAGCTCCGATTGAAATTTAACATTCCCGGCGACACTTGACGTTTCTATTTTACGTGCATAGTGTGACTTTCGGCGGTGTTGATGTTTACAATTGCTGCCAGAAATAGTCCCTGTGGAACAACCACTATTACTGCTGTTCGGCGGCGTTGCAGGCGTTGGAGGGAAATTGAAATCAGGCAGATAACTCGCTGGTTCATGCAAATTATCGGCCGTGACAATCGGATTCAGTAAAGATGAGGATCTTAATCTCGACTGTGATGCATATTCAAGTATTATTTCCGCTGCAGTGCCAGTGCCTTCGATAAAACCTTTTTTTCTCAAATTCGTTGGATGCCAGAGGCAGCGTGGTGGCGATAATGTTGATCTATCTTCTACATCACCAACATCATCTTCATTATCCTCATCTTCGTTTTCACTGCTAGTCGTGTTTGGACTGCAATCGTTAAGAAGATGATCTTCATTAGCTTGTTGTAGCATTATATTCTCAATGTCCTGTAACGTTCGCGGCTTTTCCGTTATGGATGTATTCTCCGCCAAATTTGAATTTGCCTCCATTTCCGATCTTGGTTGCAGTGCATACTCAGCGGATAGAGCAATGGCTGCCAATGCCATAACATCGTGGGTTGGCAACGATGTTCTTATCGCATGCTCACTTGTCAGACCTAAACGCTGTAGGCTGCGCTGATAGTACAGCTCCGCACTACTCCACTGCTGATGGAGTCTCCTTACTTGGCTAAGCATTGCTTCGATTTTGTTTCTGTTATTATCCAGCTCACGCTGTACGGTTAACTCCAGTGCCATGTCTCGTAATTCTTCTTTCTCTGGCTCATTCTGCAGCCCGGAAGCATCGTCAGTGAGGTTGTTAGGTGTACTTAGATTTTGTTGGAATCTATTGCACAGCCGCATTAGCTTCTCCAAACCTTTCTTAATGCTGCCCAGTGCGTTCTTTTGCTCACGTATTAGATTACCCTTCGGACTGAAGGGATCTGTTTCCTGTTTACATCGCGTTGATGATGATGCAGGATTGATGTTGTTATTGTTATCCTGTACTAATGTCGAGTTAGATATATTATCCGTTGTTGTTTCACTTTTGTTAGTTTTATTATTTCGGCCGACAATCTCTGGTACACGATCGGACGACTGCGGTGGTTGCTGTAGAAACTGTGCGTACAGTAGCTGCGTGGCCAAGAACTGTCGTTGCTGCTGCTGTTCTTCGGAGCATTTGTTGCTGTAGCCGCGGGTCAAGAGCGTATCTCTTTCCCAGGAACTTTGAGTTGCCGTATTCTCCAGCTTAGGCCAGTGCTGAAAAAGTTCGCTTTGCTGTTGCTGTTGTCGTAACAATATCTCCGACATCAAGGTAGACGTTGAAGGGGCGCTAAAAATATGCTCCATTAAAGAGCAATTTTTGTTTGTAATATTGTCGCAAAATTTATCGAGTGCTTTACTTTCTGGCTGAAGCGAGTGGTATCTCCTTATTAGCCCGACCCTATCTCTTTATGCAATAAGTTTTTATTATTCAATTCTTTGTAGGTTACAACTTTATAAACTTGTCACAATTCTTAAAGGTCACTGATATGCGCCGAGGCAGGCCTGTAAACTTGCCCTCTTGGCCTAACATTGTTTTCATTAAACTCTGCGAGTGCATTTCGGGGATTAACAAATTAACATATTAAATACATGTAATACAATTTATTATGCTGATAACGATTAAAAATGTATATCTAAAGATTCTTTAAATTCTGAAACAGGGACCGTAACGGTTATCGTTTTTATTAAAAAAATTGAAAAATAAGAGTTATAAACTAATTTTCTAATTTAAAAATCATTTTTAATTATATTTGATTTTTAAAAATAAAAATCAATTTATAACTTTTATTTTTGATTTTTAAAATAAAAATCAAAAAGTAAGAGGGACGAATTGATTTTTATTATAAAAATCAAATATAAAAATCAAATTGAAATTGCTCATGAACCGAGAGTCCTAGATCATATATTGGTAAATACATATGATCTACACTGCAACTCCTATCAGTTTTTATATACGAGGGTCGTTTGATAAGTCCGTGACTTTTTGAATAAAATATATTTTTTTCGTCAAAGAAGCGTTTTATTTCTCAACATAATCTCCTTTTAGCTCTATACATTTAGTCCAGCGTTTTTCCAATTTTTTTATTCCTTCCAAATAATAGGTTTTCTCAAGGCCCTCAAAATAGTCGTTTGTTTCTGTGATGACCTCTTCATTTGACCCGAATCTCTTACCGCCGAGCCATTTCTTCATGTTTGGAAACAAAAAATAGTCACAGGGGGCTAAATCTGGAGAATATGCTGGATGGGGTAGCAGTTCGTAGCCCAATTTATGAAATTTTGCCATGCTGACTACACACGTGTGCACCCGTGCATTGTCCTGATGGAACAGCACTTTTTTTCGCCAAATGCGGTCGTTTCTGCTTCAAATCAATATCGAATCTGTCCAAAAGCTCTGAATAATATTCGCCGGTGATCGTTTTACCCTTTTCAAGGTAATCGATGTGAATGATACCTTGTGCATCCCAAAAAACTGTGGCCATGACCTTGTTGGCCGACAGACCCCCTTGGCCTTCTTTGGTGCACGTTCACCCGGAGAAACCCACTGTCTTGATTGTTCTTTGGTCTCTGGTGTGGTGTGGTGGATCCATGTTTCGTCTACGGTAACGAAACGGCGCAAAAATTCGTTTGGATTGCGGTTGAACATCGCCAAACACTCCTTTGAAATGGTCACACGGTTGCGCTTATGGTCGTGTGTGAGCAATCGCGGCACCCATCGCGCGGAAAGCTTTTTCATGTCCAAATATTCATGTAAAATGTGATGTACCCGTTCAGTTGAGATGCCTACAGCCTCAGCTACCTCACGCACTTTCATTCTCCGATCATCCAATATCATTCCATGGATTTTGTCGACGATTTCTGGCATGACGACCTCTTTTGGGCGACCTGAACGTTCGGCATCACTTGTACTGGTACGACCACAACGGAACTCAGTAAACCATTTCTTAACCATTGAAATTGATGGTGCAGAGTCCCCATAATATTTATCAAGTCTTTCCTTGGTTTCGGTGATGGATTTTTTACGCAAAAAATAATGCTTAATTAGCACACGAAATTCACTTTTTTCCATTTTCGTTAAAATTCACGAGATCGTCTGCTTTCAATGCCTATAAAACGCAAACCAAAAAACGCAGCTTTCTCAAAATTTTACAGTCAGCTGTTAATCGATAACTGCTGACAGGAGCAGTGTTGTATTTAGAGCAGGTGCGCGGCAAATACAAAAAGTCACGGACTTATCAAACGACCCTCGTATATGTAAACAATAGAGGTGATGGCAGCGTGATGGTACGAGTGGCAACGCTGCAGGCGCCTATCGATAGGATCAGGCATGCAGCAATAATTATAATCGAGTAGTGAAGGCAGTCGTTGAGTTGAAGATGAGTCGCATAGGAGTCGCCGCAGAGAAGTGGTTAAGAAGTTGTTGAAGTGCGGATAAGTCAGCGTTTTAGAAGCTTCGATCAGTCAAGTCGGACTGGCGTTGGAAGTAGAACTTGTGTTGCGCGAATCAATCTGTTTAAGTAATTCTGATCATTATTATTTGTACCACTTAAAATAATCACCTAATATTTCAATAAATATTACATATACATATGTATATGAATTCACCTGTTTAGACAATGGTTTAGACTTATTAGCGACCTAAGTTCAAGGGCAAAATATATAAAATACATAAGAACCTCCTCATCAGACATACTTGCAGTCGATCAACTCGTAAAAACTTCAAGATTAATAACGACATGCTTCGAAAAGCCGATATATGATCTACCTCGTTTTATGAGCAATTTCAATTTGATTTTTATTTCTGATTTTTATAAGAAAAATCAATTCATCACTCTTAATTTTTGATTTTTATTTAAAAAATCAAATATAAAAGTTATAAATTGATTTTTATTTTTAAAAATCAAATATAAAAATTGCAAAACAATTTTTAAATTAAAAATTGGAAAAAAAGTTTACGCGGTTTTTGTGTTCGCCGATAAAAACTAGCACAAGGATTTTTTCCACATTTTCAGAGACTTTTAAGAGCTTTGATATTTTTAATCTGATAGTAAAGAACAGCATCAATAAGAACGAGTTGGCAAAGAATAGACCTGAATATAAAACACAAAATGTTGCCGCAAAATTGTAGATAAAGGGTGATTTTTTAGATACTATCTTTTTGACAACACTGGTTTAAACAGCTGGCGCACGTTTCGTGTTGTGCATCACTGTGAAACATCTTTAATTTGGTCTATAATACAGCCCCACAAAAAAAAAGGTTCATAATCTGAGTAAGCGGTATATGCAGTTATATGTATTTGGGTCGCTGAATCCGAATACAAGGTCAGAATTTCGCCATCACGTCTGGACTTCGACATAACCTCAAACCTCAACCTAAAATTGAAAAACCTTAGAATATCCCCCAAAAGATATAGAATCGTGATCTGAACATGCGATATATGTTATAACATGTATTTTGTCCTTAAAAGTCAGAATCCGAAGTCAAATTTTACCCTGCACGTCTAAGTTCCGACTTAACCCCAAAAAATAATGGGGGGTCACGATCGGGTCATGCGATATATGTTTCTATATGTTTTTTGGCTTTCCAAATTTGAATCCAAAGTTAAAACCATCCTATCAAGTCTGAATTTCAACGTAACCTGAAAATTTTTTGAAAAACTTCCAAAGTTTTGAACTTTTTTTTAATATTGGATTAGAGTATATTTAAATTTAATATAAAAAAGCTTTCCTTTTGGTATATCCCTCTTCTGATCATTATTTTATCAGTATCCGGAATAGATTCATATAAGTAATGATTTTTTGCTTCAAAGCTGTATTTTAACTAATAAAAAACATAAATTAAATACGTGTTTCTATGTATTTGCACAAATGCAGTAATAAATTATCAAACAAATTACAAATTTTGGAAGTTTTTCAAAATTTGTTAAGGTTCGGTTGAAATTCAAACGTGATTGGCTGATTTTCACATTGGATTCGGAAGGTCTAAATACAAATAAAAACATATATCGCATGAACCGATCATGACCGCCATTATTTTTTGGGGCTATAAACATTTTTCCAGTTTTTTGCGGTTAAATCGAAACTCAGATGTGCTACGGATTCTTACTTAGAAGGACAAAAAACATGTTAAAACATATATCGCATGCTCAGATCACGATTCTATATCTTTTGGGGGATATTCTAAGGTTTTTTAGTTTTGTGAGGTTATGTCGAAGTCCAGACGTGATGGCAACATTCTGACCTCGGATTCGGATTCAGCGACCCAAAATACATATAACTGCATATGCCGCTTACCCAGATCATGAAACTTTTTTTTTTGTGGGGCTGTGAAATTTAACCATGAATCGTCTTACAAACGAACAACGCGCTGCAAATTATTGCATTTTATGGGTGCTCCGTTTTTGAAAATTCATCGCGCGCTTCTTTCGTTTTATGGTCACACTAAAGCCGCCTAGATCATGCGATTTAACGCCTTTCGACCATTTTGTTGTTGGGCTCTTTTAAATTTAATGTCCTTACAGACAAGCCCACTTCAAATGACGTACTCGAGGACAACATTGAAGCATTTATTCGTGAGATACCGAGATGCCTAAATGTTGGAAAGAGTATGCCAAAATTGGACTAAGCGGATGGAGTATTTGAGGCGCATTCACGCTCAACATTTGCATAAATAATCTTCAAACATTCAAATTTATCCACCGTACTATCGATTCAAATAAAGATTTCATGTATTTCTCTGAAATTTATGTTTTTTTTTTAAAAAACTTTCCTATAGGTCTGAAAAAAATAGCCTTTACAATTAAATTTAGAAATGCAGCTATTCCTTACATTATGTTAACTTTTATGCCAATTCTTATATGAGTACAATAGATTTACATCTCTCTTTAATAGTTAAAGTTCTTCCCCTTTTAATGCGTACGTGAAATTCTACCGATTGATTTTTTCTCGTCTTGCCCTATATTTAATTCCCACCCCCTTTATTATTTTCTTAAAATATTCTTCTTTTTTATATATTTTGTGTGGATTTCAAATATTTTGTCATAGTTTAAAATTTGCACAGACTCTGTAAGCGTCACTCTCTCTCTTTAAAATTGCTCTCTTCGTCTGTGTGTCTCTTTTAGATTATCTTTGCTCTTTCTCGCTTTAGCTGCGCAATATGCACAACAATAACCCTGTTGCCTGCCTGTTGCGGAATTTGGAATCTGGAATCCATGGCACACACACACACATTAAAAAACAAGAAATGTTTGATAGATTGCATTCTATTTACTATACTTTTATTTAACACTCGTTCACATTTTATTTGACTAACTCTCGAGGATTTTGTTATCGATTATACTGTAATTTCATTTGTTTCGTTCACTTTTCTCGTGAGAGAATATATTGAATCAGCGTGGAGTAGAAGTGGTTAGTTGTGTGTATCCCTTGCGTAGGATTATGGCTGCCGCTTTAAACACAATTAATTGGTGTACATAAATTGTATATGTATATACATATATTCATTTACTCATATATATTTTTATGCAGTATATTTTAATCGGAATTTTCTCTTTTTCACAGATATCTCAATTATCAACAATTTGATTTGTTTAACTTTAACATGGAGAGAATCACAATGTCCACAGTTCATTTATTAATTTAATTGCAAATTAAAAGTTTGCTTGGATTTATGTACCGACCGATTTTGTATGCACTTATTACATATACATATATATTTTTGCAAATATTTATAAACCATCACTTTATTTATTGCAATTTTGCCAATGAGTTAAATTTACTGTCAGAGGCAGGTTAACAACTTGACGTATTACTTCCGACTTTGGGGCTTTTAAGCTAACAATACGCAGTGGTTGTGAACGACCTATCGCTATTTCTCTCTTATTTTTCGTATGCTCTCCGAAAGGGAGAGGCCGGCGTTGCTGCGCACTGCACCTTTTAAAGACTTCTCTTAACCTTTTTATTAAGAGTACACCTACACTCGGCAAAAAGAGCTTTACATTCTGTTTTTTTGGCTGTGGAACAGTGCACATTAATCAGTTCAGTAATTTTTGCAGGAAAAATTAAGAACTCTTGAGTATACACGTGTGTTTTTTTATGTTATCAAGCAAAGTACAAAGTTTAAAGTATAGAAAATTTATGTTTAATTAACAAAATATAATTGATATCGAACAGAAAAATAATATGGTTTACTCCGATTCTTCATCATTCTCTCTTGAAATTTGTAAACAAATCAGGCAACGTGCGCGTCACAAGCATTTGCTAACATTGACATCAGATACTTTAGCAGAGTACTGTTAAATTAACATTTTTGTAATATAACATAATGGTTTGAAGTCTAAATTGAAAAAACTATTTTTTGCCCCAAAAAAGCCCAAATTTTCCAATGTGCAGTGCAGACAATTAGTAAAATGTAAAATCCATACAATATATACATATAAATATATACATATACATAGGCATATACATATACATGTTATAATATATGCACACACATTTACATAAACATATACATCACACAAGTGTACATAAGCATAAACATATGTATATGTATATGAACATATACTATAGTTTTCCGAACTCTACTGAAAATCATAAGTCGAAGTTCGCTTAGATAAACAGTTGCGCAACAGTTGAGGAACGATAGGACTTTTTCGCAGTTCGTAACACCCTTAACACTTACGATACACACAATCCAAAAATTACGCACAAGGAATAATGGGATATTAAAATGGTAGCTTTGTTTAAAAAAAGGGAATTTCTTTAAACAGTCAGCATGTAATATTATCAATATAAGTACTGTGGAATATTTAATTATACATATGTATGTATATAGTTTGCGTATCAAGATTGAACCTTTGTTCACCTTTAATGGTATTATAACCAACCGCAAATGTGTGTAACAGAAGGAGGAGTGGTAGACCCCATAAGGTATATACATACATATATTCTTAATCAGCACCAAAAGACAAGTTGATATTGCCATGTCCGTCCATCTGTCTGTTTGTCTGTCTTATTAGTATTTTACATTACCGTTTCACACAAACCCATGATCAGAATTGATATCGATATCGATTTAAAGGGGAAATTGCAGATTCCGAGGCGCCAAGATGTGATGATTGATCCTTATAGATCTCGACGAAATACGAAAAAAATAATAAGTTAATTCAATTTATTTTTTGTTTTCGTCTTAGTCTTTGGAAATATAGCCCCCGATAAGTCAAAATTTCCAATACAAACTTTCGGTTGGCAGGTGTAAAACTGGGTGTAAAAACTGGGAAAGGGTGATATTTTGCCTATTATCTTTTTGGCAACACTGGTTTAAACAGCTTACGTACTTTTCGTGTTTTGTATCACTGTCAAACATCTTCAGCTTGGTAATTTAACCATGAATCGTCTTACAAACGAACAAATTATTGCATTTTATTATCATAATGCGTATGCGTGTTAACAAAATTCACCGCGCGAATTTATGGTCAGTTTAATCAGTTCAGTGAACATTTTATTTCACATTCGGGACCGGTTAATTGGCCGCCTAGATCGTGCGATTTAACGCCTTTCGACCATTTTGTTGTGGGGCTATGTTGAATCGAATGTCTATAGAGACAAGCAAGCTTCAATTGACGCATTGGAAGACAATATATTGTAGTGGCATTTATTCGTGAGATACCAAGATGCCGAAATGTTGGAAAAAGTATGCCAAAATTAGAAGTGGAAAGCGGATGGAGCATTTGAGGCGCAGTCACGCTCAACATTTGCATGTATAATCTTTAAACATTCAATTATATGGACCGTACTATCAATTCAAACAAAAAAGATTTCATGCATTTCTCTCAATTTTATGTGTTTTTTTTTTTAAACTTTCCGATAGCTCTTAAAAAATCACCCTTTATGTTACAGTTGTCACAATTGTTCAAAACAGAAAATGTCTAAGTAACAATTGTTGATTTTATATTAACATTATCGGTAGAGTATGAGAAATAACATACATTTTGCCTCTTTATACCCGCTATCCATAAGGTAGATGGATATTTTACTACCAAGTTTGGTATCAATATCATATTATTATTGCACGCAGACCAAGTTTGTTTTAGAATTTGACCACGCCTTTTTCCGCACCCGTATAAATCGATCGATATGAAAATCGAAATGCAAGTAACAATAAAAATGAGTAACTATCAAATGATTTATTGATATATCTCTTTGTTTGCGATCGGATAACTAACTATGTATAAGTTATTACACTCCGCGACAATGTTCAGGGTATCAAAAGTAAATAGTTTGCTGCGACTCGAATCTATATAAATATAGACCAAATAAAGATAGCCGAATGTTTGGTGGTGTAATATAGAAAACATAAAAAAAATTGTTGTTTAACAGCAAACATCTGTGCACGGGTAAAAATTAAAATAAAATTTAATTTAAACTCATAATACTTCATAAATACTATATATTGCTAATAATTCCTAATACCAAGAATATAAATAAATACGAATAACTCGAATTTGAGTAGTAATAACGCATAGCAACCCCATTGTTCATTCAGGGGTAATGCTATGCTAGGAATTAAGGGTGGTTATTCTTTGCGCAGACGCAACTATTGTGAGAGCCAATAGGAAAGTACAGAAGTCTATAACTGTGAATGTTTACATAAATGTGGCTCAGTGTGCGTCTGTGAGAATTCAATTGGGCTGTGGATATATCAAATATGGCGTATGTTAAGGGCCCACCCAATGACCCTATGGACAACTAGACGGACTGAGATAAAGTGTTAATGCCCGAGTGTGAAAATATTAGATGATCACAAAACTTACAATTGCTGTATACATATTAATTAGTTTGCGTGAGATATCTTCATATGTATCCATATACATAAATATAAATATATGTTTGCACGTTGTATTCAATTTGAATCAGCATCAACAGGGAAGCAGAAGCTAGTCTATCGGTTTTAAAGATATTTTAATAAAACTTGGTGGACATGCTTCTTGGTGCTGCACCCTATATATTATTGACCGATTTTTTTTATATTTAGGCCATGGATTTTAAAAAAATTCATGGTCTATAAAGTTTGTCGGAACGGAAATGTGCGTAACAGGCAGAAGAAGGCATCTCCGACCCCATAAACTATATATATTCTGAGTCAGTATCAGTAGCCGAGTCTTTTGAGCCATGTCTGTCTGCCCGTCTGTCTGTCTTTATGAACACCGGGATCTCAGAAACTATAAGAGCTAGAGTCATCAAATTTTGTCACAACATACATATATATTGCAGTGTCTCAACTTAAGTTATATATTTTACATGACAAATACCTTGCCACGGGCGTTATGTGAAAATTTCATTTAAATCAGACTATAAATAAATGAGATATGATACGAATTAAACTCACTTTGAACATATATAATTAAGCAGACCTAATTTACGCAAGCATACCGAAGTTCAAATCTAGCGTCAGACACACAGCATTTTAAAGTTTTTATTTGCATTGTATGGTAACAGAATTGGTTCACAATGCAGCTTTGCCGATGGGCCAAGGAGTGAGGCAATAACCGAGTGGTTAGAGTGGCGGACGGCAAATTCAAAAGAATGTGAGAGAGAGTGCGTGTGTTCAACTCTCGGTTGAGGCGGGTGCGAATTTTCATTTATTAATTATTTAGTATTTTATTTTATTTATTTATTTTATTCTAATAAACTAAAAGAAAAGTTACAGTCAAGCGGGCTTTGATATAGCCGCTACAAACAAATTAAATTATTTAATTAAATTTCAATAAAAATAAAAAAAGTTTACAATATTTTGTTTTCATATTTATTATGCAATATAAAAGACAATCATATTATAATAGTTATAAATAATATTATTTATTTATAAATAAAGTTTACTATTCTTATTTTATTTAGCACGCATGAAAACGCGAGCTAATGCGTTCTTCAATGCCGTCACTCTTTCTGTATTTTGTCTGTTATGACTTTGCAAGTTCAGTAGGATTCCAATTGGATGTTTCCTATTTTGTTTTGCTCTCAATATTTTGCAATTAGAATGCTAGAACATAATAGCGATCATAAGCCCTTGTAAAATTATGAATGTGCCAATGGGACGCCCGTACATACATGTCTGCATATCCACATGTATGTACCATATTGGCGTCCCACTTCAACACACATTATTGCACGCATGTATGTATGTACATACGCATATGTACAATTTGATTTGGAGAAAGAAAACTAAGTTCTAAATACATATATTGCGTAACAAAAACTTAAAAATCGCCTACCGCCGCCGCCCCTATTTTAATGTTTTTGAACTTTTCATTTATTTAATGAAAAATAATTAAAAACAAAAGAATTTCACACATGTCGATCGTGGCAGCAGTCGTACCTCGAACACGCTTAACATCATTGGTCTTACAGTCCGGAACTCTCGCGATCGTGGGAAATGGTGAGACATTAGACAGAGCAACAAGACGCAATATGCATTCTTAGCTCGTGCCAAAAAATCAAGAAGAAGCTCATGTAATGAAATTTGGTACGTGTTGGAAATGCATACCTATGCCTATTGCCTACGATATACTATGATAATCCATGGCCTTATACAGTCAGTACCTGACTGTAGCGTTCGTATTTTGCAGTATTTTTTAAATTTAACTGGTTGTATATAAATAATATGTGTTTCACCAAATAGGATTAAAAAAAAGATAGCGATAGGAGGAGCTGCCAATGAATATACATAATGTCACGAAATGCTTGAAAAGTATCGCTTTAAAATCATCGTTTAAATTATTTAAATAAGTTATCGATATGATTTTGTTTTACTGTTTGTCAATCTCTGATCTTGGGCTTGTGGTATAAACGTAACGACGCAGAAGAAGCGCAAATTTGAGTTTATCTTGTTTTAATAAATTAATATTAAAATAAAATCAATTAATAAAGATTTTTAAAAAAAAGTGTCTAGCGATTGGAGGAGATTTCAATGAATGCATAATGTTGTGGAACGCATCCAAAGTATTGCTTTAAAATCATCGTTAAGACTATTTGAATATGTTATCGAAATGTTTTTATACCCTTCGACCATTGAATACGGTCAAAAAATGGTAGACTAACTTTGTGCAAATGTATGTAACAAAAAGGGAGCAAAAGGGAGCGTGTGAGAAGTATATATTTTCTTGCTCAGGATCACAAGTCGAGCCGATTGAGCCATGTTTGTCTGTCTGTCTGAATGTCTGTCTGACCAGATGAACACACAGATCTCAGCTATTAAAAAAGCTAGAGATACCAAATTTGGCATGAAGGTTTTTGTGTACTAGGCGCAGACCAAGTTTTTTTTCAAATGTTGAGTGCCACGTCTACCGCCCCCGCAAATCAATAATTTAATTTTTTGACTCATTTTGTCAGCGCTGTATAAAAGATAGAACTTTTTGACTTTAATATTTAATAAGCTGAATGAAATATCTACGTAATCTCAAAATTGTAATCCGATTGTCCAATAAACACAGAAGTTATTTAAGAAAGTATGAGCACAAAACCAAGTGCTTGTGTCAGCTAACAAGGGAAGCGAGCGAGCGCGAAGCGCGAGCGCCATCTGTCGGGATTCATTTCAAAGCATGTGCCTATGTATATGTGTATGAATTTGAGATATTAAACTACACCAGAACATGGTATCCCACTGTCGCGTGCTACGCTACTGTTGCTTTTCTTACTGGTTGATTTTATGGTTTGTCCATGTCTGATCATGGGCTTTTTGCAGCAGACGCGCCAGTAAGTGTTTTTTTGACAACATTTAATGACAGTAGGAGCTGACGTGTGTCAATAATATATAATATTTTGTCAGCCGTCACGTAATTGCACAAACAACACATAACATATTATTCAATTGTACATAATTATGTATACATACGCAGTATAGGACAAATCTAAAGATAGACCTGCAAGCATTCTTCGGCTTTTTTTTATTATTCTTTGAGTAAAGCAAAAAAAAACTATTATATATCTGAATAGAGTTGGCAGTTAGGTACGTTCAAGAAATAAAATAATGAAAATATTTCTTCTACATACTGAAAATTACATTCAGCTTTTAATTTAAGACACAAGTATTTGTCTATTTATGCTAGCTCGATTTATTAAACAGATGCGAGCTAATTGAACTAGAAAAGAACAACTTTTTCAATCTACAATAAATACCCAGGCACATCAGGTTACCGCGTAATGAGGAGGTTGGTACACTAGTAGTGAAAGCAGGTTATCGTAGGCACACCATAGCAAACTAGGAATTTTGAGTAATGTGCTCTACAGATTCTACGAGTTGGAGGCCGAGACACCATAGACACCATACTTAAAGTATGTCCAGAAGTGTGGCAAGCACCTTTACAAGGTAAACGATGTAAGGTCCAGACTAAGTTATAGATTTTCTTGGAATAACTAGACTGGACAGGCGCGCTATTTTCCCAGCAGGGGGTACATGTCCCCCAATATAAATGACAAAAATAATAATTGAATTTTTAAAGTGATATTAAATGAATAGAAATTTACCTTGAATAACGATTATTCGTTGTAGACTCATGGACACTGCAGTCCTGTTTGGAAGTAGGTGCCACAATCGCTGGATGTGCATTCAAAACATGATGAGGGCTGGTATGAACTGAAGGTAATAAGCTCGGCGAGAATCGAAATGGAAAATCGCTAAGGGCAAAATATAAAGATATGTGAGTTTATCCAAGATTTTATAACATATATATATATATATATATATATATATATATATATATACATATATATATATACATATATATATTACATATATATAATTACCTCGATAATGTTGTGTTAATTGGTAGGCTGGAGGGGTAGGGAGTTCTAAAACTAGACGCTGAGTATACCGTTGGCGTGTGCCTATAAAATATATATATATATATATATATATTAAAAGTTATAAAATAAATACACAGTTATTATAAGCAGTGGTATGATCTCACCATGACGCAACTTGTGTCATATCGGGACTAAGCATCGGATATGGGTATTGACTGGCAGCAAATGGATACAAGGCAGGACGAGTGAGACCTGAAAATAAATAATAAAATACATTAAATGTTTAATACTCTACTGACATAACTAAATACTTCGTGATCATGAACAGTCAAGTCGACAAATTGCGCCTATATCTGTCTGTTGCAACACTAACTAGCCTCTACTTATCATACTTTCTCAATTTGGTATCCTTATCCATTAAAAATAATGAAAAAAGAGAAGCGAACTTTGTGAAAACTCCATTTCGAATCGTACAATATTAACTAACACACACAGTCCAGAACTGATTGGATTTTTCTGTGTGTTTTCCCAATCCTCTGCAACAAATGTTTGATCGGCTTTCTCAGTTTAACAGATTAAATATTACTTTAAAAAAAATTTTTTTTTCAGTTTTTACTTGTTACTGAATAATTTTGTAACACTATAATACTGTATAATAATAATGTAATACTTAAAACACGAGAAACAGGTTGACACACAATATCTCTTTGTCTATAAAGCTGCATTCGATAGACCGATAAGAGATCGCCTAATTGCCACCATGTCTGAGTTCCGTGTTCCTGCAAAGCTTGAGACGTTGAGTAGCACTATAAGCTCCGTCAAGGTAGGAAGGAACCTCTACGAGCCTTTCAATATCGTTCAAGGTTTCAGAAAAGTTGACCCTCTATCGTGCGACCTCTTTAATCTGGCGATGGAAGGGAAAGATACAGCGGAATGCTAAAGCATTTCCTAATGCCACTATATTTTATAAAAGTTTCTAGCTACTTGTAAAGGGTTTTCCAATAGGGACGGTCGAACTTTTACAGCTCATTGCGGCCATGTTGTTTGAGTGACAGATGTCAAATGCAGTGTGTTATATTCATTCAGTCCTCCCAAACTATCATGGCAGGGTACAGTGTCGAGCAGCACGTGTAATTCATAAAATTGTTTTATGAAAATGGGTTTTCAGTTCGAGCAACGTTCCGCGCACTTCGCCCGTTTTAAGGTCGCGATGATCGTCCTGCCGAGTCGACTATCCGTCGATTTGTGGAAAAATTCGAGTCATCCGGGTCAGTAAACAATAAGCCGGTTCCCGTGGATGTTCTGCACGAGCAATTTCCGAACATGGTCATCTCGCGCGGAGGCAACGTGAACTGGCCACCGAGATTGTGCGATTTGACCCCGCTGGACTTTTTCTTGTGGGGTTTTCTTAAGTCGCAGGTCTATGCCAACAAGCCGCAAACCACCGATGCTCTCAAAGTCAACATACGCCACGCCATCGATCAAATACAGCTCGATTTGTGCGCCAGAGTCATCGAAAATTGGACCTTTCGTGTGCGCGCCACCAATCGAAGCTGTGGCGGTTCATTTAAATGATGTCATGTTCCATACATAATGGGGTCGATAAACTTTTCAAATAAAAAAAAATTTCGCAAATATCTCACCTACATGTATTTTTTTTTTTTTCATTTCAAAGATCAAGCGCCCTTAATGGAAAACGCTTTATATGCCCATGATATGGATATCATTGGACGATGCAAGCGAGATGTCATTACTACATTTTCAGCAGCAAAAGTGGGCTTGGAAGTAAATGAGGATAAAACAAAGTATATGCTCTACAGTTGCAAGGAATCCCAGCGACTAGTATCCCAAGTAGATGCGGCTGCTATACTTTCGATGTTGTCAAGGATTTCATATACCTTGACACCGCCGTCAACTCCAGCAACAATCCATCAGCATGAAGATAAAGTGAAGAATCACATCTGCCAACAGGTGTTACTATGGGCTCAGTAAGCAAATGTGTAGCAAAGCTCTCTTTCTCTCTCTTAACCGACAAAACTAGCACTCTACAATGGACGCTCATCCTACCCATGCTCTAATACGGCGCAGAAGCATGGTTACTGTCACACACGGAGGCAGCAGCGCTTAGAGTGTTCGAGCGAAAAATACTACATAAAATCTTTGGATCTGATCGTACCGGGGACAACTTTCGGATTCGAATGAACCACAAACTGTACGAGCTTTACGACGACATTGACGTAGTCCGGCGCATTACAATACAACGTATGCGCTGGCTCGGACATGACGTACGTATGGACAAAGGATCTTTAGTGAAGATAACACAGGCCCACAAAAAAAAAAAGTTTCATGATCTGGGTAAGCGGCATATGCAGTTATATGAATTTTGGGTCGCTGAATCCGAATCCAAGGTCAGAATTTCGCCATCACGTCTGGACTTCGACATAACCTCACAAAACTGAAAAACCTTAAAATATCCCCCAAAAGATGTAGAATCCTGATCTGAGCATGCGATATATGTTTTATCATGTATTTTGTCGTTCTTAGTCTGAATCCGAAGTCAAAATTTACGTAGCACGTCTAAGTTTCGACTTAACCTCAAAAAAACTCAAAAAATTTTTGGAACCCCAAAAAATAATGGGGGTCATGATCGGGTCATGCGATATATGTTTCTATATGTTTTTAGACCTTCCGAATCCGAATCCAATGTCAAAACCAGCCTATCACGAATAAATTTCAATCTAACGTAAAAATTTTTTGAAAAACTTCTACAATTTTTACCTTTTTTTTAATATTGGGTTAGGGTGTATTCAAATTTAATATAAAAATAGCTTTCTTTTTCAATATACCCCCTTTTGAGCATTATTTTATCAGTATTCGGAATAGGTTCATATGAGTACTGATTTATTACGTCAAAACTGTATTTTAACTAATAAAAAACATAAACTAAATACGTAATTCCACATATTAGCACAAATGCAGTAATAAATTATCAAAAAAATTAAAAATTTTGGAAATTTTTCAAAAATTTTTAGGTTAGGTTGAAATGCAGACGTGATTGGCTGATTTTGATATTGGATTCGGTTTCGAAAGGTGTAAAAACATATAGAAACATATATCGCATGACCCGATCATGACCCCCATTATTTTTTGGGATTCCAAAAATTGTTTGAGTTTTTTTGAGGTTAAGTCGAAACTTAGACGTGCTACGTAAATTTTGACTTCGGATTCAGGTTAAGGTTTTTCAGTTTTGTGAGGTTATGTCGAAGTCCAGACGTGATGGCGAAATTCTGACCTTGGATTCGGATTCAGTTCATATAACTGCATATGCCGCTTACCCAGATCATGAAACTTTTTTTTTTGTGGGCCTGTGTAATGTTTGAGACGAGAGTCTCAATGTTGGGCAACGAAGGGAACGGCCGCGGCTTCGATGGATGAGTAGGCGCAAATGGAACCAAATGAATTTTTGCTGCTTCCAAACTTGAAATGGTAAAAAGAGATTTAAACAAAAAGGGAAATTATCGCAGAAAATAAGGATAAGCCTTTACGTTTAATGCAATAAAAAAGATACCGAAATGTTAAAATCTCAGTATACTTGGTGCAACGCCCTCAAAGATTACTAAGTCGTAAAATAATTTTGAATTTTTAACTTTAAAATTTCTCAATAACTTATTTTTCAACATACACTTCTTCTATGTAAATACTGTCTGTTTACCAAGGTTTAGTCTCCTCATTTGATTAAAATTTCTATATGCCAAGTATTAGAGTTGCGCTTCGGCAATAAGATGTCACTTAAAGCTTGCTCTGAAGATTTGGAGATTAGAAGCGTAATGCGTGAACATATTTCGATCATTACTCATAGTCAAAACAAGTTTTTCCTTTGCAAAGCATTCTGAATAAACTAAATAGGATCAGTGCGCTCAGCCCCTAGTGTCGGAAACAAAGTTCCGAGATAAACGCATTAGAATGTATGAATTTGTACACATACAACAGTGGCATGTATACCATATCTTCGATTTTTTGTCGACCTTTAATTAAGAACCTTCCCTTAAGGCTTAAATAAATTAAATTCTAAATTTCAAAAGAGCTACGTGAGAATTAAAACGAGCCATTGGGCCATTGCCCATCATATTTTCTGCCAATGTGACCAATGACCTAGAAAGAATATCGACGATATATCGATATTTTTAAATTTTTGGAATAATCGAAGTTTTTAAATATTGATGTTCGATATTCAGCTGACAATTTTATATGGGAAATCAGCACTTTTCGAAGGCTATATTTTCTAAACTAATCCGACAACAAAAAATTATTACATTATATTTTCGTCATATCTCGTCGAGATTTATATATAAGGATCAATGTTTTTTAAACAAAAATATCGATATATCGATGTACGTAAATATCGATGTTTTACCAGCTCTAATAACAAGTTTAATTTAGAATTTGGCCACACCTGTTCATTGAAACTTGAATATTTTTAATACTAGTGCCAACATTGTTTTCATGTTTAAGTTGAATTTTAGTCGACATATATTGTATCAAAACGTGGTAAACGAAAAGGGTATACGCCGCCTGTCAGCACCACATCAATTACCCTCGGGCTAGTTTAAAGGTCGCTACAAGGGAAGGGATCTGTTTGCGACAAAAAGGATGTCATTATTATGTGGTTGTGCAACACGGTTTGTTTTTTTCCATTATGCCTTCACATCATTTGTGTGTGTTTGTAGATTTCAAGTTGAATGATCCGGAGC
This sequence comes from Zaprionus davidi, assembly GCA_018903715.1. Taxonomy (NCBI): domain Eukaryota; kingdom Metazoa; phylum Arthropoda; class Insecta; order Diptera; family Drosophilidae; genus Zaprionus; species Zaprionus davidi. The sequence continues at coordinate 493,092 of JAEIGL010000014.1, forward strand.
CATCAGTGATACCGATATACTGATACCTATAGCCGTTTGTGTTCACCAACCCTCAAATGAGTTGCTCTACACCTACATTAGAATATAAAGAACATTAGATATATCATACGCTCATAAAGTAACGACAAATATAAACTTTGCACTGTTTGGAAATTAATTAAAATTACTAAACTTTAAGAAATTTTGTATTAAATTTATGATTATCATTAACTGTCATTCTATCTATCATGTAACTCTTTGGCGTTTGTACAGAAGAGTATGCATTAGTCGACCATTCAATTTAGGGTTTATACTTGTAATTTGTCTCAACCCTTGTACCTACCTTGTATAAAGAAAATGTCATATAAAAAGCTTATTGCTTTAAAATCCGACGGACCCGTTCCCATTCTACTGCTACTCCTCCTCCCCTATACACTGTTGTATCATTGCATCAATTTTGCAGCGATGTGCTGTGCGTACTTAAGCCGCGCGCATATCATTAACGTTAAATCTAAAAAGGCCTGTGTCGATGAGGATGACGATCCCAATCTCTCGATCACGATGAACAGCGAGAGAGCTGCTGATGGTTCAGTTACACAGGGGTCACAAGGGATGTTGATGACAACCTTCCCTCATGATGCTCATCCTTAGTGCCACAGGCACTGTGCATCGTCGTCCCTTTTCATTTTAATTCTACTTTTTTAAGAATAGCAGGGGGTAGCGGTTGAGCCCTCGAACAAAAACGCCCCCATTTCAGCACATTGCACTAATAGTCAAGCAATTAGGTGTTTATATTGTAGCGCAAACACGATTTACCCAAATATAGTTCCAAACCGAACTCAAATTTCATTACATTCTTCGTTTCATGGATAATTATCCGTTCGATACTTGACCAAAGGGTTTACGCATTGACCATAGTTACTAAATATAATAAATATAAATATGTATATATATAGTTATAGTATAGATTGGGATTCTTTAAACTTTTATATGCTCTTATGTTCATATACATATATAGTATAATAGGTACAATCTGAAAGATGGTAGGATATTGTAGGATATGCTTTTGTGATATTTATATCCTGGCAGAGTGTATTTTAATTTTGGCCAGACCAACTCCATAAAGTATAATTAATATATACATATAGATTTTTAATCAGCATCATCAGAGAATATTGACTACACCTGTTTAATCTCTACAATTTCAAGACTTATGAATCGTCTTGGTAAATATCGTACGTATATATCGTAATCTGGCCATAGCACCAATCAATTCGACCGATTTTTGTTAATTATACCCTTCGACCATTGAAAATGGTCAAAAAAGGGTATACTAACTTTGTGCAAATGTATGTAACAGGCATAAGGAGGCTTGGGAGACCCCATAAAGTATATATATTCTTGCTCAGGATCACAAGCCGAGTCGATTGGGCCATGTCTGTCTGTCTGTCCGTCTGTCTGTGTGAACGCACAGACCTCAGCTAATTTAAAAGCTAGAGTTACCAAATTTGGCAGGAAGACTCATGTGTTTATCAGATCAAGTTTATTTCAAATGTTAGGTGCCACGCCCACCGCCCCCACAAATCAATAATTTAATTTTTGAACTTAATTTGTAAGCGCTGTATAAAAGATACAACTTTCTGACTTTAACATATACTAAGCTGAATGAAATATCTACGTAGTGTCCAAATCACAATCCAATCGAACAATAAACACAGAAGTTATTTAAGAAAGTATGAGCATAAAACCAAGTGCTTCTGTCAGCTAACAAGGGCGGCGGCCGAGCGCGAAGCGCGAGTGCCATCTATCGGGATTAATTTCAAAGCATGTGCATATGCATATGCGTATGAATTTAAGAAATTAAACTACACGGCAACATAGGTCGAAGGGTATCCCACTGTCGCGTTTTGCGCGACCGTTGCTCTCGTTTTCAAGATATTATTAATACTTTTTCTATATAAATAATGTGCAAATGAAATTCCAAGAAAATCGGATTACTATATAACATACAGATGCCATAGAATCGACAGAAATAAGGGCTTTATGAAGATAACATAACTTATCAATGTTAATCAAAGTAAGATGTGCAATAAATGTTTTTTTTTTCATGTCATAAAATCGGATAACTACCATCTATCTTTTATAGGAACAATCAGTTATTAAAGTTGAATAGGAGTTATTTTCGCTGTCAATGAATACCTCAAATATAATTAAATTCTGCACCCTTATAATGGTATAAGAACAATCGGAAGAGGATAGGTTAAACCTACATTTATAAAATCTGAATATAACCTGCCAATTGAAAGAAAAATAAAAATTTGGATATCAGAGCTTACAACAAATAATACACAAAACAATAAGTTTACCTATTCAGATAAAGGTTAAGTCCCTCAGCGGGTACAAATGAATGTGAAGTTGATCGAAAGACCACAAAAGAGTCGGGGCTGTGCTGGGCTGCATGCAATGCTAGCTAGCTGGGATTTCATTATGTTATTCAATTATTAGTGCTGTGCGCATTGTTAGGGATCATAATGCCGTGTAATCCGCAAGCAACTTTAAGTGCAGGCCTTTTATTTCCGCCGTTGGTCCCCATTAGATTCAACCATTAGTGTTCGGAGACCCTTAAACGGACAACCACCATAGCGAATTATAATTTGGCAGGCTAAGTGTATGTGCAAGAATGGTTTGAACGAATGAATGAATGAGTGAAACGACCGTAATCAAGCACACACACAAATAAAATCGCATCATACGCAATTATTATTTCATAATTTGTTTGAATTTCGCCTGTCTCTCTCTACTTGAACCAAGGGTGAGAAAGTCAATAGGTTGCGGTTTGTTCAATTGGGTAGAGTTGGATGATTCTTTCTACTAGTTCTAAAGGGTTAAGCATCTGAAGATGTATGCATAGTTAAGTTCCGAATTATACTCACCCTTCCAAAGAGAGTATATTACCGACCCTATAAATTACGTACATAAGTACCTATGTTCTGAGTCAGGATCATTCGTTTGTCAGTACGTCTGTCTGTATGTCCGTCCGTCTGTCGAAATGTCCGTCTGTATGAAGAGCTAGATGACGCCCCTTGCAACAACCTTACGTTTGGCCAATCGCTTCTATAGCAGTTCGACATTTAAGTAGCCATTTCAAATAATACGTTCTAAGTTTGGTGGCGATATATGCATTAAACGAGAAAGAAAGGCTAACTTCGGCATGCCGAATATATTTTATCCATGCAGGTTCTTATATCCTGCGATCGTTCCAATACTGGTTATATATAATGGTGCAGCATTTAATGGTATTGTGTATATTTAATATTATGTGAAACTTTGATTGACACTGATATGTTAAGTTATTTCTAAAATCAGAACGATGTGTGCCAAGTTTCATCAGATAGCTCTTAAACTGAGAGACTATAATGCATTGTAACAGACAGACAGACGGACGGACAGACAGACAGTCATGGCTAGATGGACTCCCCTAGTTCGGAATATATATAGTTTAGGGGTCGGAAATGTCTCCTAAGGTGCATTGCAAACTCCTGGCCAAAATTAAACTGTTGATGCTGATTAAGAATATATAGTTAAGCGGCTCAGCTACGCTTTCTTCTACCATTTTGGTTTGGCACAAAGCTATAATACCCTTTCTTTTGGGTAGCAGGTATAATAACATATGTGGGATTGGTTTTTGGCTGTTTACCCAAATCCCACTAGTATGAAACAGCTGATCTCTAGACAAGGACAACAACGGCAACGAGAATAACGAGAAGAGCAACGATTAGATAGATAAAGAAGGTGGCGAATTCGCAAAGACGACGACGATCAACGAGGAGTAAGAACGCAACGCTACGAGAGCGAAATGTTGCACGACGGCAGCAAAGTTGTTGTTTGCTCCTTGAAGAAGTAAGTTGTGCGTTCTGCCAAGACGACGATAAAGACGACGTTGAAAACGTAACGACGACTTATAATAACTATATCCATATCATATCCATATACCATATCCTCTTTCATTTGTTCGAAAATACGAATAAAGTTAATACTTTCATAATAAAACCCCACATATTTACACAAGACTTACTCTGCAGTATAAGTTGTTAAATATAGTAAAAGTAAGCATCAACTTTACAAACAAAACGAGAGCAACAGTCGAGAGCGGCACTCGACAGTGGTATACCCTTCGACCTATGTTCCGGTATAGTTTAACAAGACCTACATATGTTCGCGCTCGCCCGCCTGCCTTGTTACCTTACAGCAGCACTTAGAGTTATGCTCATACTATCTTGAATAAATTCTGTGTTTATTGTCCAATTAAATTGAAATTAAGAGGATACGTAAATATTTTAAGCAGCTTATCATATGTCAAAGTATGAAAGTTGTATTTTTTATACAGGGCTTAAAAATAAAGTTCAAAAATTAAATTATTGATTTGCGGGAGAGGTGGGCGTGGCACCCAAGATTTGAGAAAAAATTGATAAGCGTATAGTATACAGAAGTCTTACTGCCAAAATTGGTAACTCTATGTTTTCTAATAGCTGAGATCTTGACATTCAAACAGACAGACAGACAGATAGACGGACAGACAATTTTCAATGGTCGAAGGGTATAAAATTGACTAAAAGCATGACAAATTAGTTTTTATGATTTTTTCCGTATAGTTTTACTTTTAAAACAACAAAACTTTTCGCAAAAAATGCTGATCTGCCACGCTGTAGACTATTGCCCGTAATTGTGCATAAATCTAAATTGTTTTCATTTACTTTATACGGTTTGCTATTAATAATGCCAAGGGCCATTAGACAAGTCAGTATAAAATGTGCTATATTACCTACTCTTATATACAAAGTGTATAGTGTTTGAGTATTTGAATAAGTACTTGAGACACAATGATTTAAATCACTTAGAAGTTGCCAACAAAATGATCATAATGATATTTACATTTGATTTATAATTGAAGTCGTATGCATTTGCATACATTTCAAAGAAGTACAATAGCCAAAGAACAACCTGCTACCCTCTACGCATTTGGTATAATCATAAATTATATACATATATATATATATTTTGGTACTTACCTATTGCTTTTGGATCCAACTGATATGGCGGAATTCCACAATGAGCAGGCGGTGGTGTTGTTAGTGGGTCTCCGTTGTGGCAGAAAAAAGGAGGTAATCCTATTTTATTTGCCTGTAAAAAAATAGAATAAAGAAACATAAGATTATTTACTACACATATTTTAATTGATTATTCCAATAAATATATTACTGTTTTTAATATCATAATTTTTAAACCACAAAGTGATAAAAGTTGAAAACGTTAGATATCAATGAAAAATACATTTTTACGGCTTGTCATTTCTATGACTGTTCTATAATCGTTCCACTAATTGTTCCCATCTAAGATAATGATATTAATACATTTCTTATTAATAACTATTATATCAAAATCTGTAAAAAGAATGCAGGTTTTTCTCTTTAACATTTTGCGGCCAACGTTCCTACGACAGCAATAATTATACCCTACCAAAGGGTATTTTCATTTTGGCCAGAAGTTTGCTACGCACTTAAAGATACATAGCCGACTATATAAAGTACATACGTGCAGCAATTAAAACCATGTATGCGAATTCATGAAGATAGCTCTTAAACTGAGAGATTCATGGCCATAAGTAATAGACCCTCTTTCCCTCTTCACCACCCATCACGTTCTTCCTTCCCATCATTGCGCACATGAAGTGTCTCATTTGATTCATTCATATTATTGCTTTAGTCACTTCAAATTATTTCATTCAATTCAAAAAGGGTGTATGCTTTTTGATTGAATCTTTTTAATGTGTAGCAAGTAATGAGTACACCAAAGTACTATGGCTTGGAAATTAATTTATTTTATTAATTTATTATTAATATGCATTCAAATTCATTCACAAATAGACAACCCGACAGACAAAACCTATCGGTTTGTCTGTGCTGTTGCTGATCAAGAGCATATATATTTTATAGGTTCGGTGATGTCTTGATCAAAATAAATATACCTCCTGTAAGAATATATAAAGACACAAACACACACATGCAATAAACACAGTTGAAACTACCTATTTGAAAAGGGTGATTTTTTAAGAGCTATAGGAAAAATTTTCAAAACATACGCATCGAGTTTATGAAATGCATGAAATCTTTATTTGAATCGATAGTACGGTGCATATAATTGAATGTTTGAAGATTATTTCATGCAAATGTTGAGTGACTGCGCCTCAAATGCTCCATCCGCTTAGTCCAATTTTGGCATACTCTTTTCAACATTTCGGCATATCGGTATCTCATGAATAAATGCTTCAATTTTGTACTCCAATGCGTCAATTGAACCGGAATTGTCTCTATAGACATTCGATTTAAAATAGCCCCACAACAAAACAGTATAAATCGCACGATCTAGGCGACTTAATTATTTCAAATGAGTCGATTAAACTGACCACAAAAATGGAGGAAGAAGCGCGCGATGAACTTTCTTAATACAGCACGCATTTGGTAATAAAATGCAATAATTTGCAGCGCGTTGTTCATTTGTATGACGATTCATGGTTAAATTATAGACCAAACTGAAGATGTTTGACAGTGATACAAAACACAAAACGTGCGTCAGCTTTTTAAACCAGTGTTGCCAAAAAGATAATAGCTAAAAAATGACCCTTTACAGTTTCGGTATTATCAAAAAGAGAGTTTTTTACGTAAATATGAGCGAGTATATAAATATCTACAGACTTAAACATGCATATATGTATGTATATGTGCACACATACATAGCTACTATATCTTGATGAGTATAACACAGCAAAAGTAGCGACACAAGCAAACGACAACAGCAGAAGGCAGCGAAAACAACAACAAAAAAAACAACACTAATAATAATAATAACAAGCAGTGGGCACAAAGCAAACGGAGAGTCAGCAAAACCGAAAATATGTCTTTGATGTTGCCGCCCTAAACGAATATCAAAAGTGCCGCCAACGCCACTCTTCCAATGTTTAAAGTGGGCGGGAGGGAGGTAGGTCGTCTGTCTCTGTCTTTCTCTCTCTGTCTCTGTCTCCCGCTAGTCTCCCCCAGTACTTACAGCAGTATGTACAAATGAATGTAGCTTCGATTATGAAAATGATTCAATAATAAAATGTTTTTCTAAAACCAGAAAGAAGGTTTAGTACACCTGAAGGTATTTATCTACTCTAATCAATTCTATACAAGTATACCTTATTATCTAAAATGCTGCAGAGTTGCATAATATTGTTCGTATGTATTCTGTGCAAGTTAATAATAATTCTAATCGTTGGACACATTAAACAATTTATGAAAATCTTTACTTCTATTTTGATTGATCCGTTTGGATATAGTTGTGCGACTCTTTGGAATAAGTATACGTCGATCACTATCTTGGTTTGGCATTGATAAGAAAAGTTATTAATATCGAAATAAATATCGCATAGAACATAATATTTTTATTATCAAATATTAGAATATCGCCTTAAAAATCGATATAATAGATATTTTAAACGAGAGCAACAGTCGCGCAAAACGCGACAGTGGGATACCCTTCGACCTATGTTCCCGTGTAGTTTTATTTGTTAAATTCATACACATATGCATATGCACATGCTTTGAAATTAATCCCGACAGATGGCGCTCGCGCTTCGCGCTCGTCCCCCTCCCTTGTTAGCTGACAGAAGCACTTGGTTTTATGGTCATACTTTCTTAAATAACTTCTGTGATTATTGTCCGATCGGATTGTAATTTGGAGACTGTGTATATATTTAATTCAGCTTAGTATATGTTAAAGTCAGAAAGTTGCATCTTTTATACAGCGCTTACAAATTGAGTTCAAAAATTAAATTATTGATTTGTGGGGGCGGTGGGCGTGGCACCTAACATTTGAAATAAACTTGATCAGCTTATAGTACACAGGAGTCTTCCAGCAAAATTTGGTAACTCTAGCTTTTATAATAGCTGAGATCTGTGCGTTCACACAGACAGACAGACAGACAGACAGACATGGCTCAATCGACTCGGCTTGTGATCCTGAGCAAGAATATATATACTTTATGGGGTCTCCCACGCCTCCTTATGCCTGTTACATACATTTGCACAAAGTTAGTAAACCCTTTTTTGAACATTTTCAATGGTCGAAGGGTATAAAAACAAATAGAAATTAGAATTCATTAACATATTTAAGTTAAGGTATTATGTTCATTATATGCATTAACAAAAAATCATTAATTTATAATAAAAACATAATAAAAGCAATCGGACGCTGTTATCGATTTTCACTATACATATGTACAGTCTGTCAAGTAACACTTTACTCATATATACATTACATTAACATGTGCATTTGAACATGTGCATTAGAAAACCCGATATTACGAGGGTCGTTTGATAAGTCCGTGACTTTTTGTATTTGCCGCGCACCTGCTCTAAATACAACACTGCTCCTGTCAGCAGTTATCGATTAACAGCTGACTGTAAAATTTTGAGAAAGCTGCGTTTTTTGGTTTGCGTTTTATAGGCATTGAAAGCAGACGATCTCGTGAATTTTAACGAAAATGGAAAAAAGTGAATTTCGTGTGCTAATTAAGCATTATTTTTTGCGTAAAAAATCCATCACCGAAACCAAGGAAAGACTTGATAAATATTATGGGGACTCTGCACCATCAATTTCAATGGTTAAGAAATGGTTTACTGAGTTCCGTTGTGGTCGTACCAGTACAAGTGATGCCGAACGTTCAGGTCGCCCAAAAGAGGTCGTCATGCCAGAAATCGTCGACAAAATCCATGGAATGATATTGGATGATCGGAGAATGAAAGTGCGTGAGGTAGCTGAGGCTGTAGGCATCTCAACTGAACGGGTACATCACATTTTACATGAATATTTGGACATGAAAAAGCTTTCCGCGCGATGGGTGCCGCGATTGCTCACACACGACCATAAGCGCAACCGTGTGACCATTTCAAAGGAGTGTTTGGCGATGTTCAACCGCAATCCAAACGAATTTTTGCGCCGTTTCGTTACCGTAGACGAAACATGGATCCACCACACCACACCAGAGACCAAAGAACAATCAAGACAGTGGGTTTCTCCGGGTGAACGTGCACCAAAGAAGGCCAAGGTGGGTCTGTCGGCCAACAAGGTCATGGCCACAGTTTTTTGGGATGCACAAGGTATCATTCACATCGATTACCTTGAAAAGGGTAAAACGATCACCGGCGAATATTATTCAGAGCTTTTGGACAGATTCGATATTGATTTGAAGCAGAAACGACCGCATTTGGCAAAAAAAAGTGCTGTTCCATCAGGACAATGCACGGGTGCACACGTGTGTAGTCAGCATGGCAAAATTTCATAAATTGGGCTACGAACTGCTACCCCATCCAGCATATTCTCCAGATTTAGCCCCCTGTGACTATTTTTTGTTTCCAAACATGAAGAAATGGCTCGGCGGTAAGAGATTCGGGTCAAATGAAGAGGTCATCACAGAAACAAACGACTATTTTGAGGGCCTTGAGAAAACCTATTATTTGGAAGGAATAAAAAAATTGGAAAAACGCTGGACTAAATGTATAGAGCTAAAAGGAGATTATGTTGAGAAATAAAACGCTTCTTTGACGAAAAAAATATATTTTATTCAAAAAGTCACGGACTTATCAAACGACCCTCGTAATATCGATATAAATATGGCATAGAATATCATATTTTTATTATCAAATATCAGAATATCGCCTTAAATATCGATATAATATTGAGGTTTTTAAAATGTCATAGAAATTGAGTTTTATGCTTAATCGTTTAATCATAAAGACTACCAATACTAACATGAAGTACGAACATCCTAGCTCTAATTTTTGTTATTACTTTTTAAGCTTTTATTTGCATTTGATTTAATAATAATATTTTAGTTTACGAAATGTTGCTAATGCCACTCATTATATTATATTTAAGGCTACTGAGAAATCACAATTTTGTTAGTTTATCGGGACTTGTCCGATTTCTCAATTGCGTCACTGTTCAGCCAGCAGCAGCAGACATGAACCTCCCACATGGTACGGATGTGGCGACAATTGGTAGTACCTCAAGTGCAATTTTATAGAGGTTGGCATATGTATCCTTAGCTGACTGCCATGTTTTGAGGGGCATTGCAATTTGGATTTGATAATGGCGCCGTCAAGTAGTGGGACAGCTTATCTCTTTCCATCAAACTGGGAGTTTGCTGTTTACATATGTAGCTCTGCAAGCATATGTATGTGTTTCATAGTGAAGTTGAGTCATTTGTCATTTCAGTACCAGTATTAGTACCGGATATCACACTGTCATTATTATTAGAATCCATATTTAGTGATTGTGACAGTTTTAATTTTATATAGATATTACTATTAGAAGTAAATAGTTACTTCGCGAAATTTATTTGAGACACTTGCTAAATAACGAAAACCCTTATTTTGGTCCGATTATTCCTATGGCTGCCTTACGTTTTAGTGGTCCATAAATTAGTTATGCATATTATTTATATAGAAAACGACTGATGGTGGTTGAATATATATATATTTATTGTGTAGAAGACGTCTTCTATGGGTGCAATGCAAACTTCTGATACTTCTCCGGCTATAAATAGAACCTGTAGCACAATGAGATACCCAGTACCAAAGAATACATACATACGTAGATTGTTACAGTTTAAGGAAATGTCAAATCCCATTTATGATGGCAGAACAAGAAACTTATTTGAGTTTCTGTACGCAAAGGAAGTATAAATATGTGGTAATAACACTCTATGATGTATCGATAGACCTATACAACTACCTATACTCTACGATGTATCGATAGACTTAGAAACTACCTATACATATTTACATCCAATTGGCTTATTCAGGCTTCGTTTAGCATAAGAAAAATGCATAAAACGAATGTTTAGCTTTGGTTAATTTGATTTGTAAATATTAAAATGCCGAATTCATTTATATGTATGTATAGGTGTATATGTATATATATATAATCTACATGAATCAACATATTCTTAATCATTGTCAATAGGTGTATGTATACATATATTAGTATGTTGTAATGCAAACGAATCTTAGTTTTAGCAACATATATAATTGATAATATTTAATTATGGTTGAATCGTGTATACTTTTATAATGGTATACTAATGAATTGAACTATAGTATATTCTACTTTATTCTGATAACAATTTTTGACCAATGAAAATATTTTGCTCCAATAATATTTATATTCTAAAACAATTTTGAAATGAAAACTATCCAAATGATATCTTTATCGCATCACTTTTGACAAAGCTAAATGTGTTTGAAATCGGGGTAAATCGGATCATTTTAGTACCGTAATATTAAAATTTAGAATCAGTTTTCATATTAAGATATACATAAATTTGTCGGACATATCGATTTTATCTACTATTGCATATGTGAAGGGTAATATTGTAGGCTTTATGTGGATATTGAGGTTTATTATAAAATTAAACGAAGTTATTATTCTGCACGCACTGCTTTCCTGTCCTTTGCATGTTGTTAACCAGGAAAAAGATATCATATCGAAGTGACATATCGTATAATGCAGCCGATTAATCGATGAATTTGCAGTGCTTTTTAACACTGCTACATTAACATTTGTTTACACATACATATATACCGTTTGTCAAGTAACTCTTTACTCGTATGGACATGTTAATGTTCAGTAGCCCTTTACTCATATGTACATGTTAATGTTATGTAAATATGTGTATAGAGTTACTTGACTGTCTATATGTATGTCTGTATGTATATATTTAGAAGAACAGCATATATACGTTATATGCATTTAGTTTATAGCTTCAAAAAGATTTGAGATGATGTGAACTTTGAAGTATGTTGTTCCATGTTGTTAACCAGCAGAAAGATATCTAATCGAAACGACATATCGTATAATGCCGCCGAATAATCGATGAATTGCAGTGCCTTTTAACTCTTTACTCATATGGACATGTTAATGTTATGTAAATATGCGAAAAACGTTACTTGACTGTCTGTATGTATGTATATATGTATGTAGAACAGCATATATATGTTATATACATTTAGTTTATACCTTCAACAAGATTTACGTTGATGCGAGCTTTGAGACTGGTAGCCATTGTTTAAAAACAAGTGTAGAATAAAATTTTTGAGGGTTGTTCTTTATCATTCATTAAAAAGCACATCAGCAGTGCCTGCCTGCCTACGTGATATTTTGGGTGGTTGTTCCGGCTTCCGATTTGTTGTAGTTGTTGTAGTAGTCGGAGCACTTTTTTAGATTGAGTTCTTTGGTTGTCGAAACAACCCCGAGAAACAAACTCTCTGCCCCGTCATTAAAATACCGCCCACCCTGCACACAGCAGATTGACGATGTTTACATACGTCGTGGCTAAGAGAGAGACACACCGATAAAAAGAATGAGAAAGAAGGCGGGAATGTACGCATATATGCAAGTGTGTGTCTGTGAGTGTGTGTGCAGGTATTGGTATGTGTGTGTGATTGTGAATATAGGTGGATGTGAGTTTGAGTGAGTATGCGCGCTTCTGTGAGTTTAAAAGTACTACCACCAAAGCACAGTGAACCGATAGCTGCACAGCCAGCAGAAGAAAGAAGAAGAAGACGAAGGGCCGTGAGCATGACCGCACGAAGGTGGAGCAAAGCGAATATCGTGATTGGGGGTACGTACTCCTCTCAGCACTCTGCATTGCGTTCCGTTGTGCGCCTTCAACGTTTATGATTAAAGACTTTTAAATTGTAACAATTTTAATTTACAGGGTCAATAGGAAGAACGTTTATTATCATGTTTTCCAATGCATTTACAGCTTAAGTTTCCTCATTCTTTTACATGTTTTCACATTTTATTTATTTGACTTCAATAACAGCTTTATATGCAAATCCTATCTAATCCAACTTTGTTATTATCTTTTAAAGCTGCTAAGAATTTGTTTTCAAAACAGAATGATTTGTAACTTCAAATACTTGTTACTTGTTCTATAGTTCTGTATATAAAAAATTATTTTTTAAGAGCTATAAAAAAAAACACATAAAATTGAGAGAAATGCATGAAATGTTTAATTGAATCGATATTACGGTCCACAATTGAATGTTTGATGATTATTTCATGCAAAATAGTCTAAAGGCGTTACTTCGCACAATCTAGGTGGCTTTAGTGCTTCAGTGTGTCGATTAAATTGACCACTAAAAAGGAAAGAAGAAGCGCGCAATGAACTTTCTTAACAGATTTTGATAATAAAATGCATTTTGATAATAAAATGCAATAATTTGCAGCACGTTGTTCGTTTGTAAGATGATTCACACGAAACGTGCGTCTGCTGTTTAAACCAGTGTTGCCAAAAAGATAATAGCTAAAAAATTACCCCTGAGAAATACGTAATCTCTGAAATATGCTGGAAAAATTTAATGTCGCGCGGACTAAGTCTCGCTGAGATACCGATTATACCAAAATTCATTCATAATCATGCTATATTATACTTTCAATTGCTTTTAAAAACTTAAGACGCGACTCTCTCGCAGACATTCCCTGTTTTCTGGGGTCTCTAAGATACGCCCTACTATATTATCTCGGCTGACAACTTCTATCAAAAAAGTCTTCTTACAAAAATCTTTATTTCGATCTATTGTTACTATTACTATTGCTCCTATCGTTCACCTTTAAGATAATGCCTTATGTGTATACTCTTGGATAACTTGATTTTATTTAAATTTATTATAATACTTATATTGTACATAAGTATGTAACACGCGGATTTCTTTGAAATCATTTGGATGTTCCAACGCTTAGTCTTGTCCAGAAATTTGCGGTTAATTTAACATTATTGGCATAGAAACAAATGGCAAAATATTAATCCATTAAAGAAAACCTTTGAAATCTCCAGCTTTAGTTTCTTTTCTGCTATTTTATCTGATATTTTCTAGTTAGACACTTGCTGCTTCCCGCAACACACAGTCGCGCAAACATACATTTTGTGGGTGCTGACAGAGGGGGTGTACTTATTGGGCAGAAATTGAACGCAAAGAAAGGAAGCAAGAAGCCGGACCATTTGTTGGTAATAGTTTCCTTTTTCACTTTGCTTTTTTGTCCACAACAACAACCAAGGCTAAAATTCGATTGACACTTTCTATTACTCTGTATTTGTTTTGCCCAATGAATTTTTATACCCGCTATCCATAGGGCAGAGAGGTGTATTACATACACGTATGTATATAACAGGCAGAAAGATAAGTTTGCGAGCCCAAAAAAAGTAACATACATGCATTTATTTATTCTTAATCCATATTTAATATTTATTCTTAAGCCATTTCAACAGGCGTTTTATTATAAAATAAACATGAACTGATGGACATTCATGTTTATTTTATAATAATAACTTGGATTATAATACTATAATTAATAAATTCAAGAGTAATTTAAATGCTGGAAAATTCAATTTACGTTACGGTACGTTCAAACTCCTGTCTTAAATTAATATATCCACTGGAAACGGTGTAAATATTTAATTTTATTTAATTTTCAATCAATTAACTATACAAACTCTTTTACCAAATTAATAATTTCATGCACTGAGGCTTCGAATTGTGCAAAATAATCCTTCAATGTTTTAATTATTAATTACGCTCTTTTCAATTTGAACAATGTGTTCCCTTAGCTCTCCCTTAAACGAAAGTGACTTTCTCCCGCTCCTTTTGCGTTATTCAACGCAATGCTATCGATATCGGACTTACGATAACTAAATAAACTAACGATAGTGTATTGACTAAGATCACACTTAACAACATAAGACTTAATCGATTGATCCGAAAAAATCTCGACGAGATAAGACGAAAATACTAAGTAATAATTTTTTGTTTTCGGTTTAGTTTAAAAAATATATGACCTTCGAAAAGTCCTGATTTCCATATTAAATTCTCAGTTAAACATCGAACATCGAAGTTTAAATCAGCGATGTTTTCAAAAATTGGAAAACATCAATGTATCGATGCCCCAGTTCGTATACTATACATTTTATTTCATTTCTTTTTTCACATTTAAGATTTTACCTTTAATTTAAAATTATTCTTAGTTTTATATTTCAATTTAAAATTTCAATTATAATTATTAATTGTTTTTTACTTTTAAACAGTCGACTGACCATAGTTCGACTATAAATTAAATAAATAATTAAATTTAAATATAATAAATCAAATTACATCGTCGATGTTCTTTCCAGAGTTACTTAACAGTATTGTACTTCTTTTTTTCCCCCATCCCATCCATACACAGACGTTCTTTTTTATTTTTTTTTACAAATTTATCCGCTTACGAGGATAAAAGGAATTCTTTGAATATTAAAAAAAACTCAAGATTGCGCTGTGAAACCATAGGAAATAAAGTAGTCAGAGCTGCGCGACAAATGGCTTATTTTACTAATACACATATACACATATAATACACATATACACATATAATACACACATATATACACATATAATACATATATATAATACATATATACACATATAATACACACTAATAGACTTATACAGATATAATACACATATCTGTCACCCTATGCAAAGTGGTTCCAAATTCTAAATGTCGAGTAAATCAAATAAATTTTGACACAAATTTGAACATAAACTTCTTTCTTGATTTTCAACTGTTATGTGTGTTATACAATTGTGGTTGCTAAGTTTATACTCGCTGGACGCTTGCTTTAACAGAGGTTAACAGAGGTGATAAGGCACAGTGTGAAACATTTGAGACACTGCAACGTATGCTGGCACAAAATTTGATGAATCTAGCTCTTGTACTCTTGTACTTCTGATATATTGGCAATAATACCAGACAGACAGACTATATCGACTCGTCTGTTGATGCAGATTAAGAATATATGTATATATTCTTTTCATAAAATCCATGGCCATGACAAATGATTAAGTTGTATTTTTATGCCGCTCGATGAGTCGTTCTAATCATAATTTTGCTAACATTAACATATTTCTTTGCAAAATTAATATATGTTTATATATTTTATCACCAATAGGATCAACTTCGGAATACTTTGCATTAAACAATTTACAACCATTGAAAAGGTTCGAAAGTAAAAAACAGAAAGGAAGGCTACCCTGGCATACCGAAGGTTTATTTTATTTTTATTTAATTTAAAGTCGAGTAAATTCAGTCAACTGAATTAAATACAAAGAATTATTCAAAATAGTTAAGCATAAAGTTGAAGTTTACAAAATTTTAAAGTGATTAAATTTAAAATTAATTTAATTTATTTGAATTTAATTTAATTTAATCTGGGATAAACAAAGATATAACCGATCTAGCATTTGTTGCAGAGGATTGCGGAAAACCCACAAAAAATCCAATCAGATCAGAAGATTTAATAGTTTTAGTAAAGAGTTAGTATAAGACTGCCCATCCGACCGAGGGGCAGTGTCATAAACGAGATAGACAAAAAAATAATAATAATAATAATAAAAAAAGAACTATTATAAATGGATTATTCAAAGTATTTGCCATCGCTAGACAAACTTTTTGCCATCTTTCTGGCAGAGTTCGAATACCTTAATGGTAAAAGTGTTTGTCTGTTGAGCTTATCCACGAATTTACCCATTTTTAATGTCTTCATACTTCATGGAACTGAGCTGAGGGGAAGATGAGTTACAAATGCCTGTCCAAAATAAATATACCCTCTGCAAAGAGTATAATTAAATCCTTCCCCCATAAGTGATGTTCTTTGATCGTCAAGTCTATATCAATTAGATAGGTGGTTCCATAAAAAAGGAAACTATCTACTAAATGTCCCCCGTTTATTGTACTGCAGTAGGGTTGATCTGTGTCAAATTAAAAATATTTCAAATTTCAAGGGTTGATATGATACTCAATAATAGTTGAATTAAGGTGTAACAAAAGGGTAATTACTTCACAGGCAGGCAGACAGGAGGGAGGTTTGTCACATTATCTCTCAGTGAACCGTCGTATCTTATTTTCGATATGTGAGTAGAGATTGTGTTCATTCTTGCTTGAAATTAAAAAAAACATTCTACAACCCAGGGCTATGTAATTGTCACTGGATTCATTTTCAAGGGGGTATGACAACTTTGCAGGTCTTATACCCTTTTATAGAGTAAATTAATTTAGGATTATCTTAACCCTCTAAGACCGAAATTAAGAATATTGCAGAACATAAGTTGAACAAGAAAATTTAATATATATTCTACAGGGAAGTCGATTTAGCCTGCAGTTTTTAAAGCTATCTTGATGAAACTTGGCACACATGCTTCTTATGTTGTTGTTGTTAAGTGTGACCTTGGTCGATAGACTATCGTAAGTTGATTAAGTTATCGTAAGCCCTATCGATAGCATAGTCTTGAATAACGAAAAAAAAGCGGAAGAACGTCACTGTCGTTTAAGAGAGACCTAAGGGAACACATTGTTCAAATTGAAAAGAATAATAAAAACATTAAAAGGATTAGCTCCACAAAGTATATATATGAGATTAAAGTTCAATTTGTATTAACAAGACACAGCATATAGCATAAATATATATGATATACAATATACATATATTATAATATAGAATAAATGAGCAACAGTCGAACGGCACGTGACAGTGAATATTGACCATTTTCAACGTCGAAAGGTATAATCATTTGTGCATGAAATTTATATAGGGATTATCGCGATAATTTGAACATCTAGACAGATTTTACTAGTATTCTTCGGATATTCATCTCGTTGGCATGTAATATTTTACATCTAATAGGTAATTATACCCTTCGACCATTGAAAATGGTCAAAAAAGGGTATACTAACTTTGTGCAAATGTATGTAACAGGCAGAAGGAGGCGTGGGAGACCCCATAAAGTATATATATTCTTGCTCAGGATCACAAGCCGAGTCGATTGAGCCATGTCTGTCTGTCCGTCCGTCTGTCTGTCTGTCTGTGTGAACGCACAGATCTCAGCTATTATAAAAGCTAGAGTTACCAAATTTGGTAGGACGACTCTTGTGCACTATAAGCTGATCAAGTTTATTTCAAATGTTAGGTGCCACGCCCACCGCCCCCGTAAATCAAAAATTTAATTTTTGAACTTAAATTTTAAGCGCTGTATAGAAGATACAACTTTTTGACTTTAACATATACTAAGCTGAATGAAATATCTACGTATTCTCAAAATTACAATCCAATCGGACAACAAACACAAAAGTTATTTAAGAAAGTAAGAACATAAAACCAAGTGCTTCTGTCAGCTTACAAGGGAGGCGGGCGAGCGCGATGCGCGAGCGCCATCTGTCGGGAATAATTTCAAAGCATGTGCATATGTATGTATATTCCTACATATGTACATAGGAACATAGGTCGAAGGGTATCCCACTGTCGCGTGTCGCGCGATAAACCGAAAGCAGGCACTTCTACCAATTTTATTAAGCAAAAACGTGATTGGTGCTATTTTTGTTACCGCCTGATTTCGCGCGCTTTTGCACTAAGTGGCCAAAAACAAAAAAAACCGTTATACTGAGATGAGAAAAATAACCTGCTTATAGAGACAACATATGGGACATATTCATCGCGCAGTCCAACTTTAAAAAAAGTTGACAAAAAATACATTTTTTTAGGAAGGCAAATTTTCACCTGCAGTAGTGCTATTATTTTAACCGCAGCTGTATATATATATATAAATATATCGCTTACCATAGCCACAGGCAATGCACTGGGTGCTCCATTAGCATATGAATATGGCGATACTAGATAACCCATGTTGAAAGTGTGGGTGTGGGGTTCCAGTTTATCTGAAATCAAAGTGAATATGTTAGTTAAGATTATAACAAGCAGAAAGAGAGTCTACCTTCGACATGCTGAAGATTTATGGCTTTAATTCCACAACTAGTTATATAAATAATATAATGATAACAAATTTTATAAAATTGTTCATAAAACATATTCACAGTAACAGTTAACGAATGTAAAGAATATTCTGTGGTGTGACGCTTCATTTATTTTGATTAAATGTATATGATTTAAAAAGTTACAGAGCGGCACGTGGTGTTGTGTGCTTGACAGTTAGCGGTCGAAAGTGAAGGATTTAACCACTAAGCAATGAACACATAGAGACGTCAAACAGCTCTGAAACAGTTTGAAGCTGATTTTTCGGACCTAGTACCCCAGAAAAGAAGAAGAACAGAACAGCTGTTCGGCACTCAGTACAAATAGTGCATAGCATCAAAACTGCTTCAGTCGCACAACGACAGCGGAACGATAAGCATGTGCGTACTTCTTTGCGCTGTGCGATCGTTTCCATGTGTGCGTGTATGTATGTACGGCCCGCGTATGAATGTATGCGTTGCTAGTGAAGTTTGGCAATAGGCAAATGCTTCGGCTAGCGTGCTGGCAGCCTGAAGTCAATTTTGTGTTTCGGCGTCGAGAGTCTAGAGACAGGCACAGTGGCCAAAAATGGTTATCTTGCAGCAAAAATTTTAAAAGTTTTGAAAACATGTGTCTTATTCTATGAGGATAATTTTATTTAGTAATTACAATTTTATGTATTCCGAATTTTTTATTTTAATTCATAAATTTTGTCAATATTGGTAAACTCATATACAAAAAAAAAATATATAATTATCCCAACTTTTTTTTGATATTATAACTTTGCTCTACAAAATATAATATAATTATCAATTTTCAATTCCTCTTCTCAAAATTTAATCATAAATACACATGTTTTCTGATGCTAAAATTATTGCCGCCAAATAACCATTGTGGCTCACTGTAATTCGGTCTCTTAGCTCTCGAAGACAAAAACAAAAACAAACACCCAATTGATTTCACGGTGGCCAGGCCCGTAGCTAAAAGTGCGCAGGGTGTGCGGTACAAGAAGGGCTCTCAACAGTCAGGGGCTCACAGTTACCAAACATAAAAATGTTATTAATGCGGATATATATGTAAAATTTAATTACTTATCCGTCGGAATATATTACTACTATACTATTATTAGTTGTAATAATTTAGTACATGTCTCAAATTATCGATTAAATCGATTCTCAAAAATTAACTCGATACATCGATGAAAATTGACAACATCGATTAACCGATTCGAGAATCGATTTAACTTCCAGTTCTAGTATATTGCGTCTGTTGTTGTATTGAAAGCGTCGTACGTTTCGTAAGCGGAACAATTGATTTTCATTTGTTTCGCTTGCCTAAATAACTTTTGTTGAGGTGCCATCACTAAAAAATATCGATATTTTTATACCCTTCGACCATTGAAAATGGTCAAAAAAGGGTATACTAACTTTGTGCAAATGTATGTAACAGGCATAAGGAGGCGTGGGAGACCCCATAAAGTATATATATTCTTGCTCAGGAGCCGACTCGATTGAGCCATGTCTCTCTGTCTGTCCGTCTGTCTGTGTGAACGCACAGATCTCAGCTATTATAAAAGCTAGAGTTACCAAATTTGGCAAGAAGAGTCCTGTGTACTATAAGCAGATCAAGTTTATTTCAAATGTTAGGTGCCACGCCCACCGCCCCCACAAATCAATAATTTAAATTTTGAACTTAATTTGTAAGCGCTGTATATAAGATACAATTTTCTGACTTTAAAATATACTAAGCTGAATGAAATATCTACGTAGTGTCCAAATCACAATCCAATCCAACAATAAACACAGAAGTTATTTAAGTAAATATGAGCATAAAACCAAGTGCTTCTGTCAGCTAACAAGGGCGGCGGCTGAGCGCGAAGCGCGAGCGCCATCTACCGGGATTGGTTTCAAAGCATGTGCATACGCATATGTGTATGAATTTAAGAAATTAAACTACACGGGAACATAGGTCGAAGGGTATCCCACTGTCGCGTTTTGCGCGACTGTTGCTCTTGTTAATATTTATTACGTGCTGGAGATTGAAACAAATATTTTGTTAGCTAAAACTTAGTCAGCCGACATTGATTTTGTATGGATAAATTAAATTAATTAAATTTATTGTTAGTTATAGATCTGGAGACAGGCCTTAATTTTAAAAAATCATTTGATCTGCGTGCTATAATAATGCATATTGACACAAAATTTAGCCATGGCTATTAAAGTCTCTGAAATCTAGGTTTTTATGCGGACATGGCTATATCGACTCGACTGCTGATACTGATTGAAAAGAACTGCACTTTCCACATACATATGTATGTACAATACATAACATTAACATGTACATTTGAGTAGAGTTACATATGTTAATGTTAATGTTAAATTTACATTACGATAACAGGTACATTTAAGTAAAGATAAACATATGTAACATTAACATGTACATTTGAGTAATTTGACTATCTGTATAAAGTTTGTGGGGTATGTCGCGCCTCCTTCTGCATGTTACATATGTATGTACATACATATGTACATTTTCGATTGGCACAAAGTTATTATACCCTTTTACTGTATGGGTAGCAGGTATACAAATGTTAAGGACACGAAGAATAACAGAGTAAGTCGTAAACAAGAAAAAGGGAAATATACCAACAAAAATGGTACACACATACATACAAAAGGTAGTAAATGAGTAACGAAATTATTCAGAGATAGCAAGAACAACATAACAGTACCAACACTGTCTTACGAGAGCAATAGCAACAACAACAACAGCTACGTCAACCTTGTCGGCTGTACAACAAAAGCAAGCGACGCTTCGGTCGATTCTACGAAAACTCATTAATTTCCAAGGATACACGATGCCGGGGCAAACGTACATACATATCTACATATATGTATGTATGTATGTATGTATGTATTTATGTTCATATGTACGGAAACATGTGTGTATGAACGAATCACATACATAGAAGCAGTATACATATGTATGTACATATGTGTGTTTTAAAACGATCAAGAAACATACAGACAAGTTCTATAACCCACTGTCAGGCTCGTAGCGAGGCGTGTGCAGGGTTTTGCGGTTACAGGGGCCCCGTATGCCAAGGGACTGCATGAAAATGACAAAAGTTGCATAATATATGGTATCCCGAGAGCTTCATGTCAAATGTTGTGCCAAAAATATTAAGAAAAATATGATATAAATAATATTAGGTTTATTAGGTTTACTATATAAAATGTTATATTAACTACGTTCATATTATATTTGAAAGAAAGGAAATTATATTAGGGCCCTCAAAAAGTTATACACAAAGGCCCCCATAATGGTCGCTACGGCCCTGCTCACAGGCACACACATAAACATAAGTGTAGGTATGTACATACATCAAAATAAATCTGTGTATGAATGTGAATATCAATGCTTAGGAAAAGAAAATGATCGCTGCACATTGACTAAAATTATATACGAGTATATCGGCCAAACCAAGTCACGTTTTGACCACGATAACTTTAAAACAGACTAGTTTGCTTTGCAACAGACAGACAGAAGGACGGACAGGCAATTTGTGGGCGTTGTTAATCAAGAAGATGGTCAAAAGAAGCCCAGCTACCAAAAGTTAACATTCATTAAGGCAATAGAAGAAGAATAGGTTAAACATACGAGTACCTCAATATTTTTGCACGAAATTCTTATTTGTTTTCAAATGTTCAATAGTTTAATTTCCTTTTTAAATTATCTTACTTTTAATACGTGTCGTCCAATTTCACAAGCTCCCGTATTAATGTAAATATTTCGATCTTCGATAACGATTACTTTAACTATTATCACTAAGCAATGAACACATAGAGACGTCAAACAGCTCTGAAACAGTTTGAAGCTGATTTTTCGGACCTAGTACCCCAGAAAAGAAGAAGAACAGAACAGCTGTTCGGCACTCAGTACATAGTGCATAGCATCAAAACTGCTTCAGTCGCACAACGACAGCGGAACGATAAGCATGCGCGTACTTCTTTGCGCTGTGCGATCGTTTCCATGTGTGCGTGTATGTATGCACGGCCCGCGTATGAATGTATGCGTTGCTTGTGAAGTTTGGCAATAGGCAAATGCTTCGGCCAGCGCGCTGGCAGCCTGTTTCGGCGTCGAGAGCCTAGAGACTGAGGCACAGGGCCGTAGTGAGGGTTTTACGGGCCCCTGTGCAATACTTATCAGGGACCCCTACTTATATTACATTAATTAATAATTAATATATCCACATTAATAACATTTTTATGTTTGGTAACCGTGAGCCCCTGACTGTTGAGAGCCCTTGTTGTACCGCACACCCTGCGGACTTTTAGCTACGGACCTGGCCAGCGTGAAATCAACTGTGTGTTTGTTTTTGTTTTTGTAATCGAGAGCTAACAGACCGAATTACAGTGAGCCACAATGGTTATTTGGCGGCAATAATTTTAGCATCAGAAAACATTTGTATTTATGTTTAATTTTTGAGAAGAGGGATTGAAAATTGATAATTATATTATATTTTGTAGAGCAAAGTTATAATATCAAAAAAAGTTGTAATAATCATATTTTTTTTTGTATATGAGTTTACCAATATTGACAAAATTTATTAATTAAAATAAAAAATTCGGAATACATAAATAAGTAATTACTAAATAAAATTATCCTCATAGAATAAGACACATGTTTTCAAAACTTTTAAAATTTTTACTGCAAGATAACCATTTTTGGCCACTGTGCCTGTCTCTAGGCTCTCGACGCCGAAACACAAAATTGACTTCAGGCTGCCAGCACGCTAGCCGAAGCATTTGCCTATTGCCAAACTTCACTAGCAACGCATACATTCATACGCGGGCCGTGCATACATACACGCACATATGGAAACGATCGCACAGCGCAAAGAAGTACGCACATGCTTACCGTTCCGCTGTCGTTGTGCGACTGAAGCAGTTTTGATGCTATGCACTGTTTGTACTGAGTGCCGAACAGATGTTCTGTTCTTCTTCTTTTCTGGGGTACTAGGTCCGAAAAATCAGCTTCAAACTGTTTCAGAGCTGTTTGACGTCTCTATGTGTTCATTGCTTAGTGCTATTATTCTATTGTTATAATTACACGATGATTCCAAAATATAAGAAAAACTATCGGAACTTATTAACTTATCTTCTAACATAGATTAATCGTTAACTGTGATAAAGCTTATTCGAATATTATATTTAATAATAATATAGATAAAATGCTATAATATCATTATTTATAACGTCTAATTCAATAAATTTCCAGGCGTCTAAAGGCAGTCATAGATGTTAATAGTTAACATATTAAATATTAAAAGTTTTCGAGCAGAGAATGGGCACCACTTTTTGTTTTAGAGCAATAGTTTTATTTGTTAATGTTTAAGAAATTTTTGTATTTTGCAGAGAACTAATTGACAGCTAATCTTTCCTTATTATTTTGTTGTTATACGCTTTTTATACCCTTCGACCATTGAAAATGGTCAAAAAAGGGTATACTAACTTTGTGCAAATGTATGTAACAGGCATAAGGAGGCGTGGGAGACCCCATAAAGTATATATATTCTTGCACAGGATCACAAGCCGAGTCGATTGAGCCATGTCTGTCTGTTTGTCCGTATGTCCGTCTGTGTGAACGCACAGATCTCAGCTATTATAAAAGCTAGAGTTACCAAATTTGGCAAGAAGACTCCTGTGTACTATAAGCAGATGAGGTTTATTTCAAATGTTAGGTGCCACGCCCACCGCCCCCACAAATCAATAATTTAATTTTTGAACTTAATTTGTAAGCGCTGTATAAAAGATACAACTTTCTGACATTAAGATATACTAAGCTGAATGAAATATTTACGTAGTGTCCAAATCACAATCCGATCGAACAATAAACACAGAAGTTATTGAAGAAAGTATGCGCATAAAACCAAGTGATTCTGTCAACTAACAAGAGAGGCGGGCGAGCGCGAAGCGCGAGCGCCATCTGTCGGGATTAATTCAAAGCATGTGCATATGCATATTTGTATGAATTTAACAAATTAAACTACACGGGAACATAGGTCGAAGGGTATCCCACTGTCGCGTTTTGCGCGACTGTTGCTCTCGGTCCATTTGAAAATGGTGTTGCTAATGGATGTAATAGGCAGAAGGAGGCGTATGTTACCCTAATAATGTGTGTTATATTTATACCCTTCGACCATTGAAAATGGTCAAAAAAGGGTATACTAACTTTGTGCAAATGTATGTAACAGGCAGAAGGAGGCGTGGGAGACCCCATAAAGTATATATATTCTTGCTCAGGATCACAAGCCGAGTCGATTGAGCCATGTCTGTCTGTCTGTCCGTCTGTCTGTGTGAACGCACAGATCTCAGCTATTATAAAAGCTAGAGTTACCAAATTTGGCAGGAAGAGTCCTGTGTACTATAAGCAGATCAAGTTTATTTCAAATGTTAGGTGCCACGCCCACCGCCCCCACAAATCAATAATTTAATTTTTAAACTTAATTTGTAAGCGCTATATAAAAGATACAACTTTCTGACTTTAACATATACTAAGCTGAATAAAATATCTACGTAGTGTCCAAATTATTTAAGAAAGTATGAGCATAAAACCAAGTGCTTCTGCCAGCTAGCAAGGGAGGCGGGCGAGCGCGAAGCGCGAGCGCCATCTGTCGGGATTAATTTCAAAGCATGTGCATATGCATACATATGTGTATGAATTTAACAAATTAAACTACACGGGAACATAGGTCGAAGGGTATCCCACTGTCGTGTTTTGCGCGACTGTTGCTCTCGTTTTGCTTGGGGTTTACAAGTCCAATTTATTGAGCCATATCTGTTTGCTTGAATGTCCTTACGGTGTTATAAAATCTAGAGACATGAAATAATGGTTCCTATACTAGACGCTGATAAGGTTTGTTTTAAATATTGGGTGCAACAATTTAATTATACCTGCTACCCATAGAGTAGAAGAGTATTATAATTTTGGGAAATGTATGTAACAGGCAGAAGGAGGAGTGACTAACTCTACAAAGTACATATATATATTCTTAATCAGCATGAACACGTGAGTCGATATAGCCATGCCTGTCCGTCTGTCTGTCTATCTGTCTGTCCGTATAAAAATCTTGATCTCGGAGTCTATAAAGAGACTTTAGGCATACCTAAAACACCTTTAAAAATTTCTAAATTCTGCGCGCAGATCAAGTTTATTTTAGATTTAGACCACGCCCCCGTAATTCGACAAAATTCCCAACGTAATTTGAACGCAGTACAGTTCATTTTTAATAAACAAAATACTTTAGTCAATCCCCAAATCATGTCTGTTATTTTGCTGGCGATCGCATCAACATTGTTTTAAAACACGAAGATTTCCAGATAAAAATACGCTAAACATAAAAGTTATCTAAATCGATAACTTCAAAAAATCGACTTTGTCAGGTGGGTAGTGGATATAACATAGTCGGGCGCGCTGGACTCTAGTTTTCGTGCTTGTTCTTTAATTAGATTTGTTAGTGATTTATCGATTTAAAATAATGACAGTATGATATCCGGTACTAAAACTGGCACGGAAATAAATGACAATTTAACTTCACTATGGAATATGCTTGCAGAGTTACATACATACATATACAACAAGCCCCAGTTTGATTTAAAGAGATAAGCTGTCCCACAACTTGACGTCACCATTATCAAAACCAAATTGCAACCCCCCTCAAAACATGGCAGCCAGCTATGTATGTATATGCCAACCTCTATAAAATTGCACTTAAGGTACTACCAATTGTCGCCACATCCGTACCATGTGGGAGGCTGTTTTCTGCTGCTAGCCGAACAGTGACGCAATTGAGAAATCTGCCAAGACCCGAAAAACTAAACTAAAAACAGAATTGTTATTAAAAAACCATTAAGGAAAGCAACATTCGCGCGGCACGCGACAGTGGGATACCCTTCGACCTATGTTCCTATGTATGTAGGCATATACATATGCACATGCTTTGAAATTATTCCCGACAGATAACGCTCGCGCTTCGCGCTCGCTCGCCTTCCTTGTTAGCTGACATAAGCACTTGGTTTTATGGTCATACTTTCTTAAATAACTTTTGTGTTTATTGTCCGATCGGATTGTTATTTAAAGAATACGTAGATAATTCATTCAGCTTAGTATATGTTAAAGTCAGAAATTTATATCTTTTATACAGCGCTTACAAATTGAGTTCAAAAATTACATTTTGATTACATTTGAAATAAACTTGATCAGCTAATAGTAGACAAGAGTCTTCCTGTCAAATTTGGTAACTCGAGCTTTTATAATAGCTGAGATCTGTGCGTTCACACAGACAGACAGACAGACATGGCTCAATCGACTCGGCTTGTGATCCTGAGCAAGAATATATATAATGTATGGGGTCTCCCACGCCTCCTTCTGCCTGTTACAAACATTTGCACAAAGTTAGTATACCCTTTTTTGACCATTTTCAATGGTCGAAGGGTATAATAATGACTTCGTTAACTAAAATATTATTATTAAATCAAAAGCTTAAAAAGTTAAAACAACAAAAATTAGAGCTAGAATGCCCTTACTTCATGTTAGTGTTGGTAGTCTTTAGGATTATAATCAATTCAATTTCCATGACGTTTTAAAAAACCCCCGATATTATATCGATATTTAAGGCGATATTCTGATATTTGATAATACAAATATGATGGTCTATGCGATATATTATTCGATATTAATATCGGGTTTTCTATTTCGATACGCAACCCTATATAACATATACCGATAGTCAAGTAACTCTACTCAAATGACCATGTTAATTAAATGTACATATGTATGTATGTGTAAAGTGATACTTGAGAGACTGTATATATACATATGTGTAGTGAAAATCGATAACAGCGTCCGACTGCTTTTATTACGTTTTTATTATAAATTAATGATTTTTTGTTAATGCATATAATGAACATAATACCTTAATTTAAATATGTATGTTAACGAATTTTAATTTCTATTAGTTTTTTAAAAGATCAAATGAGAGGGTTTGTTGTGGTTTCACAGCAGAAATATGTAAATATAATAGCATGATAGGTTGCAAACCATATATGTATGTACATAAGTTCACTCAATACATACGTGTACATACATAAATGCAGCAAAACGCAAAAGGCAAAGAGTACGAAAGATGCGTAAGAGTAAATGTGTGTAGGCATACATACATACTCACATTCATTTATAAATATATACATACACACACACGACTGCGTACATTTTATGTATTCATTCGAATTTTTATGTACATACGTATGTGCATGTATATTAAGTACATAATCACACATACACATGTATGGATTGGAGCTTGAATGCTCGCTTACACACGCAATCACACCACAACAACGACAACACAACAAGCACAGGCCGATGCCGCTGCTGATGGTCAAAAGCAAAAGAAAGCAAAATGTAGAAACAGAAAAGGAGAAGATAACAAGACGAGAAAACAAGAAGTGAAGTAGCGTGTCGGCGACGCGATCTGCATCACCTTGTTAGCACTATGGCTGCGACGCAGCGCGTCGACACACACAACGGCAACGACGACGGCAGAGACGATGACGTTGCACAGTGGGCTAGAAAACGATTTACGCGAAGTAAAATTAATAACTTCCTACTTGAGATGAAAATTATACCTTATGCCTTATATATACCCAAAGACATAATCAGCTTGATATCAAACCTGGCATAGTTACTCTTTATTTTCTCTACATTGACACAGTAACAGGTTAATCATGATCTCCCACTGTGCCGTGCTCAAAACACTCCACAATTTTCCGAATAGTGTTGTGGAACGATGCCTGACTACAATGACCATATACACGTTGAGACTTATGGAGATCTGGCAGCGCTGTCAATTTATTTAAATATTCAAAACTGTTTAATTTATTGATATCGCCTGCAGCGCACTTTTTCCCAACACATGGAAGTATGCATAGCTTTTATTTCAAATAAATCAGTGTATGGGACACTGTACGGTCACAAAATGTAGGCAGTCTGGCGCCTTACACAAAAATGCAAGAACAAAATACATGTAATTTTAATTATTTTCAAAATTTAATTTAAAAAAACTAGAAGAGTCTGAGACATAATTCTTTCACTTAAATTCATCATAAATATAGCCCTACCTGTAAAAAATGTTGTAAAAAATCAGTGCTGAGGGCATATATTTAACCTTTACCCCACATACTATTTCGGCATGTTGTTGCGTTATAAAAGAATGCATGATTAAAATGATCTTGAATGACGTTGTTAAAACATATGAAGAATGTGGAATGGCGCACCCTGTATATGTATATAGCGTGCAGATAATCCTTTAATGTTTTAATTATTTATTACGCTGTTTTCAATTTAAACAATGTGTTCCCTTAGCTCTATTAAACGATAGTGACGCTCTGCCGCTTCTTGCGTTATTCAATACTATGCTATCGATAGGGTTCACGATAACTAAATAAACTTACGGTAGTGTATCGACTAAGGTCATACTTAACAACATTACATTAGTATAACTTGACAATATAATCATATATTTTATGTTTTTTTTAGTATAACTTGACAATATAATCATGTATTTTATTTTTGTTTTTTATATATATTTATTTATTTATATATATAAAATATATATCAAAGCGCATTTCTAATATAAGTTTAGTGTCCTCTTCTTTCGATTCCCATAAACATTTCAAAACAAAAAAAATGTAGAATTTAATTCCGCTAGATCGCTCTGCCTGGCCCACTGTGCGACAATGCCGTCGTCGTCGACAGCGACAGCAGCCGATTATTCATCCGCCCCATCGCAACGACTTCGGCTTCGAGAATAAATCTGAGCACATGTTTTCTTGGCGTGTCTTGTGTTTAGTTTGTTTGTAAGAACACTAAACACTGTTACAGCCACATGGTATAAACATACATACATATATATTTTATTATATACATATGTGTGTGTTTTTAAAACATACAATTTGTTTCGACTGCATACGTATTTAGTATGTATACTATATACATACATATATACACATAGTATGCTTATACTCAAAGAACTAAGAACGGCAACACACAGTCAAGTTTTGGACTGTATGAGAGGCCAGGGATGTAGCGAAAATTCCCCGCGCCCTTTGGCAAAATTCTTGGGGCCCTGCTAGTATAAATGCCTTGCATCGAAAATATATGGTACTATGTATTTAATTCATAGAAACATTTTCCAAAATAAAGAAACTTGTCACTATTATTTGGGGTTGGGGAAGTTGTAATAAGCCGCCGACAATATGCAGGAAACGCTTTAAACAATCATTGACCGCCGATGGCAATGTACATCGAACAAATGAAGGGCTGAATGATGATGTTTTATTCTAGATAGGGAAATAATATAGTTTGCCAGGCATTACAAAACCCTAACCTTAAATCTATTCCCAGTTTCTCTGAGTACGCTGGCTATTGCCAGACGAGCTGGATCTGATGCGCCAAGCATAGCTTAATTCTTAGTTAAATCGGTGTGACGAATTACAACAACGATGAAAACGTATACAATAAAATACTAAATCGAAGTGCCGTGCCCTCTATCGGTGACAAATTACTTAACTAACTATCGATAGCCAACTTATCCGTTCTGCGACAAGGCCTTGCCTTGCCTAGAGCTTAGAGCTGCCAACATCATTTTGCCCGGACAGCTCAACCTTATCGCTTTATGCTCGAGAAGGTGCTTGCGTAGAGATAACTATTATTTATTTGGGGACGATGTACTGCGGCCTTATAAACCTATTGTACCTCTACTGAGCTTAGAGCTCCCTATAAAGTCCCAGTTATGCTAAGAAAATCTATAATTTTGCCTGCACAAGCTTATCTTTTGTATCCCCGAGAGGGTGCTTCTTCTGAGAGTCAATGGGGGGTAAGGTAACTTGCTGAATCTGTATAGCTTATTACTTGACATTTACTCGAATAATTTCTTTAAAGGTGCTCTTAGCCTACAGTGGACTGTATACTCGTAGATCGCTGTGAGAATACTTACTTACAGTAACTGATTAAGCCTCTTGTGGTTATAGAAAGCTCAACAACATAAACTTAAAAGAATACGAGTAAGGCATGTCAAATGAAAGCCAGAAAGAAAGATTAACTTCGAGTTACCGCAGACTATAGCCTTTCAAATTTTGGGGTTCAGTCGTCATCGACAGTAAGTTAAGTGTAACCTTAGTCGATACATTATCGTAAGTTTATTTAGTTATCGTAAAACCAATCGATAGCATGGTGTTGAGTAACGCAAAAGGAGCGAGAGAGCGTCACTATCGTTTAAGGGAAAGCTAAGGGAACACATTGTACAAATTGAAAAGTGAGCAATTAAATAATTAAAACATTAAAGGATTATCTGCACAGTACAAAGTTTCTGTTTCCCCTAAAAAGAACTCCAATTAACGTAGACTCGTCTATGAAATCTTTAGAAGTGTGGTCTGTTTTATTTCGTACCTAAGTATGTAGATAAGAGCTTTGACGTTAAGCAATCTTTGTTAAGGCAGCTTTGATACAACGAAATGCATTAAATGCGAAATGTTATTGGCAATTGTCGTATCAAATTTACAGAGAGAGTTGACAAGATCCCTAAGAACTGGAGATTAAAATAAATCGATGTTCACTGAATCGATTTATTTTCAAAAATTCAAGGAAAAAATCGATTTAAATCGAAAATTTGAAACATAAGAAAGAACGAGAGCAACAGTCGCGCAAAACGCGACAGTGGGATACCCTTCGACCTATGTTCCCGTGTAGTTTAATTTGTTAAATTCATACACATATGCATATGCACATGCTTTGAAATTAATCCCGACAGATGGCGCTCGCGCTTCGTGCTCGCCCGCCTCCCTTGTTAACTGACAGAAGCACTTGGTGTTATGCTCATACTTTCTTAAATAACTTCTGTGATATGTTATGTTATATGTTATGTATATGTTAAAGTCAGAAAGTTGTATCTCTTATACAGCGCTTACAAATTGAGTTCAAAAATTAAATTATTGATTTGTGGGGGCGGTGGGCGTGGCACCTAACATTTGAAATAAACTTGATCTTCGCCGAGTACATAGGAACCTTCATTCCAAATTTGGTGTCTCTAGCATTTATAATAGCTGAGATCTGTGTGTTCATCTGGTCAGACGGACATCTGGACAGACAGACAGACATGGCTCAATCGACTCGGCTAGTGATCTTGAGTAAGAATATATATACTTTATGGGGTCTGCCACGCGTCCTTCTGCCTGTTACATACATTTGCACAAAGTTAGTATACCCTTTTTTGACCATTTTCAATGGTCGAAGAGTATAAAAACCGTTTTTTTTTTGCTTGAAATTAAAAAAACATGTTTTTGGCTTGAAATTAATGAAAACAAATAAACAATGTAATGAAGACTTCATATTGTTATTAAACAATTACCCACAACTCAAAATTGTTCAAAAACAAATGCTTATCCATCTCACTATACGTAAAAAACTAAACTAGACATGTTTACTAGTTTAGTTGTAGTAA
The DNA here is from genome assembly GCA_018903715.1 of Zaprionus davidi. Taxonomy (NCBI): domain Eukaryota; kingdom Metazoa; phylum Arthropoda; class Insecta; order Diptera; family Drosophilidae; genus Zaprionus; species Zaprionus davidi. Next base: position 525,548 of record JAEIGL010000014.1, read on the forward strand.
TTTAGCACTTGTTTCCAATTTTCGATTAAATCCGATGCTCAAAAATTAATTCGATGATGCATCGAAGCAAATTGAAAATATTGATTAATCGATTCGAGAATCGATTTAACTTGCAGCTCTACACGGAACGCGTTAGCCACACATTTTACAAATTTAATTGGCCAAGAATATCGCCTTTCTTGTTGGAACTTTACTTAATCTTCGATTCTAGCTTGACTAGTGACTTCTTTTTACTGCCAAAACTTCAAGTTATAGTAAGTTTAGCGAATTTAAATTTGCATCAAATAAGGAGACTAAATCTTGGTAAACACATATTTTAAGGCATCCCGGGCTAGTCATATTGCAGTATTTTATTATTAACGTATACGCAATAGATCAAACTATCATTTTACACCCTGAAAATGTTAACTTAACAGTCCAATATCAGTCTTTACTTAATTCCACAGACTCTTCAACTGACATGCTTATATCAAAATATAGATATGTTTATATACTTACTAAAAACTGGACTGTGGTCCGGTCTTGCCACTGTCTTGCTGCCCTTTTCCTGTATAAAAAAATAAAAAAATGAATTTTTCAATATCAATATCAAATACAAATAATAAGCAGAGACAATAGTAACAAACATATATCATATATTGTATATATCAAATATCATAACAAAAGTCATTTGTTTGTAATTGTTTTGTGCACTTACCTCGCTCTCAGTTAAATCTATCAGACTTGATTTTTCTTCAACTAAAAGGTTCTCGGATGATATTTTCTCATCCTCGTGATCGCCTTCATCTTTGAATATCTTAACCTCGTCCGTACTACCTAAATCATCACCGGACGAACCATGACGTGTATGTGTATGCGGCATGGTTTGATGATAACTTCCGTTTCGCAAACTTTCAAAGTTACTTAAAACACCTTGCACTTACGACGAAATCACAATCATACATTGCGTAATCAAACTTCATTTGTACATCTTCTTGAGTTAAAACCGATTGATCGTCGTCCATTGCAAGTAGCTCGCGCACTTCCAATGCACATAAAACAGCATATCCAAGATAATTCAGTTGATTTTTAATACATTAACACACAATATACAGATCATTGTTGTTGTTCCTAAAATTAGATTTGATTTGTTTATGTAAATATAGATTATTATTGTATATATTTTATAGTGCATATATATTCAAAGCTAAGCCAAAATATATCAGGCAACTATTTAATTTTATTAATCTCTTGGTTTTAAACAAACGTTTAATGGTTACAAGAAGATATAATAGATAGATATAATAGAATAATGGTTACAAGTAGATATAATAGTAGGCACATACTGCATGGCACTGTGCTGGGATTTAAAACTAAAACTTTATTGTACTGTCATGTACAGAAAATATATATTCCATCTCACGTTCACGCATTTTGGAATGCAAGGGTATTAAACCTTCGGTTACCAAAGTTTGCCTTTATTATACCCTTCGACCATTGAAAATGTTCAAAAACGGGTAAACTTTGTGGAAATGTATGTAACAGGCGGAGGCATGGCAGACACCATAAAGTATATACATATATTCTTGCTAAGCATCAACAGACGAGTCGATTGAGCCAGGCCTGTCTGTCTGTCTGTTTGAACGTCAAGATCTCAGCTACGAGTATTATAAAACCTAGAGTTACCAAATTTAACAGGAGGATTCCTGTATACTATACTCTGATCAATTTTATTTTAAATGTTAGGTGCAACGCCCACCGCACCCGCAAATCAATAATTTAATTTTTGAAATCAATTTGTAAGCGGCGTATAAGAGATACAAATTTCTGACTAACATATGCTAAGTTGTTTAAAATATCTACGTACTCTCCAAATTTCAATTAGATCGGACAATAAACACAAAAGTTTTTTAAGAAAGTACTTGTGTCAGCTATCACGCTAGGCGGGCTAGCGCCATCTTTCGACAATAATTTGAAAGCATGTGCATATGTATATGTGTATGAATTTAACAAATTAAACTATATCCGGAGCATAGGTCGAAGGGTATCCCACTGTTGCTTTTATTAATGGTTTCAATTCTATTATAAGTTCAAAAATAGAGACCTTTGCTAAATAGTCTATGTTTTTATACCCTTCGACCATTGGTCAAAAAAGCGTATACTAACTTTGTGCAAATGTATGTAACAGGCAGAAGGAGGCGTGGGAGACCCCATAAAGTATATATATTCTTGCTCAGGATCACAAGCCGAGTCGATTGAGCCATGTCTGTCTGTCTGTCTGTCTGTGTGAACGCACAGATCTCAGCTATTATAAAAGCTAGAGTTACCAAATTTGGTAGGACGACTCTTGTGCACTATAAGCTGATCAAGTTTATTTCAAATGTTAGGTGCCACGCCCACCGCCCCCGTAAATCAAAAATTTAATTTTTGAACTTAAATTTTAAGCGCTGTATAGAAGATACAACTTTTTGACTTTAACATATACTAAGCTGAATGAAATATCTACGTATTCTCAAAATTACAATCCGATCGGACAACAAACACAAAAGTTATTTAAGAAAGTAAGAACATAAAACCAAGTGCTTCTGTCAACTAACAAGGGAGGCGGGCGAGGGCGATGCACGAGCGCCATCTGTCGGGAATAATTTCAAAGCATCTGCATATGTATGTATATGCCTACATATGTACATAGGAACATAGGTCGAAGGGTATCCCACTGTCGCGTGTCGTGCGACTGTTGCTTTCCTTACTGGTTTGATTTGAATTTTTCAATTTAAGCGATCGATAATTCAAACCATATAGTGGTATACCTTATGAACTAATACTCCGCTATATAAGAGCTGTGAAAGTGATTATACTTTAATATCTTTATCATAATAAATAGATCCAAGTTTAGTTTTGATATCTGACCAATAACAAAGTCAGCATAAAAGGCTAATTTTGACATGCCGTTGGATCTATACCTCCTCCGATCGTTGCTATACTAGTTATATATATAATGATACTAAATGACATAATACATGACATGGTAATTACTCGCTTACTGTCAAACATTGATAATTTAAGCACTGATAAGTTAAGTTAGTTAAGTTACTTCTCCCTATGACAGCTAATATATATAGTGGATTTTTATCAAGTTTTATGCGTATATTATGTATACATATGTACATCAAATTGGCATCACATAGAAGTCTGATAACTGTATTTTAATATGCGACCTGTTTTGGGTCGATGTGACCTTTGATACTTTCGAAATCCTGCTCTAAAGGGAATGACCACCCATGTTTGAGCTGCAAAAAATAATAGAAACAAGCCACAACTCTGCGAATATTTTGCGTTTAATACTTCCAGGTAAGTTTAGCTAAAAATTCTGTTCAATAAACCGGTAACATAAAGAAAAGGTCACGGAAGTCACTGCCGTCACCTTTATAGCGAAATATTGTCAAAGTTCTTCCTTATTTTTGTATTTAATCCCTTCAATTCCTTTCTTTTAATATTTCTCATAAGTGCTCTAACAGATTAAGTCCGGGTCCAATTTTTTAAGCTTTTGACCTTGCAACCATTTGAGGCATTTAAATATATACTCGTATAATAAAAGTCGTAGTACTATAACACATATAGCCGCGAAGCATCAATCGTTTAAAAAAGGAATTTTTAGTATTATTCATTATAACGCACTAAACTATTTGCATTTTATATTTACTCTGTCTCTTTTGAAATATAAAAAAATGCAGTCCAATTTTCGTTACAACTTTGATTTTTAACTTCAACTGAGGCTTCCTTATTTCATTTATCGCTTTTACTACATATTCTTTTATATTTAGCCGTGATAGGTTGAAGGGTATCCCACTTTCGCGTTTCGCTCTCGACTGTTGCTCTCGTTTTGTTTAAATCTAGATGCTTGATTGCTCTCGTTTTGTTTAAATCTAGCTGCTTGATTTAAACAAAACGAGAGCAACAGTCGAAAGCGGCACGCGAAAGTGGGATACCCTTCAACCTATGTACGAGTATGTTCCGTTGTAATTTTATTTGTTAAATTCATACACATATACATATGCACATGCCTTTAAAATTTTCTCCCCTCCCGTCCCTTGTTAGCGTTTGAAATAAACTTGATCAACGTATAGTATACAGGAATCTTTCTGCCAAATTTGGTATCTCTAGCATATTTAATAGCTGAGATCTTGACGTTCAAACAGACAAACATGGCTCAATCGACTCGGGTGTTGATACTGAGCAAGAATATATATAATGTATGGTGTATGCCACGCCTCCTTCTGCCTGTTACATACATTTGTACTAGGTTAGTATACCCTTTTTTATACATTTTCAATGGTCGAAGGGTATACAAATATCCTTAAATAATGAATAGACATACAGACATACACTAGAGTTCCGAAATGAATTAGTTCAAAGTGTTTTGCACTGGAGCATATGGGTTTAAGACACTCCCATTAGACAAACTATCGTATCGAAATATCCCTTTGAAATATCCCTCTTTAAAATACATCAAATCCTACAACGAAAGAGCTTCGATTAAAAGTTAATAAAAATATATCGAAGTTTTATAAACCTTGCTGTCTCAACTCAGATTTCCTAATATCAAATTTACTCAAAAAAAAAAAAAACAGAAAAATTTTCTTTTATTTTATCGTATTTTAGTAAAATACTACATGTTTGTTACTGTCAGGTAGCAGAATTGTTGTTTTGTATTTATACTTTTGGCGCCTACTTTATAATTATGTTAATATCTGTATTAGCATTTTATCCATGTATGTATTGTAATACATACATATGTACACACATACATACAAGTCGGTTTGTCAATCATCCTTCTTAGCAGAGAGAGGAAAGGTCTTGAGAAACGATCGAGCAACGATTTCCTAGAAAAAATATTGATGGCACTGTGGCTTCTACTCCTCCCCACCTCTCCCCACCCCTTCTTTTGTTCTAACTCGACATAATCCACATGCACAACACACACACACACACGCAAATGTTTATGGCTGTGTGTGCATGACGCGACGCCTATGTATGTATGTATATCTTTCCGTATACAGACATACATACACACGTATGTACCTGGTGTGGCCTGCGGGTCTCTCTCGCAAAAGATTGTATATGGTATATGCATGAGACTGAGACTGTGTTGTCTGTACTCGCAGCAGGGAATAACGATAACTATTAGTTCAAGGTAACAAGCGAACCCAAAACCACGACAACGACAACAACAACAGGAAAAACTAATGACACCGAGTTTCTATTTAGAGAACGTGATTGGAGGATATCAACAGGTAGAAAGACAGAAGAAACAGAAAACCCAACAACAAAATGTACAAAAAAAAGATGTAGGTACATTTCAGTGAAATACAGATTATACAGATACAAAATATAATATATATATAGAGAGAGAGAAGGAGATATATAAATAAAAAGAGAGAGAGAGAAACACAGTATTTACCTAAGTACAAGAATGTAATGTGCCGTCGGTAATATAAACACCCGCGCAAGATTTTTATTTATATTATATACTTGATAATTAACATAAACATTTGCATCATTCGTACATTATTTACAACAATAATAATAATGAAATCACTTCGAATTATCATTTACTTTCATTCAAGAATTTCACTATCTTTTACACATCATTTACCATTCTTTCAACTTTACACTACACATATACATGTTACACCACTACACATGCAATTGCACTACAAACAACGACACAACACTCACAACGACGATACACCGAATGACGATGCCGATCGCCACACACAATATCACAAATATTTAATAGACAGAACGACAATACACATGCCAGCCTGTGTATGTGTATTCGATTTGTATGTACTAATATACGTTATGCCAGTTATGCATATATGTATATATTAATTTCATTAATTATTTATTTAACGAAAGCCCGATACGATCTCTCTCGCAATACGGTATACATATGTGCACAAATTTACGATATATACATATGCATATTTATACAAAATTACATATATGTATGAGTAAATCGGATTTTTCTGCATGCCCACTTAAGTAATTTATATTACGTTTTATAACAATAACTATTTTTATATTTATGCAACATGGGGTGAATTTTAAATTTTTTTTATAAGTCGCCCGAAATATATTCCACACAACCGCGCTCCAAACCCTACGCAACAAAAACTGAACAAATTAACAGACTTGCTGTTTTTGGTAAAGAAATGAACTCTGTTAATTAACATTAGCCGCTGAACGCATGGCATTGCAACTTCAAAAACGATGGTTTCACTTTGAATAGGCATACTGGGTACATAAACAGCTGATGGACCTGATAATATATCAACTTGAATAATATCGATATGTACGAAAAATACCAAAAAAACAGTGTGGGTAAGAAATAAAAAAGCAGCCAGCCCTGGACTCAACGCAACGTTTTTATCTTTTTAACTGTTTTATATATTTTGAAGTCCAGTACTCTGCAACACTTCATTTCGAAAACGAAAAGTGGAATTGTCCACTACATAGTGGAAATGTGGTAAATATATGAAATAAACATTGCACGGCGTTGCCACATTGAACTATTATGTTCGCAAGGGCGATACTTAGTAAAGTTGTAGTAACATTGACAGTGGCCCCATCGATTAATTTCATTTGTCGATAGTTTAAAACATCGATATACGATGTACATTAAAAAGCTTCTTTAACGAATTACAGAAATATTACAATCTAGTATGCAAAAAAAAACATGAAAAACTACATGTATATTTATTTTTTATATTATAATCGAATTTTACAAACGCTTCCCAAACATGTTTGGTGGGACCTCTCTAGCGTTGCCACATTAACAAAGTCTGCTGTTTATCAGACTGGCGACTAGAGCTGTAAAATGCATCGTCGAAAGTATCGATGGGAGGCGTTCATCGGGAACCTTCGATAGCGTTTTTATCGCGTTGTCCCATCGATAATATCGCACTATTTTGATGGAAATTTGAAGTTTGTGTAAAGTATTTTTATTTCATTAGTTTCAATGGTATATCAAGCCAAATCCGGACCTTCTCGGCGACAACTTCTTGACCTGGTGGGTCATTTCCTTGCGCGGATCCGTCAGGGTCACTTTTATATAGGCCGCAGAATCCATCTACGGCTTCGCCGACTTGGCTGATGGTCCGAAACTCTTGAGCAGGAGCATCACATGGCTGGATGGCTGTTGTTTTTTCCATCTTAGATTAGTTTCCGTGCTTGTAAATAAGAGAATAATATAACATTCTATTTCAATAATGTTTTTGTGATATTTCGTTTTTTTACTTTTGTGTCAGTGATGCGTCTTTGGTGTAAATACCGATGCTTATCGATATTTTGTGCGGACTGCAGTCCGTAATGAAGTACTCAGGGCACTAAGCATCGAACATATAGAGTACTCAAACAGCGGAATCTACTCATTTGATGCACTGCGGAGACTGGGACCCCTGAACACGAAGTGTTTCACAAGTGAGCGATCGGCTCTCTTCGTTAGAAACCGCGAAAAGCGCACAGCGGCATCAACTCAGTCGCACATAGTGATGGCAAAAAAATTTCATTAATCGATTATTGAATCATATGATTAATTGAAACCATTCAATTATTAATTGCTATTAATCGGAGACAAATGAATATAATCGATTAATCAAACAAAACAGCAATTTTTGATATTGTCGCATATGAATGTAATGCAATAGCTACCAATAATAATAAACAAATACATGAATTAAACAACATTTATCTATATTTTATTTGTTTAATAACGAATTCAGAAATAACAACTTTGACAGGCGCGAAGTAGTTAGTCTATTTCTTTGTTCTGTAGCAGTAGCTCCAGCTTTAGAAAAAAGGCGCTCTGCCGGTACCGAAGTACCAATAAGGAAACAATACTGGCAAGCTATAACATATAGTTTAGGATATACCAATCGCATCTCGTCCCAGGCATCAACTACATTCCGTTTAAGTTCCATTACAGGAGTATTTAGGAAGTAGCTGAGTTCGTCCTGAATCTGTGACGGATCATCATTTTTTTTGCGCCGTTTGTGCGCCAGTGTCTTGTGGTGGGCCCATAAATCAAATTCAACTTCCCCAGTGGAGGACCCGTCACTAACGCTTCCAAGGCTGTCAGCTACTTTTGAAAGCTCAGTTAATTCTTTCTGTACGTGTCTCATAATTGAAGACAACGCTAATGGATCTTAAATATGAATTTTTTTGAAACGAGGATCCAGTAAGGTCGATGCTGCACATAAAACGGATTGTTCTATTGTCCCAAATCTCCGATTGAACTGTCCCAATATAGCCGACTTTAACTTGTTTCCCGTACTGGAGGTGCAAATTACTTTTGTCGTGGAGCCGCTGCGAATATCCGGGGAATGCCTTTTAACAAGCTCTAGCCGTCTTTGCCTGGCACAGAGTAAGCTTTATTGTGCGGCGCACAGTTATCGATGAGTGTTGAGCTTTGAGCGTTGGTTGGTTGTTTTATTCTTTAGGAAATACAATTAATTAGTTTAACTCTAAACATATTCTCTTAACATACCGCAGTTTCTTTCCCCTCTCTCTGGATATCGCAGACGCACTAATATCTCGCGCCATTATTAAGCACGATCTAAGCTGAATTAGTGTGACCGAATATCGATACAGTAAAAATGACATACAATAAAATACTAGATACGACATTCAAACAAATTAACATTAACTATCGATAACCAGCTGATCCGTTCCGCGACATCCCCTCCCCCGTGAAGCGACAGCATTCACCACATCCAAAACTGCTAACTTCGAAGCGGGACGCATTATCAGCTTTGTTTGATCGCTAGTCCTCACTGCCGCGAGTCGTGGCACTCCATCCTCTCCAGTGAACACTTCCTCAATGATACCTCTTCTCCACTCCCTGCGTGGTATGGCAGGATTACAGATGAACACCAGATCTCCAATGCGCATCGGTTCGGCGCGCTGGCACCATTTCTCCCTGCGGACGAGAGTGGGCAGGTACTCATGTACCCATCGCTTCCAGAATCTGTCCCGCATCATCCTCGCAACGCGCCACTGTTTCCGTGTGGTGCATCTCGCATAAGTCGTCCCATCGTCTCCGGAAAGATTCGGAATGTCAGATGTTCCCTTTAACAAATCGTTCGGCGTCAGCGGAGCCTCCTGATCCACTGTAATCGGCAGATGCGTGAGAGGGCGAGAGTTCACTATGTTCTCCGCCTCGATTAACAAATTCTCGAGCACATGCTCTTTGGGCGTGAGCTCCTTCATTGTGTGCGCCAGCACCTTCTTCACGCATTGGACCATTCTTTCCCATACGCCGCCCTCGGCTGGGTTTGGACGACAGCTCGCTCTGAATCCTCGCTGGCGCGAACACTTCGCCGAACCTCTTAGCTTGTCAATCTGCTCCCACGAAGTTCTTTCCATTGTCGCTCCTTATTCTAACCACCGGTCCACGGCGGCACATGAAGTTCCTTATTGCGATGATGCATGAATCCGTCGATAAGTCATGGGCCATCTCCAAGTGGATGGCCCTCGTTGCTAAGCAGGTGAATAGTGCCACCCACCTCTTCTCTGTACGACGGCCGATGGAAACGTACAGTGGTCCAAAATAATCCAGGCCAGTGTACTTAAAGGGCCATCCATTTGCCTCGAGCCGATCTTCTGGCAAAGGACCCATCTCGGGTTGCGTAGGTCGCGCCTTGCGCAACTTGCATACGTTACAGTTTGCTACTATCTTCCGTAGCAGCCTTCTCATATTTGTGATCCAGAACTTTCGGCGAATCTCGCCGATGGTGGCCTCCAAGTTTTGATGACACATCCTTTCGTGATGTTGATGAACGATCATCTCCTCCAGTGCGTTTTTATGGGACAGTATGATTGGACGGCGAGCACCGTATGGCACGCATGTCGCAGCGTCAATCCTCCCACTTGCACGCATAATCCCGTCTTCGTCGAAGTACGGCGAAAGTCCCGACAATTGGCTGCTCTTGTTGATACTCCTTCCATGAACCTCCTTGGCGAACGCTTCACTTTGTGCTTGCCGTATCAATGCGCGCTCTGCGTCGGCACATTCAACCGATGTGAGTCCGTGCTCCTCTCGTTCATGGCGTCGCCCGCGACACCGTCGAATAAACCATAGGACCCACGCTGTTGTCCTGACCAACCGGTTGAAACTCGAGAACCGTTTTAGAGAGATGAACGGCGTGTTCGTCATGACCAATGCAAACTCGCATGGCATCTCTTCTTTCTCGGCGGCCTGTGCAGCGCATACGTTACTCGAAGACAGTTTTGGCCAATTTTCTCAGGTTCCCGAAGAAATGGCGGTCCGCTTAACCACCGCGAACCTTGACTTATGTCCACGCGGCGTTGCGACCTAGTCGCGTCATCTGCCACGTTTTCGGCAGATGGTAGCCATCTCCATTGGTAAGCCTCCGTGGACTCTAAGATTTCGGCCACTCGGTTTTCAACAAATTGCTTATATCTCCTGTGACTGCTGCTGATCCAATGCAGTCTTAGAGTCAGTCCAAAGTACGCAGCTGCTGATCGCTACACCGTAATCCTGTTTAACGGTGTCCATCAATCTCGTACCCAGTACAGCTGCTTGAAGTTCCAGTCGTGGGATCGACATCGTCCTCATGGGAGCACATTTCGTTTTGGAACATACAAAATGTGCCTGCACATCCTCGTTTGCGTATGTGGCCCGCCAATAAGCCGCCGCAGCGAACGCCGATTGGCTGGAATCCACGAAGACGTGCAGCTGCAGTGTACGCACACATCCAGTGCCGAAATAGTAGCGAGGACAACGGAATCCTTCAATATGTCTCATCTTTTGCCGCCAGCACCCAAATGCTGCGGCCAACTCGTCTGGTAGCGGCTCATCCCACTTGACTCCTCTCCGCCAAATTTCTCTCATTAACAGTTTGGCGGTCACCATGTAGCAGCTCAAGAATCCGATCGGGTCAAATGTGGACATGACGAGGCTTAGAAATTCCCTCTTAGTAGGAACGCGTTCGCCATTCATCACGCTACTGGGCACTCGATGGTACTTGATGCTGAACTTGAATTCATCTGTAGCCGGCTGCCAGTACATACCCAGTACCTTCTCCTCAGATTCGGTCCATTTAACGTTCATGTTGGATCCTTGTGGGTTCAAAGCCTTGACCACATCTGCCGAACTGGAGGAGAACCGACACAAATCAAACCCAGCATTCGCGTGTATTTCTCTCACTCGTGAAGAGACTGCGACGGCTTCGTCCTCGCTCATGAAGCTGTCCACGTAGTCATCCACGTAGTGGTAATCGTTGATCGCTTGAACCGCTCGCGGATCTGTGCTCTTGTACTGCAAAGCGTTGGCGATCTTCACGTAATCCGCCGCACAAGGAGAACACGCTGCTCCGAACGTCATCACCTGCATCTCGTATGTGTCCGGGTCCCGTCGATCATCTCCATTTCTCCACAGGAACCTCTGGGCACATCTATCCTCTGGCTGCATCAATACTTGATGAAACATCTCCTTGATGTCAGCGCAGACGCCCCCTGCCCCTTCTCTGAAATGGAAGAGCACGGCTGGTAAAGGCTTATAGTGCTGAGGGCCTTTCATGAGTGCTGAGTTTAGTGACACGTCGTTCACCTTGGCTGCTGCATCGAAGACCAGACGGATTTTCCCAGGCTTGTTTGGGTTCTCCACTCCGAAATGCGGCAGGTACCATACCTTACCGCTGATGTTTCGGGTGACATCCTGCGGCTCCAGTCGTCGTGCATATCCTTTTCTGATGTAGTCATCCATAATTCCGTTGTAGGCCTGCGCGAAAGCCACGTCGCGCTTCATTTTCCTTTCTATGTTGACGAGTCTCTTGAGTGCCATGTTATAGCTGTCTGGCAATTTCACCTCGTCGTCTTTCCATAGCAGCCCAGTCTGGTAACGGTGGCCGACTCGCTTAGTCGTGCCCTCCAGGATCCTTAAGGCTCGTGCATCATCACCAGCTGCGACTGGCGGTGCTGATTTTACTCCGAAATTCTCGATTTCGAAGTAATCACTGACCATCTTCTCGAGAGCATTACCCTGCGTTACTGTCAAATGGCACGATGTCCGAATCGATACGTTGCCATTTCCTTTTACTGGTCCGTACACCACCCATCCAAGTTTGGTGGCGGCTGCATATGGTCCTCCTGCACCGGAGCTTCTCGTCTTTAGTGGTATACCTAGGTGCGCGTGGTCCAGACCGATCAAAATCCTTGGCACTGCATTCCAGTACGGCTTCATTGGTAGGCGCTCGTTTGCCTTCGATGCCTTGATGTCCTCTCGTCGCAAGCTTTGCATCGGAAGGTTTAAGTTTGATACACCGTACACATTCCGTAGCCCGTGGCGGTTTGATTTGCCCGTTCCGCTGATCTGCAGGCTGACCACCGTTGCGTGCTCTCTGGCGGATTTGCCGCCAAACCACTGCACGTTAAGCTGTCGATGTTCGCCTTTCAGCTCCAAGCTGCGGATGAGCTCGTCGTCAATAAGCGTGACGGATGATCCTTCATCGAGCAGTGCGTAGGTCTCAACTTGTTTGTTGTTGCTGTACAGTGTCACGGGTAATATCCGGAAAAGCAGATGACACCCTTCCGAGGTGACGCAGCTCAGATTCCGGTGCGGCGATCCTTTGCCGACCTCCTTGCGTCCTGCATCTTGCCTGCCTGGCGCCGACGTAAAAGGATTACGGCGTCGCTGACTGCTGTCCCTTTGCAGCTCCCGATCGTTACTGCTGCTACTCCGTTCCTCCCTCACGTGGCCACTGTTTAACTGTGGTGACCTGGGATTCCCGTCTCCGTCATGCAGCAGGTAGTGGTGTCTCCTTTGGCATCCATAGACACTGCATTTGCTGCCCTTCCTGCAGAACCGGGCCATGTGTCCAGCCTCCAGGCACGAGAAGCAAATCCTCAGCTCAGCGACACATGGAGAAATTCCTCGCATTCCTTGATAGCATGCTGCCCCTGACATACTGGGCAGCCTTTGGGACAGTCTGTGCGCTGTTCATTCTGATGACTGGTACTTGCGTGCAGTAATCGTCGCTTTTGCTCCTTGTTCCCAACGTCTGTGATGGTGCACACCAGTTTAGCGAGCTCGTTCAACCATTCGCTAAGATGCACCACTGTCGGGTATGGCTCGATCGTTGCTGCATGCTTTGCCCAGTCCAACTTCTTGCTCATAGGCAGCTTGCTGATCAGCTCCTCCATTAGGGTGGGGTTCCCTAGGTGTTGGCTGCCGTTTGCAGTTGATTGAAGAAACGCAGCAAGATTGTTCACTTTTGTAGCGAAAGGCACGATCTTGGCGATGTTCTGTTCCGATATGGTCGGCACATCGCGCACGTTCTCTATTTGGCTTCGGATCAGTTGCTCGGGGCGTCCATAGCGGAATCGCAGCTGCTCCATAACCGCTTGCACGTTGTTCGGATGTATGAGCAGCGCCCTTACTGCCTCTCGAGCCTCTCCTTTCAAGGCCTTCACTAGCCTTTGATTGTTTTCCAGGGCTGTGCACTGGTATGCCGCTGTTGTCTCCATGTAGGTGCACTGGAATAAGGGCCATTCCTCTGGCTGACCATCAAAATCTGGAAGATCAGGCAGTCTGCGTGGTGTGCATCCATTTGGTAGACTCGCCGATGCTGTTCCATAATATCCAGCAGCAGGCGCAGTTACCATAAAGCTGCGTTGTGGCTCCCGAAGTGCGTGAGCATATCCTGGCTCTGGCTGCACTGTGGCCGAAACGCAGTACGATGGTGATGGACTTGCAGTTGTACAGTAGCTGGTGACATGTTGCCCAATTGTAAAATGGCTGCTTTGCGTTGGCGCCAAGTTTCCACTCAAATGTGGCGGCAAGTTTCCACTCAACTGTGGCGGCAAATTTCCATGTAAAGATGGCTTCACTTCTAATTGCAGGGTGTGCGGTACAACAAGGGCTCTCAACAGTCAGGGGCTCGCGGATACCAAACATAAAAATGTTATTAATGCGGATATATTTGTAAAATTTAATGCCTTTGGTAAACACAAATATATTTATTAATTAATGTAATTTAAGTAGGAGTCCCTGATAAGTATTGCACAGGGGCCGTAAAACCTACGGCCCTGTGCCTCAGTCTCTAGGCTCTCGACGCCGAAACACAAAATTGACTTCAGGCTGCCAGCGCGCTGGCCGAAGTATTTGCCTATTGCCAAACTTCACTAGCAACGCATACATTCATACGCGGGCCGTGCATACATACACGCACACATGGAAACGATCGCACAGCGCAAAGAAGTACGCCCATGCTTATCGTTCCGCTGTCGTTGTGCGACTGACTTCATGCCGCTGTTTGCTGTTTCTGGATTGCTCACCAAAGAGAACTGAAATGCTCACTCATATAACACTTCGTATAACACTTCGCCGGGGGGTCATAATCCACCAAAACCACTCGACCGCTACTTTTCGCTGTTTGAGTACTCTATATGTTAGATGCTTAGTGGTGTAATGGGTATGATTTGGCTTAAAGTAGCATACTTCTCTCCGCTTATCTGAGTGGTCATGGCTTCTAATGGCTTAAGCAACGCAATAATTTCAATTATTTCATCTTTATCTTTAGTTGAAATCATTTGCGGGGCATCAGAAAAATTTAATACCACTTGCCCGATGTAGGATATTAATTTTATAAAGCGCTCCAGCAAATAAAAAGTGGAATTCCACCTTGTTTTCACATCAAGGATTACCTTTAAAGCTTTTCCTTCTGAAACGGCAGCAGAAAGCTGCAGCTGGTGTACGTTTTCTTTGGATTTTACTCCAGTCGTCACACTAATTTGCTTAGCTCCAAACAAGCCATGTAGAGTTATGCCAATCATGCTATTAAGATTTATGTCAGACCATATATCTGTTGTCAATGATATGCCTGACACTCGGGAAACCATTTTTTTGAAATTATTTACTTCCTCCACATACATTTTTCCATTTCAGATTTGATGGTGTTCCTAGTTGGCACTTTGTAGAGCAGATGAAGTTCCTTTATCAGTTTTAAATACAATATATATTTAATATATATTTCCTAAATACAATATACAGGGTCCGCCACGTAACTTTTTATACCCTTCGACCATTGAAAATGGTCAAAAAAGGGTATACTAACTTTGTGCAAATGTATGTAACAGGCATAAGGAGGCGTGGGAGACCCCATAAAGTATATATATTCTTGCTCAGGATCACAAGCCGAGTCGATTGAGCCATGTCTGTCTGTCTGTCCGTCTGTCCGTCTGTCTGTGTGAACGCACAGATCTCAGCTATTATAAAAGCTAGATTTACCAAACTTGGCAGGAAGACTCCTGTGTACTATAAGCAGATGAAGTTTATTTCAAATGTTAGGTGCCACGCCCACCGCCCCCACAAATCAATAATTTAATTTTTGAACTTAATTTGTAAGCGCTGTATATAAGATACAACTTTCTGACTTAAACATATACTAAGCTAAATGAAATATCTACGTAGTCCCCAAATTACAATCCAATCGAACAATAAACACAGAAGTTATTTAAG
Organism: Zaprionus davidi; assembly: GCA_018903715.1. NCBI lineage: Eukaryota > Metazoa > Arthropoda > Insecta > Diptera > Drosophilidae > Zaprionus > Zaprionus davidi. The sequence goes on from JAEIGL010000014.1 coordinate 541,071, forward strand.
AAAGTATGCGCATAAAACCAAGTGCTTCTGTCAGCTAACAAGGGAGACGGGCGAGCGCGAAGCGCGAGCGCCATCTGTCGGGATTAATTTCAAAGCATGTGCATATGCATATGTGTATGAATTTAACAAATTAAACTACACGGGAACATAGGTCGAAGGGTATCCCACTGTCGCGTTTTGCGCGACTGTTGCTCTCGTTTTTTTTAAAACAGTGCGCACAAGATCGATTGTAACGTTGGCTGTGTGGCACGGAGCGCCGTCTTGCTGGAACCAAATGTTGTCCAAGTCCTCCTCTTCGATTTCCGGGAAGAACCAATCCGTTAACATGGCGCGGTAGCGTTCGCCATTGACCGTAACGGTCGCGCATTTTCGCCTCACGCACACTCTCGGCCACAGCAGCGATATTACCGGCAGTACGCACTTTTTTTGGTTTCTCACGCGTTGGTTTATCAATAATTGTGCCGGTTTCTCTCAATTTTTTTAAAAGAAAGCGCACATACGGAGCGGACGGTGCTTTGTTACGGCTCATTTCCGTGCTTAATTTTCGAACACATTCTGCAACATTACCATAATTATATTTTAACGCGTTCCTCAATCGTATACACAACCATTTTCGTTCAGCGGAAGGATAAAACTAACTTTCTGTCAAATCAGATGTAACATCAGTGCTACCACACTCAAAATAACCACTAGTTCAAAAAAAAATGTTAGATGGCGGACCCTGTATATTTAATGTTAGCAATACTGAAAAATGTAAATTTTTCACATTAATACCTTCCACGTGTGAAAATGGCAAATTATCCAACACAATCATATCAACAATTGATTTTGTGATCTTCCTATGTTTGGAGCCACCTGATGCATGCTCGCAGGTGGACGTGCTTCTAATGACGTGCTGCGTGTGCGCTGGCTGTCACTCCTCCCACAGCAAGTACAACGTGTACTTAAAGTCCTGGGCGCAGCCCCGATAGAGGAATTAGCCGATCTCGCCGACAATCTATGGAAGACGAAGGTAGATCATTAATCATGGTGACCTCACACTCAACAGCATCAGGAGCACGCACACATCCTGTTCGCAAAAATGACGAGTTGGCTGAGTGCAAGCGCGAACTCGCTGTTCTTCAGTCCACCATGCAGAAAGTTCTCGATAAAATCACACAGAAAACTGAACACAAGAAGGAAGCAGTAGCCATCGAATACTCCACCCAAGTGCTATTTTCACATCAGGTTCGGCTCTAATGCACGTCGCTGCAAGCAGCCCTGCTCATGGACAGCACAACAGGGAAACTAAGTAAGCAATCAGTAGTTCAGGCGGCTAGTGATAGTATGAATACTGTTCGCCTCTCCAAGGAGTATGGACTCCACATTTACGATCGTTCCACCAACATAAAATTCTTAATTGATTCGGGTTCAGTAATATCACTCAATACGATTTCAATACTGAAAAAGAATAATCACAGGAAGGACGACTTTAAACTATATGCTGCTAACACATCCTTCATAGACACGTATGGAACGATCGCATTAACATTCAACCTCAACCTAAAACGGAAGTTCAACTGGACCTTCACTATCGCCAACGTGCAGCCAGCCATAATAGGGGCCGACTTCCTTACGCACAACGGATTATTGCTCGATCTAAAGCGCAGATGTCTTTACGATCCCACTGCATCGCTGGAAACAAAAGGAAAACTAACCCAAACAAGCCTGTTTAACGTCTCAACAGTTAGCACATTGAGTGGAAACACGCAACAATATGTTCAACTTCTCACTCGCTTTATAGAGATAACACGGCCAATCACAACACCAGCCACCCACGTCAACAACGCGGTATCTCACCACATTGATACAACAGGCGCTCCCGTCTTTGACAGGCCAAGACGGCTCACAGGAGAGAAGTTGGCTGCAGCTCGTAGGGATTTCGACATGCTACTCCAGCATGGGCCTTCTAATAGTCAATGCGCCAGCCCAATCCATCTTGTTCCTAAGAAAAACAACGGCTGGCGAACTACAGGGGACATTTGGAACCTTAACGCGCATACCACGCCGGACCGATTCCCTGTGCCACATTGCGAAGACCTTCTCTACACTTCGACTACACGGATGAAGCGTTTTCTCCACAATCGATCTAGTGCGAGCGTACCACCAGATTCCTATTGATCCGGAAGACATTCCTAAAACTGCCGTCACGACTCCATTCGGTTTGTTCGAGTTCATCGGAATGCCACCAGGTTTGCGAAATGCAGCACAAACCTCTCAACGCCACATGGACAATTTGCTCCGGGGCCTGCCGTTTGTCGGTTGCTACATCGATGACATTATCATCTACTCACACTCTCACGAAGAGCATCTCCAGCACGTAGCAACGGTATTCCAAATCCTGCAGGACAACCGACTGACCATAAAACCACAAAAATGTCAATTCGGCAAAGAAGAAGTTGTATTCTTGGGTTTTACGGTGAACTCAAAAGGTTTTAAACCACCTGTCGAGCGCACGGAGGCTATAAGAGACTTTCCGAAGCCAACAACAATCATGGAGTTGCGGAGATTCTTGGGAATGCTCAACTATTATCGGAGGTTGATTCCAGGTGCAGTAAAAACTCAAATCTCGCTCACGAATTATCTGAAAGGTGCTACCAAAAATGATAAACGCGAGATAGCATGGACCACAGAATCAACAAACGCTTTCAACAGTTGTAAGCAAGGCATTGAAAATGCTGTCAGAGCAACATTTCTCTCTCCCTCAGCTTAGTTGCTGTTAAAGACTGACGCCTCCGATACAGCTATAGGAGCTGCCCTGGAACAACTGGAAGACAACGTCTGGCGGCCAGTTTCATTTTTCTCACGGAAATTATCACCAGCCGAGAAAAACTACAGCACCTATGATCGTGAGCTTTTGGCAGTGTTTGCTGCCACTCTATTCTTCAAACACATTTTAGAAGGCCGAGCTTTTGTCATTCAAACAGATCACAAGCCGCTTGTTTACGCTTTCGCACAAAAAGCATGAAAAGCCTCACCTCGTCAGCTGCGGCAATTAGACTTTATTGCCAAGTTTTCAACTGAGATTGTCCACACACCTGGAGCAGAGAACATCGTAGCAGACACACTGTCACGTATAAATGCCAAATGTCAATATTTGATGCTCAGCAAGCTGATACCGAAATTACGCAATTTGCACAAGATACATCGCTGGACCTCCAAACTCTGGACATTGAGCAATACCGCATCATGTGCGATACATCAACGGGACGCACTCGTCCATACATTCCTGGCACATTACGACAGCGCGCATTTCACGGAATCCACAACCTGGGTCACCCAAGCGGTCGCACTACTGCGCGATTATTGAAACAGCGATTTGTTTGGCCAGGCATGAATCGTGATGTCGTAATGTGGTGCCGAAAATGTATACCGTGTCAGCGTGCCAAATTCATCGACACACACGCACACCTTTCGGACAGATTCATATCCCGGATCAGCGTTTCGATCATTGGATCTCATAGAGCTGCCTCGAGTTAACGGCTTGCGTTATTGCCTCACAATCATCGACCGATTCAGCAGATGGCTAGAAACAGTTGCATCAGCCTTATATACGCAATGGGTTTGTCTTTTCGGTACGCCTCTCAGCATCACTACAGACCAGGGTACCCAATTTGAATCTGCCTTTTTCACCGAGATAGCAGAATTAATTGGAGCTGAGAGAATCCGCACAACTGCTTACCATCCACAATCAAACGGTATGGTTGAAAGATGGCATCGTACGTTGAAAGCAGCACTCATGTGCAACTCGCATATTCTATGGCCAGACCTGCTACCCACCGTCCTATTGGGACTTCGCTCAGCATTCTAGGAGGATATCAAGTCCTCGCCTGCGGAGTCACTGTTTGGCACAGCCCTACGATTACCACATGAATTTTTCGTCTCAGCAGAATCAGGCGCTTCCATGGATATGCGGTTTACGGAAAAGCTCCGTGAACATATTCGAACTATTAGAGCTACACCTGCAGATCATCATTCCAAGCCACAGATGTTCTTCGCTAAGGACCTCAACACATGCACGCACGTTTTCAGGCGTGTAGCATCTGTTAAAAAACCACTGGAGCAGCCTCACACCAGTCCATATGAAGTCATACGCCGCGTAGACAACAAGGTTTATATAATAAACATAAACGGAGAAGAAAAAGCGATCTCCGTCGATCTCCTCAATCCTGCATTCCTGGCCAACGTAGACACTCCGCCCAGCAATGATGAGTCTGCTAGCCCATCACCAAATCAAGAAGCATCACAGTCTGCAGCTCCACCGCCTATAACGCCTGTGCAGCTTCCGGAACAGATCTCGTTCCCTTCTCCTGCCGACGAAGTCACTGAGGGGGGAGTAGATGTGGCGACGCAGCCTCAGCGATATAAGCCCGATCTGGTAACCCGGCACCGTCGTAAGCAGACGATAGTTCCGCGAACGATATTCGCCGTTACAAAATTAGACGCTAAGTATACATAGACGCTAACACGCACATCAACTGAATTGTCTCGCTTATAATTTACGCATAAAAAATAAATGCTTTAATTTAATAATAAATTAGTGCGATTTCCACATATCGATACGCATCCCTACTCATGGTTGCCAAAATTGAAACACGACGCAGCGGCACTTCACGCAAGCCTGATTTGTCTTCTGTTGTGTCAAAGTAAAATTATAAATAAAGAAAAGAAAATGGCAATGGATTCTCCTGCATTCTCTAATGCCAAACTGAAATCGTTTCGCAAGTACTTTTTACTGGAGAAACATTGCGTAGAGAGTTTCAAGTCCTGGCCCTTTACCGAGAAGTCAGCCTGTAGCATCACAAGGGCAAACGAATCGAGCAATCTCGTCAGATTGTAAATAATTCACATATAGATATGTTTGTGATTATTATCTAGATGGCAGAGGCAGGATTCTACTGGACAGGAACAGAACGAGAAAACGATACCGCCACTTGTTTTGTATGCGGCAAGACTCTCGATGGATGGACATCTTTGGATGATCCCTGGAAGGAGCACCTGAAGCATGCGCCACAGTGTGAATTCTTTAAATTAGGCCACGTAGAAAATGACATGAGTGTATGTTATGAGTATAAAAAATTAACGAGGTATTTTAACAAAAAAATATTCTGTTTCAGATCGAACAATTTCTGCAAATTTTTGGTACTAGTATTAAGAGCAGCATAAGCAAGAACATTAAGAATTTTAAAAAACAGTTCGACAAGGAGAACGAAAACAAGCGAGTTTGTAAAATAAGGATGAGTTTGTAAAATAAAGAACTTAGTTTTTATAGAGTTTTGGCGAACTTAGTTTTATATACCATATATGTAAGCACTACCTAAAAATTTATATACTGGAACATAATCTTTATCTGTTTAAAATATATGTATGCATGTGAAAATTTGAACTGATAGTTATATCGATTCTAAAATCGATTAATCAATGTTTTCAATTTTTTCCGATGCATGATTTAATTTTTAAGAATCGATTTAACCGAAAATTTGGTAATAGTTTTAAATTACTAGTACAAAATAAGGTACCAAATTTTTGTTTTTTTTAGGGATCGTGAGAGGATAAGAATTTGTTTTAAAAATTGAAGCTGGTTAATTGTTTTATAACAGTTTTTTTAAGATATATATATTTTCCATCTTATATTTCATGCCATAAAACCGATTGTTAGATTTCAAATATTCATTTTAAATCGATTTTTTTCTATTAAATTAAAAAATAAATGATTCAATGAACATCTATTTATTTCCAATAATTGGACAAACATGATTTAATTTACTCGTTTCTTAAGGTCTATCACCAGATAAACTAAAAATAAATTTTAGGCAGAAAAACTATATCAAATCAAAGTCGGCAGACTAAATTTAAGCTAAGTTAAGCGAAATATTTGTTCAATCTCCAGTACGTAATAAATATCGTATTAAAAATATCGATAATTTTTAGTGATGGCAACTCAAAAAAGTTATTTAAGCAAGCAAAATCAATCGTTTCGCTTACGAAATGTACGTTTTCAATACGACAGTCAATATGCAGTTTTAATAGATCTTGCACAAACTGCTTAGACAGGAGTTCAGACCGGGACTACTCTGTTTTAGAAGTGTTTTTATATTTCAGCCCGCCCAAAAGATAAGACATAAATTCTGGCAAAGCGATGTATGTTAAAACGGTCACACTGGTGCCGGAATAATGTACAAAAAACAAGTAATTTAAGTTCATCCAGAGACAGGTCTTGGTGATTCACAAAATATGTATGTGTATACTTCATAGGGTTGGGGATGTATCCTTCTGCTGGTTGCGCACACCCTTCATTCCGACAAACACAATGCCACTACCATAGTAGTTTTATTTGAATCCATGGCTTCATGTCCATAATTTGTCCAATTATAAACATCCCGTTTATCTAGGATCGGTAAAGCACACCTTTATTTTTAGCTATACATTTTTCCTTTGAGTAAACGCCTTTTATTAAACGTCTTAAAACAAGAAATACAATCAATAAAGTTATGTGAAAATATGTATTTGATAATAATTTGATATAAATCATGTTTTTGGTGTTTCGGTTTAGAGCACATTTCATCGAACTTACCTAAAAATAAAGTAAAACGTATTAAGACATTTGAATAAAATAAAAATGATATATTAGTATAGCTTTGTATATTCCAACTATCCAACTATTCAGTTCTACTATCTAAACCGTTTTTCATGATTTTTCAAGGTTCAAAAATTCTCATCACAGTTTTAATTGAGCAAACAATTGTAGCTATTCATAATTTCTTACCTGTTGTGTTTTTGAAAAACAGTTCATCTCGTCTAAGACCTCTTAAATGAAAAACGAAAATAGGTTAATACACAACAATAATGAATTTAAATCAAAGTAATGAATTTAAATAAAATGATAAAGTCAGCTATAAGAATATTTTGCGTTAGATTAGTAAGTAAGTAAGCTAATGATTGATTCAGCTAAAATAATATTTTGCGTTGGATTAGGAACAGTTCTCTTCATGGTTTATCGAAGCGAGCTGGGTAAGTTTGTCATCACAAAAAACACTTAATCTGTATCTTAAATTATTTTGAAACTAACCATAGATTGCATTCCAACTTCCAGCTTATAGTATTTGGTTAATGGAGGATATTTGCTTGTAAAGATATCTGCATCTGGAAGAATCAATAGTATTAATGAGTTAATATTCATGAATAATGAATTCAAATCGAACTAAGCAAATTAAAAAGTCAGCTATAGGAATATATTGCGTTGGATTAGGAACAGTTCTCTTCACGGTGTATCGAAGCGAGCTGGGTAAGTTTGTCATCACAACAAAACACATTTAATTTTCATCTAAAATTACGTGGAAACTAACCATGGATTGCCTTTTAATTTGCAGATTATTGTACTTTACCGTACTGCCAAAAGATTACTGCATCTGAAAGAAAATGACGAATACTGTTAAATACATTGTATATACAAGTATTTTGTTAGCAACTTTTATTTTAAAATGGTTTTATTTCAGCTTTTGGAATTTTTCATTTATTCAATTAAAATGATGGGGAATCCTAAGTCATTTCATCATAACTAATTATTAAACTACTTTTCTTAACATTTAATTTAGGTCTTACTTATAAACTTACCTTATAATAATAAATAGGTTCCTGGAAAGCAGATAATCTAGCGCATAATCTGTAAATAGGTCGAAAATAGGTCAATACTCAACAATAATGAATTTAAATCAAAGTAAGCTAATGATTGATTCAGCTAAAATAATATTTTGCGTTGGATTAGGAACAGTTCTCTTCATGGTTTATCGAAGCGAGCTGGGTAAGTTTGTCATCACAAAAAACACTTAATTTGTATCTTAAATTATTTTGAAACTAACCATAGATTGCATTCCAACTTCCAGCTTATAGTATTTGGTTAATGGAGGATATTTGCTTGTAAAGATATCTGCATCTGGAAGAATCAATAGTATTAATGAGTTAATATTCATGAATAATGAATTCAAATCGAACTAAGCAAATTAAAAAGTCAGCTATAGGAATATATTGCGTTGGATTAGGAACAGTTCTCTTCACGGTGTATCGAAGCGAGCTGGGTAAGTTTGTCATCACAACAAAACACATTTAATTTTCATCTAAAATTACGTGGAAACTAGCCATGGATTGCCTTTTAATTTGCAGATTATTGTATTTTACCGTACTGCCAAAAGATTACTGCATCTGAAAGAAAATAACGAATACTGTTAAATACATAGTATATACAAGTATTTTGTTAGCAACTTTTATTTTAAAATGGTTTTATTTCAGCTTTTGGAATTTTTCATTTATTCAATTAAAATGATGGGGAATCCTAAGTCATTTCATCATAACTAATTATTAAACTACTTTTCTTAACATTTAATTTAGGTCTTACTTATAAACTTACCTTATAATAATAAATAGGTTCCTGGAAAGCAGATAATCTAGCGCATAATCTGTAAATAGGTCGAAAATAGGTCAATACTCAACAATAATGAATTTAAATCAAAGTAAGCTAATGATTGATTCAGCTAAAATAATATTTTGCGTTGGATTAGGAACAGTTCTCTTCATGGTTTATCGAAGCGAGCTGGGTATGTTTGTCATCACAAAAAACACTTAATTTGTATCTTAAATTATTTTGAAACTAACCATAGATTGCATTCCAACTTCCAGCTTATAGTATTTGGTTAATGGAGGATATTTGCTTGTAAAGATATCTGCATCTGGAAGAATCAATAGTATTAATGAGTTAATACTCATGAATAATGAATTCAAATCGAACTAAGCAAATTAAAAAGTCAGATATAGGAATATATTGCGTTGGATTAGGAACAGTTCTCTTCACGGTGTATCGAAGCGAGCTGGGTAAGTTTGTCATCACAACAAAACACATTTAATTTTCATCTAAAATTACGTGGAAACTAGCCATGGATTGCCTTTTAATTTGCAGATTATTGTATTTTACCGTACTGCCAAAAGATTACTGCATCTGAAAGAAAATAACGAATACTGTTAAATACATAGTATTATACAAGTATTTTGTTAGCAACTTTTATTTTAAAATGGTTTTATTTCAGCTTTTGGAATTTTTCATTTATTCAATTAAAATGATGGGGAATCCTAAGTCATTTCATCATAACTAATTATTAAACTACTTTTCTTAACATTTAATTTAGGTCTTACTTATAAACTTACCTTATAATAATAAATAGGTTCCTGGAAAGCAGATAATCTAGCGCATAATCTGTAAATAGGTCGAAAATAGGTCAATACTCAACAATAATGAATTTAAATCAAAGTAAGCTAATGATTGATTCAGCTAAAATAATATTTTGCGTTGGATTAGGAACAGTTCTCTTCATGGTTTATCGAAGCGAGCTGGGTATGTTTGTCATCACAAAAAACACTTAATTTGTATCTTAAATTATTTTGAAACTAACCATAGATTGCATTCCAACTTCCAGCTTATAGTATTTGGTTAATGGAGGATATTTGCTTGTAAAGATATCTGCATCTGGAAGAATCAATAGTATTAATGGGTTAATACTCATGAATAATGAATTCAAATCGAACTAAGCAAATTAAAAAGTCAGATATAGGAATATATTGCGTTGGATTAGGAACAGTTCTCTTCACGGTGTATCGAAGCGAGCTGGGTAAGTTTGTCATCACAACAAAACACATTTAATTTTCATCTAAAATTACGTGGAAACTAACCATGGATTGCCTTTTAATTTGCAGATTATTGTACTTTACCGTACTGCCAAAAGATTACTGCATCTGAAAGAAAATGACGAATACTGTTAAATACATTGTATATACAAGTATTTTGTTAGCAACTTTTATTTTAAAATGGTTTTATTTCAGCTTTTGGAATTTTTCATTTATTCAATTAAAATGATGCGGAATCCTAAGTCATTTCATCATAAATAGGTCAATACTCAACAATAATGAATTTAAATCAAAGTAAGTAATGATTGATTCAGCTAAAATAATATTTTGCGTTGGATTAGGAACAGTTCTCTTCACGGTGTATCGAAGCGAGCTGGGTAAGTTTGTCATCACAACAAAACACATTTAATTTTCATCTAAAATTACGTGGAAACTAACCATGGATTGCCTTTTAATTTGCAGATTATTGTACTTTACCGTACTGCCAAAAGATTACTGCATCTGAAAGAAAATAACGAATACTGTTAAATACATAGTATAAACAAGAATTTTGATCTACAAACAAAATATATATAAAATATTTATATTGTATTTGCGGTAAACAATAAAAATATTTAAGAGTAATGTAATATTTTCAGTATGTGGTTATTGTCGTCAAGTAATCAATCAAGAGTAGCAAATAAACTGGTCATCATGTAAAGATTATTTAAAATTAACAATGTATGTATATAACAACTTACCATATTCTGCTCAAGTAGGGAGATTAAGGCTACTTTTTAAACTTGTACTTCAAAAGAATCTGTAATTTAAGAATAAATAATAGTCAATACATGTATTTAATTCATTTTAAAATTAAGATAATAAATTATTGATTTCAGATTGATTATAAATTTTCATCAATTACTTGACAGAGACGAAAAATAAAACATCATCATGAAATCGACAAATCAAGAATCTTAACGACGTTAATTTACCTTTCTTTCACAAAGCCGTTAGTCAATCTCTAGTTTTGAGTATAGCCCAACTTTCCTTATTTGCTCTATTATGAAGAGTGTTCTGAAACATAAGGAACGAAACATTAGTTTACAAAATTAAGTACTTGAATAAAACTATATAAAATTATTTCAGTCTAAAAGGTGTAAAGTTTCATCAAGTTTCATTCAAGAGTAGCAAATAAAACCATCATCATATATATGAATAAATACACTCATTATTATAATAATAGCTACACTTTGAAATGGAGGCACAATATTATCTCTGACATTCTTGTGAAAGCAGTTTGTTAACTTTTTAAGTTTGTTTTTCTATAGATATATTAAATTTATATATAAACAAAAACTTTTAATAAACACGAATATTCAAGAATAACATTAACTGTACATATTATGTTGATCAAGTGTACATATAGATGTTAAGCCTCGGTGTGTCAACATATTCACAGTTAGAAAATATGGAAAAGTCAGTGTGTGCATATATTATTTTAATAAGGAGTATGTGTATATATAAAATAACTTACCTTTCTACAATGAAGTGCAGTAAACCTGTAAAGAAACAAAAACAAATATATATAGTGAGAGTTAAACATCGAGTAAAATGTTTAATTACCTGTAAGGACTGAAGCTTGAAGCTGGACCTGCAAAAGAATAAAATAAAAGAAAAATACCCCAATCTAAAAACAAGACTTGTTTTGATTAGTTTTTTTTATTCAGTTTCTTATATATTTTAAGAAATTTCATAGCAGGCGTTTTCTTCCTGCTCTTTCTTCGATTCTCTCTATTAGTGAAATTAAACAGCCTCCTGCACTGGTGGCTCGTAGCCCTCGGGACGATCGATGACAGCGCCCTCGGCGGAGACAACGGCTTCGCTGGTCTTGCCACCACCATCACCGTGAAGCTCCAACAACTTGGAAACATCGAAGCGCGGTTTCTTCAGCACCTTGACCTTGCGGATGTAGACATCGTGCAATGGATAGATGCGCTGACAGCTCTTCTCGATATCCTTGGCAATGGAGTCAAGGGCCAATTTGTTGACCAGCTGTTTCAAATCGGCGCTGCTAACCTCATTCGTGATGATATCGGTCATGCGAGCACGGATCTTACGCACCTGCGACTGTTGGGCGTAGCAGGTCTTGCGCTGCGATTGCTGATCCTTCGATGTGAATCCAATGCAGAACACGCGCAAGAGGTAACCATCGACAGTCTTGGCCTCAACAATGGCTTCTATGAGGGTCTGCCATTTCTTAACCATTGATCTGTGGGCAAAATCAAGCAATGATTAGCCACTTTTGCAGACACAATCATCACATGGAACCATCATGGAGAGGGCAACCCCAGCATACCTGTACTTGTCCGTTGTCAAATCCATTCCATGGAAGTTGCACAGCACATTGCGGTCCTGCACATCTTCGGCAATCAAACGGAACTTGCGGAACGAGCGCTCTGGGTCAATATCTTTCTGCAAATCGGCAAGAGATACCTCGAAAACGCGACCCTTCAAATAATCAGAAGCAATACGCTGTCCCTGTGTGCGATTCACGAGGGTTTTGCCAATTTGACGAGTTTGGAACATGTTCGGCGCCTTGACATCGTACCAATCCTTGCGTGAGAAGGGATCTACCACCTTCTTCTTACCGCCTTTCTTACCACCTTTGGAGAGACCCTTATTTTTACCGACCGCCATGGCAAACGCTTGAACCGGAAAAGGTCGAGGCACGTTGATGAGAACTGTCAAAAACGGATGACAGTGAGCAGTGTCGGAAAACTCGTGAGAAATGAAGAAAGGCTAGTACACACCATACGATTTCGGCTCACATTTGAACTTAAATGGCACATAATTTACAGAAATTTTATTTATCAAAATTATACATATTTAATATTAAAAATTTTATATTTATTTTAAACTTTATTCTCATATTTAGTTTAATTCATTCTTATTTAATTTTTTAACATAAATTAAATAAACAAAATTATTTATTTTAAATTACTCGACTGCAAAAACTTGAATTTCAATAAATCTTATATATTAAAATGATTGCCTGCCTAAACGGAAGCGAAGTGGGGGATTTTATGATTTGTAGTGATGTATAATATAAAAAAAGTTGTGCAACAGCTATTTTTTTTTTGTATATAAGTTTATTAATATTGACAAAAATTGGAAATCAGAAATTAAAAATTCTGAATACATAAGTATTTTTTCTCGACGCCGAAACACAAAATTGACTTCAGGCTGCTGGCGCGCTAACCCAAGCATTTGCTTGTTGCGAAACTTTACTATCAACGCATACATTTATATGCGAGGCTGTGAATGCATGCACAAACAGTAAAACGATCGCACAGAATTAAGTCTGTGCGCTGCATCAGCTATTATAAGAGCTAGACAACATTTGGCATGAAGATTACTGCAAACCTTGCGCAGATTCAGTTTACTTCAAATTCTGTATGTTATAATTAAGCTATTAATTATATTTCAATACGATTTAATATAATATATAATATATAATATATAATATATAATATATAATATATAATATATAATATATAATATATAATATATAATATATAATATATAATATATAATTTATAATATATAATATATAATATATAATATATAATATATAATTTATAATATATAATATATAATATATAATATATAATATATAATATATAATATTATATATAATATATAATATATAATATATAATATATAATATATAATATATAATATATAATATATAATATATAATATATAATATATAATATATAATATATAATATTTCATTATATATATTATATATAGGTTATGATTTTTTTGTAGTTTTATAAAAGAGTTTCAACATAAATAAATTTAGACCAACATACCTTATGTACTACTTACCAATTTACCACATTGTATATCGATAGACTCTTGTTTACAATCCTCTTAAAACAAGCAAACGAAACACTCGGAAATCTGGTCACACTTTTAGTTATTCATTGCATCCATTTTTATTCTGCTTGTTTAATTTTAAAATATTTTCGCAATCTAAAAATTTTGTAATTGTTTTTTTGTACTGCAAATATTTTCTCACTACTCCACGGCGTGTAATGTGTTAGAATTTTAACAAAATACGTGCAACGCAAAGAACATTCAATGTTTGTAAAAATTACAATAAAAAACCTAGCTCAATGAGTTGTTGTTTGATATGAATCCCCTTTATGGGTAATTCTAGACTTTTTATAAATGCGTTCACATTTCTACTTAAAGTTTGAAGTTAACAATAAACAAAAGTGCTCAAAAATAATGTGTCTTTAATCCGAAGTGTCTCAGTTCAGAGAGAGAGCCACCTATGTATGTACATATACATTTGTAACTAAACAAAGAGCAGACCTTTAAAATACTTGTATACAAAAATATACAAACAGTGTAACCCACAATGTACAATTAAAAACTGTTGTTGTCATAAGAAGTATACATAGTTATGGACCGCAGTAGCTTTACGTACGAGCATTACGGCATATTGGTACAAAGCGAAGACGATGATATATCCAAGCCCAATCAACTATGTGGTATGAACGTACACAATCTTAACGATGGTAAGTATTCATATTCATACATGGCAGAAACTACAATAGTTTAATTATATGTATATGAAGTACATTTTAAATAATTCTTACAAATAAATCATTGCACTGGAACCGATCGCCAATTTATTGAGTGAGCGATGAAGAAATATAAAAAAATAGGGCTGTGAAAATATTTTTTCTAATCGTAGCGATAACGATATATCATCATAACAATATCAATATACTTAATATTTGTATTAAATATGCACCGACTTGATTTGTAATAATAACAATCAATTTATAGTTAACACGATTTAAATAAAGTATTTAACTGGAATATACATAAATATGATATTATATTATATATATTTATATTTAAATGTTCTAATCTTTTCAGATGCTACACAAAGTCAAACGGGTTTCGAGTCATTTGTTCCTACGGATGAAGATAACAATCATCACAACATTAGATACGATTGCAAATCGTTATTGAAGACGACAAAGAACATATTTTTAGCGGCGGAAAAACTGTAAGATACATATATATATAAAGTTGCGGTGAAAATAATAGCACCATTATCACGATTTTTGTTCGTCACAGTTTTTCAGTTTTATCTGACGCTTTTTGATTATTTTCTTTACTAAAATTTAATTTTTTTTAAAATTATTTATTAAGTCAAGAATCCATACATCTTAATATCACAGGGAAATATTCTTAAGAATTACAATTTAATGATACAATGATTTTCAATGAATTAACGAAAAAAGTTAGCAGATCTCATTGGTAGTTTTAAAATAATTGCGAAAACAAAAGAAAACCTTCGAATTGCGGCGGTAACAAAAATAGCACTATTGTTCAAAGTCGGTTAAAATTAAATAATAAAACAAAATATTTATTCAGGAAATGAATTATATTTATAGTAATATGTTTTAGTAATATTAATATTTAGTTGCGTGGCCTTTGTTGGTGATCACAGCTGCACATCATAAGGCAGGCCATTCCATAAGGCTGATCAAGTTATCCTTAAACCATTTACGAGCTTTCCTGCTGGTATGTTTAGGATCATTATCCTGCTGAAATACCCAGATCAAAGGCATTTCGTATTCGGCATATGGCAACATAATATTTTTTAATATGTCCGTGTAAACATGTTGATCCATGATCGTTTTAATCCAGTGTATCGGGCCTACTCCATGGTATGAAAAACAAGCTCACACCATTATATTTGAGCCTCCATGTTTTACCGACTTAAATGTTAAACGAGGATTATATTCAGCTTTTGGTGGACGCCCAACATAAGAACGAGAGCTTTTACCTCCAAACAAAATTATTTTGCTCTAATCTGACCACAATATGTTGCGCCATTTCTCCACGGGTCAATCCAGGTGTGACTTGCCGAACTGAATGCGTTTTGACACATTCTTCACTGTAAAAAGCGGAACTTTTCTTGGGCTGCAGGCATTCAGGTTATTTAGTCTCAAATGTTTGCGGACTGTTTCCACGCTTACAGCTATCTGAAGCTCCTTTTTTAGCTCCGTAGCCGGCTTTAATGGCTCCTTCTTGTATTGCCGAACCAAGCGATTGACCTCCAACTTGGTCAGTGCAGGCTTTCTTCCACGTGGTTCTTCCTTTTTTCGAATAATATTGCATTGCGGATCATTTTATTTAAACATCCGACAATTTTACCAATTTCAGAATAAGTTTTTCCTTCTGAGATCATGTTGTTTTTATAAAACTTATTTTTTCGTCGGTACAATGCTTTCCGCGACCCATACTGATAAAATGTATCCTTTTCCTTTCAAAAAAACTCAACCCAAATCTTTAATACAACTCCCTTTTTAAAACCGAGAGCAATCACTTCTTCCAATTTTATTCAGCACTTTTGCATTGATTATCCAAAAACAAAAATCACCGTTACATTGCGATGGTAAAAATAGGTATCTTATAGAAAGCAGTGCAGAATTTGAATTCAACTAATTCTGCTCCAACCGGCGACTGTGTTCTAGAGACCTTAAGCAGCAATAGAAGTGGTTGTATGTGTGCTTTTGCGGGTTAACCGCCCCAGAATCCGAAGCATCGACAGTTGGGACTTCGGTTAACAAACGAAGGGGTGGCTAACACACTCAACTTTACGCACGAAGGGACGGCTAAGGTTTGTCTTCGTACAAACAGCGCATTGCATCAAAACTGTTTCAGTCGCACAACGACAGCGGAACAATAAGCGTGTGCGTACTTCTTTGCGTTGTGCGATCGTTTCAATGTGTGCGTGTATGAATTGCGTATGCGTATGAATTGCTTTTGAAGTTTGACAACAGGGGAGTGTTGGCAACAGCTTGGCTCTGAAAAATGCCAGATGAGCTAAAAAAAGGGACAGAAAAAGGACAAAAATAAGCAAAAATGTACAAAAACGAGAGCAACAGTCGCGCAAAACGCGACAGTGGGATACCCTTCGACCTATGTTCCCGTGTAGTTTAATTTGTTAAATTCATACACATATGCATATGCACATGCTTTGAAATTAATCCCGACAGATGGCGCTCGCGCTTCGCGCCCCCCCGCCTATCTTGTTAGCTGACAGAAGCACTTCGTTTTATGCTCATACTTTCTTAAATAACTTCTGTGTTTATTGTTCGATCGGATTGTGATTTGGACACTACGTAGATCTTTCATTCAGCTTAGTATATGTTAAAAACAGAAAGTTATATCTTTTATACAGCGCTTACAAATTAAGTTCAAAAATTAAATTATTGATTTGTGGGGGCGGTGGGCGTGGCACCTAACATTTGAAATAAACTTGATCTGCTTATAGTACTCAGGAGTCTTCCTGCCAAATTTAGTAACTCTAGCTTTTATAATAGCTGAGATCTGTGCGTTCACACAGACAGACGGACAGACAGACAGACTTGGCTCAATCGACTCGGCTTGTGATCCTGAGCAAGCATATATATACTTTATGGGCTCTCCCCCGCCTCCTTATGCCTGTTACATACATTTGCACAAAGTTAGTATACCCTTTTTTAACCATTTTCAATGGTCGAAGGGTATAACAAGAGCAACAGTCGCGCAAAACGCGACAGTGGGATACCCTTCGACCTACGTTCCCGTATAGTTTAATTTGTTAAATTCATACACATATGCATATGCACATGCTTTGAAATTAATCCCACCAGATGGCGCTCGCGCTTGCCCGCCTCCCTTGTTAGCTGATAGAAGCACTTGGTTTTATGCTCATACTTTCTTAAATAACTTCTGTGATTATTGTCCGATCGGATTATAATTTGGAGAGTACGTAGATATTTCATTCAGCTGGGCTTGTGATCCTGAGCAAGAATATATATACTTTATGGGGTCTCCCACGCCTCCTTATGCCTGTTACATACATTTGCACAAAGTTAGTATACCCTTTTTTGACCATTTTCACAGGCCAACAAAACAACCAGTAAGAAAAGCAACAGTCGCGCAGCACGCGACAGTGGGATACCCTTCGACCTATGTTCCCGTGTAGTTTAATTTGTTAAATTCATACACATATACATATGATCATGCTTTACAATTATTCCCAACAGATGGCGCTGGCGCTTCGCGCTCGTCCGCCTCTTTTGTTAGCTGACAGGAGCATTTGGTTTTATGCTCATACTTTCTTAATTAACTTCTGTGTTTATTGTCCGATCGGATTGCAATTTGGAGAGTACGTAGATAATTCATTCAGCTTAGTATAGGTTAAAGTCAGAAAGTTGTAGCTTTTATACAGAGCTTACAAATTGAGTTACGGGGGCGGTGGGCGTGGCACCTAACATTTGAAATAAACTTGATCAGCTTATAGTACACAGGAGTCTTTCAGCCAAATTTGGTAACTCTAGCTTTTATAATATCTGAGATCTGTGCGTTCACACAGACAGACGGACAGACAGACAGGCATGGCTCAATCGACTCGGCTTGTGATCCTGAGCAAGAATATATATACTTTATAGGGTCTGCCACGACCCCCTCCACCTTTTTAAAAAAATTTAAATTGCAAAAGTATACCCTTTTTTGACCATTTTCAATGGTCGATGGAGTTATAAAAAACTAAGAGCCACCGCCAAATTATTCTTTCACCTAAAATCATGATATTTATAGCCCTATCAGTAAAAAAATAAATTTAACAAAACGTAACCCCCTTTACCTTATTATGCAAAATGAAAGACAATAAAATTTATAGTTAAATATAAAAATAATATTTATTATTTAAAAATTTTTTTTTTATATTAATTATTTATAAATTAAGTTTACTATTTTATTTTTATATAACACGCATCAAAAAGACGCGAGCCAAAAGTAAACAATTCGTTCTTCAATGCCGTCTTCTTTTTTGCCTAAAAAAATTGAAAAAAAAACAAAAAACAATCTCACTCTCTTCAATATAAACAAAACTGTACCACATTCCAATACAAATATAAACATTTATATCTTTCCATGAAGAGTGTCAAATTCAGTTGAAACGCTTGTCAGCACCAAATAAATGCAGATGCTCTCAAATTTGTTTACTAAGCATAAATGCACTTTAACACTCAGAACTTTTGTGGCGTGATCGAAGCGCTTTTTGGCTCCTTGTATACAAAACCACTCTAGCATAAGTTAGTCTTACAGTCGGTTTGAACCGAGACACATCGTTTTGATAAAAGCTTGAATAAAATTTTAATTCCAAAAATTTTATGTTTTATTTTCCTGATGTAAAATAAAGACTTTAATGGCGCAGCCGGTAGGATAATTATAAAGTGACAATTTTGGTGACCTCTAATAATTATTCCGCGAAACGAACTGATCGTTAGCTGATCGGAAACAAAAACGCTATATGCAACAAACTGTGTGATACAATTGCTATACGCATAACAAACAATTCGTGTGCTACAATTGCTATATGCAACAAACTGTGTGCTACAATTGCTATACGCATAACAAACAATTCGTGTGCTAAAATCGCTATATGCAACAAACTGTGCGCTACAATTGCTATACGCATAACAAAACAATTCGTGCGCTTAAATTGCTAAACTGCAAAATTAACCGGAAAAAATATATATTTTAAAGTGCTATAAGCATTAACTTTACACTATACGCGTAAACCATTTTTTTTCCAACATGACCGAGCAACAAAATGTAGTGCTTTCGCCTGATACATTCAAAGACCTTCTATACTCTTTGAATATAATCGAACGATTTAGTGGAGACAGAGGTTTGGCTCCCTTCTTGAACCAAGTGGAGCACATTCTGCGAGTTTACCCTACGACAGACTTACTGCAGCAAAATCGGATATTCCAAAATATCCGACATCTAATAATAGGAGACGCACAGATGCTAGTTAATCGCCATCAACCAAATACTTGGACTGCTCTTCGCCAACTATTGATCGACAACTATAATTCATGCACCCCATTGCCAACACTCATTGACCGTATCACAAAGGCTCAGTATAGAGGATCGATCCGTAAGCTCGTAGATTATTTAAAAAATATATCATATGAAATTAGTGATAAACTAATGTTAGAAGATATAAATGCAAACACTGTGATTTACACAGAACTAATGAACTCCAGTATAGAAACTGTTATAATGGACTAGTTACCCATTGAATTATTATTAAGATTAAAAAATGCTGATATAAGTACACTTCTGGGTTTAGAAAAAGCCGCAAAGCAAAAAGGTCTTTATGACCTAGATATAAATAAAAAACAAAATAATGCTAACTCAAAAGCTCAAAAAGGTCCATCTATAAATAACAATCCCGTTCCTAAAGCAAGTTCTAATACTAACTCACAAATAACACAAGCGGTGCAGAATAATATAAATCAACAATCGCAAGTAAATAAAGCTAAACCGGGTCAGAGCCCAAATTCCCAATTTAAAAAAACACATAAATATGACCAAAGTAGGCCTTTAGATAATGTTAGTCAGCAATCCAATTTACCAATAGCAATCCAATTTACCAAGAAAGCTATGCAAACGACGATTCGGATTTTCAGGAGTCGGCCTCCGACGAAAAACCGGAACCGTAGTAATAAATATAAAAATAGCAGGTAAAATGTATACTTGTCTAATCGATACAGGTAGCAGTATAAATTTAATAAAGACCAATTTGGGTCATAAAACATTTAAAAAAAAAACTAATATAAAAACTATAAATGGTCAAAAGAATCTTGATGAATATATAAATTGGCAAATTATAAATTTATTTAATTTCCAAACATTTTTCGTATGCAACTTCTCAGATCAATATGATATATTAATAGGTAACCCCACTTTGATAGAGTGTAAAGCAAAAATTGACTATCAGTTAAAAACTGTTACTTTAAATGGAATATCCTTCAAAATGATAGAAACAATCCCAATAACTTATGAGGAAGTCCTAATACAAGAAAATATTCAAGAGTACATAGGTGATGCTAATTCAGGAAATGACATTAGGGATTCTCATCTCAATGAAGAAGAGAAATCTGGTCTATATGAAATTATCAAAGAATTTGAATCGCTCAAATTTAATGATACTAAATTGTTAACCAGTACTTCCAAAATTAAACATATAATAAAAACTACAACTGAAGAGGCAGTATATAAAAAGCCCTATCCCTATCCCCAAATATTTGAGGAAGAGGTAAATAATCAAATAACTGATATGCTTAATCAGGGAATTATCCGAAAATCTAGTTCTCCTTATTGCAGTCCAATTTGGGTAGTACCCAAAAAATTAGATGCCAGTGGTAAGAAACAATTCCGCATAGTCATCGATTACCGTAGCTTGAATCAAGTTACTGTTTCTGATAGATTTCCAATGCCAAATATTGATGCACTCCTAGATAAATTAGGAAGATGTCTATATTTTACAACTTTGGATTTAGCCAAAGGGTTTCATCAGATACAGATGGGTGAAGAATCCATCAGAAAAACTGCTTTTAGGACGAAAACAGGCTTATACGAATTTACTCGTATGCCATTCGGGCTAAAAAACGCCCCTGCAACATTTCAACGATTGATGAATGAGGTACTTAAAGATGTCTTAGAAGAACACTGTTTAGTGTATCTAGATGACATTATAATCTTTTCAACCTCTCTTCAAGAACATCTTGTGAGTCTTCGTAAAGTTTTTGAAAAGCTTAAAGAAGCTAACTTATTAATACAATTAAATAAATGTGAATTTCTAAAAAAGGAAACAAGTTTTCTAGGCCATGTTATCAATGAAAATGGTATTCAGCCTAATCCAGATAAAATTAAGGCAATAGAAAATTATCCTCTTCCAAAAACACCTAAAGAAATAAAGGCATTTTTAGGTCTCTGCGGATTTTATCTTAAATTTATAAAAGATTTCGCAAAAATAGGTAAGCCCCTAACATCATATCTAAAAAAGGGAAGCATCATAGACATACAAAATGTTGCCTTTAATGAAGCTTTCGCCAAACTAAAAGCTCTGATAATTTCAGACCCAATTTTGGCAAGACCAGATTTTAAGCTAGTGACTATGCTCTAGGTGCTGTACTTTCTCAAGCCAGCCAGCCCATAAGTTTTGCAAGTCGTACGTTAAATGAACATGAGATCAGATACTCAACAATAGAGAAAGAATTGTTGGCCATTGTTTGGGCAACTAAATACTTTAGGCCATACCTGTACGGACGGCATTTCAAGATCAATAGTGATCACAAACCTTTACAGTGGCTTCATTCTTTAAAAGAACCAAATATGAAGTTGCAAAGGTATAAAATAAAACTTAACGAATACGATTTTGACATTAAACATATTGCTGGTAAAGAAAATAATGTAGCAGACGCTCTGTCACGCATTAAGCTAGAAGAAACTAACGTACTAGATACTGTAACCATGGCAACTTGCCACAGCTCAAAAGAAAACGAAAACAATGGCATTCTAATTACTGAGAAGCCATTGAATACATTTAAAAAACAAATAATTTTCAATAAAACCACAAAAAATGAAATAAAGTCAGAAGAATACTTTTGTAAATTAATTACAAAAATTAATTATAATACCATGTCTGAACATTTTGCAGCTAATATTATAAAAGAATACTTTTGCGGCAACACAACAGCTATTTTAATAGATAGTGAACCTGACTTCGCTTTATTACAAAGAGTATATGTTAAATTAATTGCCCCAAAAACAGGCACTACAGTTCTAAAATGTAATAGAAATCTTTTAAATATATCAAATTTTGCAGAATTTAGCAACATAGTACATGATATTCATCAAGAACATATACATAGTGGCATAAATAAAACTATATTAACATTTAAACAAAAATATTTCTATCCCAATTTCGCTTTAGAAATAAGAAATATAATAAATCAATGCACTATTGGTAATAGCGCTAAACATGAACATCAAAGGACAGACAGACCCCTTGAAATTACTCCTGAATGCAAAAATATTAGAGACAAATATGTTGTAGATTTCTGGGAATTTTCGGGACAATGGTATCTAACCTGTATAGATATACATTCTAAACTGATAAAAGTTATTAAAACATCAGATAGAACTTGGATTGAATCCAAAAGAGCTTTATTGCAAATTTTTGATTCCATAGGCCCACCTAAAACCATTAAACTTGACCAAGACCCATGGCTAATAAATAAATCTCTTCAAAGTTGGTTAACTACAACATTCAATATTCAAATTGAAATTCCAACATGTAAAACCGGCATTGCCGATATAGAAAGAGTTCACAAGACATTGAATGAGAAAATGCGAATACTAATAGCGTCTAATAGAACGTTAGACACCAATAACTATATTGAATTAATAACATATAACTACAATCATAAAACAATCCATGATACAACAGGTAAAATACCTGCAGATGTATTTCTTTATAATCAACAAATTGAAAAAGACACGCAGAAAAACAAAGAAGATAGAATTAATAAAATAAATGAAACTAGGTTAGATTCATTCAACACTAATCCAAATTTTTTAAAAAAACCAAATAACAAGGGAAATCCATGATTGGCTTCCTTATCGGACTAATCCTTTTATCAGTTGCACATACAAGCAAGATCGAAATCTCACCAATAAACACAAACCAAGGATTCATACTCTTCAATACAGGAGACATAGACAAGTATTCAGATTATATCACACATTCATTCCTAATAAATTGTACCGAAATTGAATTAACTTTCACCAACTTATTAACCCAATCAAACAAAATTAATGATAAACGTACCTTGTTTTTAATTAAAAATCTTGACGACCAAATGAAAGGTTTATATCTCGCTAATCGGTATAAACGTGGTCTTTTCAATATTGTAGGATCAGTATATAAGTTTCTATTCGGCACCTTAGATGATACTGACAGGGAAAAAATACAAAATCAATTAAATACCTTAAGCAATAATATTATTCAAACAAATGAACTAAATCATGTAATTAATAAAGTAAATGAAATAATTAAAACAGTAGAAAACACAAATATTCAAAATACACAAATAACTTACTTAAACGAAAATATTGAATACTTTACTAATTACGTTGAGACACTTGAGTTAGCATTGCAATTAACAAGACTGGGCATATTCAACCCAAAACTTCTTCATTATGATCATTTAAAAAATATTAATGCTAAAGTACTACTAAATATAAAAACTTCAGCCTGGTTAAAGCAAGAAACAAATGAAATTTATATATTGTCACACATTCCTACAACAATTAAATCATACCCAAAATATAAAATTATAAGATACCCAGACCAAAACAGAGAATGGCTACATTATGATTTCGAAGACGAATTCTACCAAATAGACGGAGTCATTTATAATACTAATAATAAAGTAATCAAAGATAAATGCATAATTGGAATTATTAAAAATATACAAACAAACTGTTTGACTAGTAAAGTTGATTTAACACAATTTGAACAATATATTGCACCTAATATTGTAATTACTTATAATTTAACAAATCCAAATTTATATCAAGATTGTGACAAAAATAAACTAAAAATTAAAGGAAATCAACTAATAAAAATTTATGATTGTACCCTAAGACTTAATGATTTGTCAATTTCAAATGCCTATTCTGATTATTCATACCCTGTATTTTTAGAAAATAATATAACTAAAATCACACTGTTATCTAACATAGAAACAAAAGAAACAATATGGCAAGAACAAAAACAAAATAATCAATTTAAAATTATAACATTCTCTTTATTGTTCATAATAATATTTTTCATATTTACATACATTATATTCAAATTTAAATCAATACCTAAAAAATTATTGATAAAAACTATAAAGACAAAAGAGCACGAGGACGTACTCCAAGACAAAGAAGGGAAGAGTGACGTTATGGAACTTAATGAAAACACAAAACCCATCAGCACACTGTACCCTCTCGCTTCAATATAAACAAAACTGTACCACATTCCAATACAAATATAAACATTTATATCTTTCCATGAAGAGTGTCAAATTCAGTTGAAACGCTTGTCAGCACCAAAAAAAAACAGATGCTCTCAAATTTTTTTTTTAAGCATAAATGCACTTTAACACTCAGAACTTTTGTGGCGTGATCGAAGCGCTTTTTGGCTCCTTGTATACAAAACCACTTTAGCATAATTTATTCTCTCTTTTAAAACCAAAACATCTTTTTTTTAAAAAGCTTGAATAAAATTTTAATTCCAAAAATTTTATGTTTTATTTTCCTGATGTAAAATAAAGACTTTAATGTATATATGCATACGCGCATGTGCAGCGGCAAAGCTTTACCGCCGGCTCAGTGATGATGAGTGCGTATGTATATATTTATGCTGTAGTCTATGCTAAAATACATACAGACATACATACCTACTGAAGCTCGAGCCGTATATACATACGGACATTGAATTGTCTGCTTTGCTAACAAATTAAAATAGCTCTTCTCTTAATTCCATGCTAAATTATTTAATGCAAAAAAAAAAAAAAAACAAACAATATTAAAACCGACTAAAATTCACTTTTGTCTATGGATATGTATATTATCTGTATCTATATATGAATAAGACATTGCCTACAATCTATTTACAAAATAACATTCTTTAAAATTTATGGTTATAAATCTCTGCTATTACTAAAATCAGTGTGTGCGAACAAACAAAACTACATACATACATCACTGCACATGCCTACATACATACATACATATAATCAACGAAAGCTCACGCAAGCCTGATCAGCTGTCGCGCTGGTTCAATGTTCGGCTTAACTACACTATCCTACACAAACTTAGTAAAATTAGATTAATTATTCCTGCGATTTAAAATTGACTATTGATTTAAATTAGACTAGATAAAATATATTTTCTTAATAATTAATGTTGTTAGCCTTCTGTTGTTACCACAGTGGACAACAAAATAAGTACACTTTTGATAAAATATCAATATTCTAGCCTTCTGCTGGTAGTTTCAGATCATGAAAGATTATGGTTTGCTTAACGTAATTAATGCCGTATGCCGAAACAAATCTGTTATCTATTAAGAAATAAAATAAAGTTATAGAATGAATCCTTAAGTGCTTAATTAATTCCTGAAGACATGGTATAATGAATAGATAAACAATTCTGTTATTGGGATACTCTCTTACTGCCTCGCGCTGAGTATCATGGTTGGGTAGGGTACAGACTGCGAGCGTCGAACATCACCTCAGACGTCGCTCTACAATAGATGCCTGCTTGTAAAAGCCTTCCTATTTTTTTTGGTACTTTTGGTTTTTGCTTTTGATATAATTTTTTTATGGAGTTTAGCTCCATTTGAGTAGTTTCAGAGGAATCCTAAATAAATTTTATGTACTGGAGTCGAGGATCAGCAACAACCCACCCCAACCCGAACGAGCTTAGGGAACCAGAGGATTCCGATCGCTGAGTACATTCGACTTGTGAACCTCCAGTTCACGAAACCATTACACCGGTTGTCACATAAATTTTTGGCGCCCAACGTGGGGCCCTCTTTAGCCGTTAATTTAATAACACCTACTTTCCAAATTTCTGTTTGCTGTTTAGACGTTATCACATAAAATTTTAGACCCAAACGTGTGAGGCTCTCGCTAGCCTTTAAAAGGAGTTAATAACACCTACTTTCCAAATTTTTGCTTGCCCCGTTTGGACGCTTTCATAAAAGTTTGGCTTCCAAACGTATGAGTCCTCGTATGTCAAATAAAGTTTGGTTGTTTTACAGCTAAAATAGATTTCCCCACACACACCTTTTGTGTAGAGTTGAAAAATTTTCATGCGTGTCTTGCCATCTGACGTTGTTAAGATAGTCTTGTCTAGCTTCCGGTGGTACAGATACATTCGGTTAGAATTGTTTTACGGACTACGATTGTTGGATAATTCTGTATTAGGATTACCTTCCGAGAAACCATTGACTTTGCTTTTCCGATTTGAAAAAAAAATAGCAATGAACATCAGCTATACATATATGTATCTATATATATATATGAATTCCTTCTCTCACATTATTGCTCGTTTTTTTTTCTTCGTTAGGTCTAGGAAATACTATTGTTTGATTAGCTATCGTTGTGAAATACTGTTATTCCCAATTTCAGAATATTGATGTCAGAGCATTTATTGCCTACCAATACTGATTGCTAGTTTGACATAATTTTCTTTCGCTTCTAATAAAATAAGTGTGGACCCTAGTACCATAACATTTGATTGGATTATTTAGTTATTTTGTTTTCGTTAGAAGTTTAGTTTAGTTGTTGTCATGGAACTCGTGATCATGCTGCTTTTGCATACACTTGCCGAATAGCTTTACTAGATAGACGGCGCAAACCAAGATATTAAAACCTTTCGTTAAGTTCAATAGCCCCATATAATAAACACCTGCTTTTTACGAACTGCATCTTTTGTATTTTAATTGCACTATCTATTCATTTGCCAATATATGTCATTCAGGAAACCTTTTGTTATGAAAATGCCTGTTACAAACAGCCCTCGGAACACGCCAACTCCTTTGGCCAGTACAGATAGTAAATGTGCTATCTGTAATCAGTTAATGTACAACACGCACCCATGCTACTCCTTAGCATGTTTGCATGTCTTTCACAAACTTTGCCTAGAAAATTGGATGGTCAGTCATTCTTGTTGTTATTCTTGTAATGTCGCCATTCAACCTAACGATCCTAAGCTGGTCGTCGGCAATTGTTCGCCTCCTAGAGCACAGCCGATCGCACCGACTGCACAAAACACCTCGAGAGTTATGACTCGTAATTTGACCAAAGCTTTAGAACAAGTTCAAGGCCCAAGCACCTCGCATGATCAAGAGCCTCGTTCTTTAAATCAAAGCGCTGCTGCTTCATCAGTTTTGGACGTCAGTAACAGTCCTACTCAAGTAGCTCCAGTTAGATCCACTCGTGGTAGACAACGAGGAAGGTCTTTTCGCCCTCCAACTGCCCACCGCAACAACGAGATTGATTATACAGTTATTCAAAACATGATTGAACAAACTGTATCTCGATTAATGTCGTCTTTGAACACCCAAACAAATCCAGTTGATGTTCAAGTCCCGTCTGTTCCCGTGCGAGAAACTCCGTCTCCCGTAACTTCATCCCTGTTCATTCGCAAGACTGCAGATATTATGCAGAAGTGGAATTTACATTTCGATGGATGCCCAGAAGGTTTAGGGGTGGAAGAATTCCTATATAGGGTCAAATCACTAACAGATGAAACTTTGGATAGCGATTTTACGGCCATGTGCAAACATATGCATGTGCTATTTGCTGGCAAAGCCCGAGATTGGTATTGGAGATACCACAAGCAAGTCAACCGCATAATTTGGTCTGATTTCTGCTCTGCTCTTCGCCAACACTATAAAGATTATCGCTCAGTTTTTATGTCTATGGAGTTAATACGATCGCGTAAGCAAAAGTTTGGAGAACCTTTCTCAGCTTTTTATGAAAGCGTGGCTTCGCTTATCGATAAATCCTCCATAAAAGTTACAGAAGAAGAATTAGTCGAAATTCTTAAAAATAATTTGTTGCCTGACACACGTCAGAAATTATTGTATCAACCTGTACATTCTGTGGGACATTTGCGTCGCCTTGTACAGATGAGTGAGAATTTATCGTACGAACTCAACTGTCGAGCGGAGCAAGTACGAAAGTCAAAGCCTTTTACTCCTACAAGACAAATTCACGCCCTTGAAGAATCATGTTCTGACCCTGAAGAAGAAGAAGTTCAACATGATCTCGAACTTGCTGCTCTTCGTAACGCCCATGCAAAACTTACGTGCTGGAACTGCGATGAGCTTGGTCACATTTGGGAGAATTGTCTTGCGTCTCGACGTATCTTTTGCTATGGTTGTGGTAAACTTAATGTTTACAAGCCACAATGTAAAAATTGCTTGCAAAAACTGTCGGAAAACCGTCGACAGGGAGCACCCAACAACACCCGGATGCCCCCGAAAGCATAAATTTGAATATTGCTAAGCCCGAACAGAGTACAACGTCAGATTCGTCTGATCCTGTTTTTCTTTCGGTTGAGCAACCCTCTCTATCGTCTACTACTGTTCCTCTTTATCATCGCTCGTATGATGAGAGACTGAAAAACTATTTAGAAATTAAGAATCGTATCTTTAGTCAACCCATTAGTAATCGCGTTCGCCGATTAAAAACTTATTATGCAAAAATTAAACAAAACAATAAACTCATAATATCAACTATCTTTAATAATAATCAAGACTTACGTAGCTATGCAGAAGTTTCGTTTCTAGACTTCACAGAACTTGGTCTGTTAGATACTGGAGCGAATATCAGTTGCATAGGTTCCACTCTTGCTGCTAAAGACTTCTCAGCGATTGCACAATATAAACCATTGAAGTCGCATGTCAACACAGCAGGGGGAGAAAAACAAAATATTATCGGAGTTTTGGACGTTGAAGTATCATATAATAATTTGGTCAAACCAATCAAACTGTATGTTATTCCGTCAATAAAACAAAAACTTATCTTGGGTCACGATTTTTGGAAAATATTTCAGCTTGCTCCGAACATCATTGGCGCCCTTGATTCACCCTCCGCTTCGTTAGACTCGCCCGATCCGAATTCTTATCCATTGAGCTCCCAGCAGCTTCATCAGCTCGCTGTTGTTAAAGAGTTGTTTCCCAACGCTTTAAAGAAACTTGGCCGAACTTCGCTTATCGAACATCATATCGATGTTGGAGAAGCAAAGCCTGTCAAACAACGCTTCTATCCCGTCAGCCCAGCTGTTGAAAAGTTGCTTTATGACGAAATCAATCGAATGATAGCTCTGGATGTTATATAACCCTCTGTTAGTCCTTGGAGTTCCCCTATGCGTCTCGTGGTCAAGCCTAACAAAGTTCGCCTTTGTCTTGATGCACGTAAGCTTAACGATGCTACCAAGAAGGACGCATATCCTCTGCCTAGCATTGATGGAATCTTTTCGCGTTTGCCTCGTGCTAATCTCATCACTAAGCTTGATTTAAAAGACGCTTATTGGCAAATACAGTTGTCTCCTCAATCTAAGCCTTTAACAGCCTTTACAGTCCCTGGTCGCCCGCTTTACCAATTCAAAGTGATGCCTTTTGGCCTTTGTAATGCTCCCTCCACTATGTGTCGTCTTATGGATGATATCATACCGCCAGATCTCAGACATTGCATATTCGGATATCTCGATGACCTTTGTATTGTCTCCGAAGATTTTTCTTCGCATCTCGCAGTTCTAGTTAGACTCGCAGAGCAATTCCGCAAAGCCAACATTACTTTAAATATAGCTAAAAGCCAGTTTTGCGTAACCAGCATTACCTATCTTGGTTATGTAATTGGAAGTGGTGGTATCTGTACTGACCCTTCAAAAATCTCGTGTATTGTTAATTGGCCTCCGCCAAAGAATCTTAAACAGGTTCGAGGTTTTCTTGGAATTTGTGGATGGTACCGTCGATTTATTCACAACTTCGCAGACCTTTCTT
The DNA here is from genome assembly GCA_018903715.1 of Zaprionus davidi. Classification (NCBI taxonomy): domain Eukaryota; kingdom Metazoa; phylum Arthropoda; class Insecta; order Diptera; family Drosophilidae; genus Zaprionus; species Zaprionus davidi. Next base: position 571,270 of record JAEIGL010000014.1, read on the forward strand.
GCCCCATTACTAATGTGCTTTCCACAAAATCTAAATTTGTGTGGACTTCAGAAGCTCAGTCGGCTATGGACAAGTTAAAAATCGTATTGACCTCCGCCCCTGTATTAGCTAACCCTGATTTTGCTCGGAAATTCTATTTACATTGCGATGCCAGTGATTTTGGCATTGGCGCAGTCCTTATTCAGCTTTCCGATGACAAAGAAGAGAAACCTATTGCATATATGTCAAAAAAATTAAGTAGCGCACAACGTAACTACAGCGTCACCGAACGTGAATGCTTGGCTGTCATCCTTGCTATAGAGAAGTTTCGATGTTATTTAGAACTCCAAGAGTTCGAAGTAATCACCGATCACTCAAGCTTGGTGTGGCTTATGCGTCAACAAAACGTGTCTGGAAGACTCGCTCGTTGGATTTTTCGCCTACAGCAATATAAATTTTCCATTTCTCATCGTAAAGGAAAGGAACATGTTGTTCCCGATGCCCTCTCTCGCTTATGCGAACATGAAATCGCAGAATTAGATATGAGCCCAATAATTGATTTGAATTCACAAGCCTTCTCAGAAGACAAATATATCACGCTTAAGAGTCGCTATAGCGAAAATCAAGCCAGATTGCCAGATCTGAAAATCATTGATAACTATTTGTACATTCGCACTGAGCATGCTTCCGGAGAAGAAGTACAAGATAAACTTTCCTGGAAGTTATGGGTTCCAGAAAGCCTTCGACTTGATGTTCTTAAACAAGCGCATGATAGTTGCACCTCAGCTCATGCAGGAATGCACAAAACCATTGAAAAGATTCGTCGTCACCTCTTTTGGCCTGGCTTGGCAAAAGATGTGAGAGAATATATACGCTCATGTGACAAATGTAAAGAGAACAAAGCCCCAAATTACACGCTTCGTCCTCCCATGGGTGCTCATAATCCCACTTGTAGACCTTTCCAAAGGCTCTACATTGATCTTTTAGGCCCATATCCACGCAGCAAAAATGGCCATGTAGGCTTATTAATCGTTCTTGACCACTTTAGTAAATATCATTGGTTACAGCCTCTTAAGAAGTTCACGTCTAAAGCTGTACAAGATTTCTTACTACACCAGATTTTTCACAGTTTTGGTGTGCCCGAAACCATTGTCAGTGACAACGGCACCCAATTCAAAGCCCATGAGTTTAATGCCTTTCTCACCGAGCTTGGTATTAACCATATTTATACCGCCTTATATTCGCCGCAAAGTAATGCCGCTGAACGTGTTAATCGATCTCTTTTAGCCGCCGTTCGTTCATACCTAAAGCACGATCAGACTGAATGGGATATTCATTTGACAAGTATCTCTTGTTCTCTTCGTTCGTCCGTTCATCAGTCTATCGGATGTTCTCCATATAGAGCTTTATTTGGATTAGATATGATAACGCATGCCGCCGATTATAAGTTGCTAAAATCTTTATCACTTTTAGAAGAACCAGTTGTGCCTGTTTCTCACTCAGATAACTTAGCTTTACTACGAAAAGATATTCAAGCTAACATTCGAAGAGCCCATGAGAAAAATACAGCACAATATAACCTTCGCAGCAGACCTGTGTCCTTTAAAGAAGGCCAGGAAGTGTTTCGTCGAAATTTCGCACTCAGCAAGTTTACGCATAATTTCAATGCAAAACTTGGCCCACAATTCGTAAAATGTCGCATTGCAAGGAAGCTTGGTAACTGTTATTACCAATTAGAAGACTTGCAAGGAAAAGATATCGGTACTTATCACGCTAAAGATCTTCGTAGCTGATTCCCGCTAATCTTTCCGTCTGACGGTGTCAGATTATCGGGTGGTGTAATGGTCGCCGTTGCCCCATTGAAACGAATATCAAAATTAGTTGTTTTATCGCAGTGATTTAGTAGCGATAAAACTATTGTTGATTTGATTTAGCTAAGTCCTCAACCTAACTTAGCAACATAATTAGGTCCACACCACACACTAGTAAGATCGCATCAAACTTGTTGCTTCGAACATGTTCGATGATGTTTGCTGTTGCCGTGCGTAGTGATCCCCTAGTTTCAAACCAGCATCCGCTAATTCGAACTGCATGTCAAAGCTTGCAAGCATAGGCTTAAGGGTCATGTTGCGCTCAGATGCATCTTTGTAGGTGCTGAATCATAGAAAAAGCTTTTCTTTGCGGAGAGCCTTATCTATAAATGCTGCTACCCTTCTCTATTTGCCCTCTTTTCTGATCGGTTGAAACTATAAGTGTCCACTCCACGTCGGTTAGCGCTGCGTTTGCTACACGTGTTGAGTTTATATTCGTGCGTTTATAATTCGATAAGTCTGTGGAATAAAAATTTTACAGCTGCCTATAGTGCACGTATACGCAGCTAAATTAATTTCCGTGTCGGTGCATTTAAATGCGAAAAAACCACAATCCGAAGACATAACCACATTTGCCACGCCCATTTTTCTGGATCAGAAATCTGAAGACATCAGCCTTCCCGATCAGGCTAAAGGCCTATAATTGCTTTCTTTGTGCTCAGCACAAGAAAAAGTAAGTCACCCCCCTCGCATTTTGCTAAATTTGATTTTCTTACTAAAGTCCTCATTTTTGCACCCAGATAACCTGGTTGACGCAAGTCCCAGTTACCCAGCCTGCACCAGTCGACGACTTTTGTAGCCCACCTTTATGCAGAGGCTTCTGCTTAGCATTGGTGTGGGCTGACGAATCTAGTATTTGGGAATTTGGAAAACCATAAGTTCGCTGGGAGCGTTCAGCGCTGTCGCCAAGTTCTGTTCTACCGAACATTGGTTAATATTGCCGAAATTCCTACCCTGGAAGTCTGTTGCGGCAGAAAACATCCACCGTTGGATATCTTCGACGTGTGCATCGCCTCTCCCTACACTGGGATCGAGCTTTTCGTGCCTCACCCCCCCTTGCAGCGCAATTGCAGCTACGCAGCCCCTAGAAGCTTTCTAGCATCGGCTTATCTAGTTTAGTTATTAAATTTCTTTGCTTGCACTCGGTCAGTGTATTTCGATTGAATATTTTTTATATATTTTTTTTTCGGATTTAGATCCTCCGTACAAAATATTGCCACCAGCAGTGAATATACCATAGTAGTGTAAAAAGTGTAAATTCCATCATTGAATGGTTATAATTGCCAAATTTCGTTGAGCAAATGCTATATGCTGGCTGTGTATGTAAAGTAGTGATTTCGCCAATGTTCAATTTGATCTAATCACCGATCAATAGTTCAAAATTAATTATCTAAATTATTGCCAGTCTCGTAAATAACTTCATTCCCCTAAAACGAACTCATATGCAGTAACAAAGACAATTTAATCAATATTTAAAAGTGCTAAATATAACATCAATACACCTACAAACACACCAACATACACACACACATCTACATCGTTGGAAGGCCTTTCATCGTGGAGATTCATGTAAGTGAGAAACATAAACAATTATATTTTGTATTGCTTAAATTGCAAGGTTCTGCAATTGTCATTTCGTTTTGATTGTTTTAATTTCTTTTGCAAGTAGATATCATTCGTACGTACGTATATATGCATACGCGCATGTGCAGCGGCAAAGCTTTACCGCCGGCTCAGTGATGATGAGTGCGTATGTATATATTTATGCTGTAGTCTATGCTAAAATACATACAGACATACATACCTACTGAAGCTCGAGCCGTATATACATACGGACATTGAATTGTCTGCTTTGCTAACAAATTAAAATAGCTCTTCTCTTAATTCCATGCTAAATTATTTAATGCAAAAAAAAAAAAAAAAAAACAAACAATATTAAAACCGACTAAAATTCACTTTTGTCTATGGATATGTATATTATCTGTATCTACCTAATGTATATAATTATATATAATTATTTATATATATGTGTGTATATTGTGAGGTATAGGTTTATATATATATGAATAAGACATTGCCTACAATCTATTTACAAAATAACATTCTTTAAAATTTATGATTATAAATCTCTGCTATTACTAAAATCAGTGTGTGCGAACAAACAAAACTACATACATACATCACTGCACATGCCTACATACATACATACATATAATCAACGAAAGCTCACACAAGCCTGATCAGCTGTCGCGCTGGTTCAATGTTCGGCTTAACTACACTATCCTACACAAACTTAGTAAAATTAGATTAATTATTCCTGCGATTTAAAATTGACTATTGATTTAAATTAGACTAGATAAAATATATTTTCTTAATAATTAATGTTGTTAGCCTTCTGTTGTTACCACAGTGGACAACAAAATAAGTACACTTTTGATAAAATATCAATATTCTAGCCTTCTGCTGGTAGTTTCAGATCATGAAAGATTATTGTTTGCTTAACGTAATTAATGCCGTATGCCGAACAAATCTGTTATCTATTAAGAAATAAAATAAAGTTATAGAATGAATCCTTAAGTGCTTAATTAATTCCTGAAGACATGGTATAATGAATAGATAAACAATTCTGTTATTGGGATACTCTCTTACTGCCTCGCGCTGAGTATCATGGTTGGGTAGGGTACAGACTGCGAGCGTCGAATATCACCTCAGACGTCGCTCTACAATAGATGCCTGCTTCCTATTTTTTTGGTACTTTTGGTTTTTGCTTTTGATATAATTTTTTTATGGAGTTTAGCTCCATTTGAGTAGTTTCAGAGGAATCCTAAATAAATTTTATGTACTGGAGTACTGGAGGATCAGCAACAACCCACCCCAACCCGAACGAGCTTAGGGAACCAGAGGATTCCGATCGCTGAGTACATTCGACTTGTGAACCTCCAGTTCACGAAACCATTACACCGGTTGTCACAAACTCTTCCCCCTCTAAGTTATGCTTGTCCTCAAGCGGTCTCTAGAAGTAGGGAATATTGTTGAACTGAGGTAGCTGATATTGTTCCTCGGTCGAAGATTGATCGCAGGTTGATGGTGTGAGGATCGCTGTGACTTTTGTGTCCATTAGAGGCGTGGGTCCTAATTGCAATGTTATGCTCTTTTGTCTTTGACTATAGGTGTGTAAGCCCAGGATGAGAATCAGAGCAATGCCAAAGAGTGTCAGCAGAGTTATGCTGTTGACCGTTTAATGGGTTTTTATACGCATCAGCTATCCAGTGTTATTTATGTGCAAAGCTTCCAGTGCTTCAAGTGATAGGACCTTAAGTCTTTCTTTTTCCTCAGCCGTAAACTGCACAAGAGGAGCTGCAGGGGTCAAGACTGTAGATTCCAAATTGCTGAACCGCATGTTGTCGATAATCGTCGAGTCGTTTGATAGTTGAACAAGGTAAGTTCCCTCTAGATGAAGCCGTGTGTTGTTCCAGGTTACGTTTCCATCGTAGTTGTTTAGTAGGATGATTCCGTCGTCAACTTCTTCTATTTTAGATACGTGGTCGGCATTGCTAAAACTACACAGCGCGTTCTTTCCCTGAACTAACTTTGGAATACAATTTGAATTACTTATATTAACAATTTTTTCTTATCGCATATTTTAATATATTCTAATGTTTTACAAGTTTGTGGAATGCCATAGGTGAAATTTGTAAAGACAAAGATTTCTTGAAAGTTGAAGTGTATAATTGAATTGTTTTTTAGTATGGGCTTTTGATAACGTCTTGGTATTGTATTTCTTCTAAATTTGGAATCTTAACAATATGCAAAAGTGTTGTTTTATTGTGTAAAATTGAGACATCGGAAAACTCCATTATTTCTTCCATTGACAGGGGTGACATCTTATTTCTTTTAAAAATGTTCTCAATTTCCCTTAACTCATTTTCATTTAATACAAGTGTGTTAACTACGTTTAGTCGTGCCCGCTGAATGGCGTATCTAATGTTAATAATATCTTCTTTTACAAGTCTAATCTGATTGTGCAAACTGACAGCTATCTCGATACTAACTGAACTGCTTTTATGAATAGAATTTGTGAGGGCGTTGGATACTGAAGTGAGTTTATTTATTCTTTCCTCTAACTATTTGTTAATAATGACCTGTTGGTTATTGTTGTCAATAAGTTTATCATAACCAGATCATCGTGATCTGGACTACCCGCTATGTATTTCAAACCTGACCCTATCCAATTTAAAGACCTAGTTTTCCGAGTTTTGGGAAAGGCTGTAATTGTTTGGAAAGTGTGAATAGTTGTATTTATCTCATGGTGAAGGGTAGCGTATAATGGACTGAGTTTAAGGCTTTTTTCCGTATGTTCATGTAAAATGTCTAAAGCGGTTTGGATTTGGTCAAGGCCAATGAGGTGTACTAGTTTGGTCGTTGAAGTTTGTAATTTTCCGATCCCCTTGGTTATTGTCAGTATCTGTGCGTTCGTGTAGTTCGTAAGGTTCATCGTTCCACCAACATCGTTCGTAATCCATAGTAATATCCTGAAAAATTTTAGAATTTTATATGGCTTTTATGTACTGTTTTTCCCGATACTGTTATTATTGTTGTGTGCTTGTTTTCTTTAACTATTTCTTTCCTATATCTTGGGGAAAGCTTGGAACCTAATCTAGTGTTTATTTTTACGAATATTTCTTCTCCAGGCTGATAATTACGTATTTCGTTTTTGTTTTTATTATGGTTTTCCCGGTCCGTTTTCTGTTTATTTTTAAGTCTTTCAATGTTATCTTGTCTGGCCGTTTCGTATTGGTCCGGGTCTGTTGTCACTCTCCTGCCGAATAATACTTCTAGTGGTTGTTTCTTTGTAACGGAATGAAAACTATAATTATAGTCGTAAACTGCCCTTTCTAAAAGTTCCTTGAAATTCCTCTCTGTGCCCTCTTTCTTGAGGCATCTCATTATTTCTGAAAGTGTTGAGTGAAAGCGTTCTATCTGACCGTTAACTGTACTTTTGTATGTTGAGGCAGTATAAACTTCTATCTGTAACTGTTCCAGCATGAACTTAATTGATTGGGAATTGAAAGCTTTTTCGTTGTCCATAACGCTATGTTTAGGGACTCCGAAATACAATATAATATCGCGTAAAGGGGTTCTGATGTCCTCTATCGCTTTTGAATTTATAATTCGAGCTTGCGCTAATTTAGAAAACTTGTCTATTGCAGTGAGTACTAAGTGTCGTTCGGTAGAGTAGATGTCAATGTGCAATATGTGACCGGGGTATTCTGGAGTAGGAGTTTCTTGAAGTTCCGGATTAGGGGGTGTCTGTCATATTTAGCCTCTTTGCAAACTTTACATTGCTTGACTAAATGTATAATTTTTTGTTTCATTTTTGGGAAATAATGGGTTTCTGCTAGTTGCTTTTGATTTTCCAGAGCGTTTCGATGTGCTCTCCTATGTATTTGAAGAATTCTTTCTTCCTGTTCAGTTTCGTCTGTCAAATCTTCAACCCTGGACTGGGTGAATCGAGTTTTGATTCCTTTGAAGTGATTTCGGTAGATTGTCTGTATTTTTCCCATTATATTTTCAGTCGTGTGAATACCGTTAATTACGGAAGGGTTGAGATATTTTTTTAAGTCTGTTATTATATCGTCCGTAGTGTAGTCGAGTCTGTATATTTCATGTCTATGGAAGGTAGGAAATGGGATGTTGAACTTGTAGTCGTATTTATCTGATTTTTAAACGAAAATTTGATTTTTGAAAACATTTATTGGGGCTTCGACGCTAACGATTAAGTCATGGCTAGAACTTTCGGCGCTATGTTGTGTAGAGGCAACGGAGTTAATTTGCTCTAAAGGTATTCTTGAGAGCGCGTCTGCAACAACATTTTCTTTTCCCGATTTATAGAATATTTCGTAATCATACTCCTCTAAATATGCCTTCAATCTCTTGATTCTGGCATTTCCATTCTAGCTACTCAGAGAATGTGTTAAAGGTTGATGATCTGTAAAGATTTTAACCTTTGCTTTACCGTACAGGTAATTTTTGAGGGCCTTGAGTGCCCAAATTATGGCTAGCATCTCTCTCTCGTTAGCCGCATAATTCTCTTCGGTTTTGGAAAGTGTTCTAGAGAGAAATGATATAGGGTGGTTGTCTTGCGATAGAACTGCTCCGATCGCGAAATTTGAAGCATCAGTAGTTAAATGGAACTCCTTCTTGAAATCTGGGTAACGGAGAATTATTTCTTTTGAAACTAAGTTACTTTTAAGCTTCTTAAAAGAGTCTAAAGCTTCATTGTCTAATGAAATTAATTTTTTGATGACATTCTTTTGGACACGTGTCCATCTTCCCCTCTTAAAAGTGAAGTTAGGGGCTTTGCCAATTTGGCGTAATTTTGTATAAATCTTCTATAGTAGCCGGAAAGCCCTAGGAAGGATCTTAGATCCCTCAAAGTTTTAGGGCAGGGATAATTTGCTATCGCTGCTACCTTACTCGGATTAGTTTCTATTCCCCTATCGGAGACAACAAATCCAAAGAATTCGACTTTGTTTTTCATGAACTCACATTTGTCCAGCTGACATTTCATGTTAGCGTTCTGTAAAGTTTGAAAAATTTTAGCCAAGTTCTCAATATGTGTATCATCATCTTTACTAAATATGATGATATCGTCTATGTAAATAAAACATATTTTTCCAATATGTTCTCGAAGTATGTCATCTAATGCACGTTGGAAAATTGAGGGCGCATTCTTTAGACCGAATGGGAGTTGTGTAAAGTCATACTTTCCGTTGTTTACGGAGAAGGCGGTCTTTTTTATGTCACTATTTTTCAAAGAGATTTGATGGAAGCCACTTTTCAAATCTAAAACAGAGAATCTCGGGAATAGGGTATTTATCTGCAATGGTTATTTTATTAAGTTTACGATAGTCAATAACCATGCGATATTTTTTTTCGCCTGAAGCGTCTGCATTTTTGGGTACAATCCACACTTGTGAATTATACGGAGATCTAGAAGGTCGAATTATACCATCTTCTAAAAGTTCTTTTATCTGTTTGTTTACTTTATCTTTCAGTGTCATTGGATACTGATAGAATTTCGAGTAAACCGGAGTATCGGACGAGGTTGGGATCGTTCACATTTGTTGTGTAGGTCAGTTTCTGGTTTGGGTCTGCGAACAAGTCTGGAAATGACTTGAGTAATTCGCTTAGCTTTGCTTTTTGTATGTCGGACAAGTGGGATGTTCTCGGAATAATTGTGTTGACTGCTTCGAATGTTTTTTCTTTGATGGGGATCGAGATACCGTTTTTTAATATCATAATATTTTTGCTGATTTTTATCTCTGCCCCTAATTCTTTCAAACTATCGTTGCCCAAAATGGCATCGAAAGATTTGAATGTGTGCAACAGGAAAAATTTTACTTTAACGTCTGGAATATTAAAAAGGTTCGCTACTTTATGGTGCGTAACTACTGTGCTGCCGCCTACTGAGACAGCATTGAAAGGTGCTTTGTTTTGAATAGGGTTATTGACGAATCGGTGTCTATAAGTATTCTAATAAATTTGCCATTCCTCATCTTGCATACGAAATATGGAAGAGAGGAATTCTTTATTCTAAAAAATTCAATGCTGCGTCATCGTAGTAATCGTACGAGTTATTGTCAGCGTCGGCTTCGTCTATCTGGTCTACGTAATCGTCCAGGTTGTCGTCAAGGTTGTTGTAGTCCTCGTATTCTGCCATAGCTTGTTCATAGTACGTCATTGTCAATGGAGTCTCAGTGGGTCGCGTTTCGTTTTCTTCCGTTGTAGTCTGTATATTAAAATTCCTTTGTCGATTCATCCCATCTGGTATTGGACCAGGTGGTCTTTTGCCTGGTTCGAAGCGAGGTCATTTCATGTAATTTACCATTCTCGTCTGAACACTGGGATCCACATCCATAGACTTTGGACGAGGCAGTGGTTTTGGGGCCTGTTGCCCAGGTGGCGCTGACAGTAGTGGCGGGAATTGCCTATTCTGGAAAGGTCGAGGTGCAGCTGCTGGCTGTGCAAGCTGGTAACCGAAGTTGATTGAATTTTGTTGTAGTAAAGCAGTCGTGGTTGTTGTCTGATTTGGTAATATTGAGTTCTTGGAGGTGGAATTGGTGGTTGTCTATTTATGAATGAAGTACTGCGAAGAGCAGGTGAAGGTTTTGCAGTCTGATTCCTAAACTGTCTTGTCTGTCCCATATTTGTAGGATGTCTTGCCCTGAAGTTCTGGTTATCTAACTTGGGGCAAAGGTGTAATGCTGAGGGTAAGTCTACTGGTTCTTTGATTCCCAGTAGGCGAGGCAAGTCGCCTTGTAAACCTCGTACGAAGGTGTCTAGAGCTTTGTCTCTGTACATCTTCGTCATTAACAATTCTGCTTCTCTTCCTAACCCCATACAACCGATCTTGTTTGGGATTAGTGACAGGTGTTTATAAACCATTTGATGGAATTCTTCCACTGATTGGTTAGCACCCTGTATAAGCATCGTCATTTGATATTCTAATGTGTTAATGTCATGTTTGTCCGCGTAATGAAGAGTCAGACACTTTGAAAGCGCTAACCAGTTCAATGGGGTATTGTAGGACACTAGTGCCATGTCAGCGTGTCCTACAATCTTATTACGTATGGTATGTAAGATAGCAGAGTGTTATGGGGTACCCTGGTAAGCACTGTACGCTTCTAAGATACGATCTACTCCCTTCTTCCATGAGCTGAACTCTGAAGGGTCACCTGAAAAGTCTCGGATAGTTTTTACTATATCCGGCACTCTGTCTAAGTTTCCTGCATGCTCTGGGGCAATTACCTGGTCTGTTACGTTCGCAAATTCTTCTGAAGAATTGTGACGTCTTAACAAACCTGGCAATTGTTGTGCTAGGATTTCACTCACTGTTGCTGCTAGTGCAGCTCTGTCTATGTTTTCGACCATATTTCTATTACGTTCTTGTTCTTGTTAGTATTGAGGGCCTGATCAGGTTGTTCGCGTTAGCCACGAAAGGCTAAACGAATCTGGATTAAGAATGGGTCGAGTTTTAAGTGAGTCAAGGGATCAAATAATGGAGCTTATTACTTTCGAAGGGTGTTAGTAAGATGTGGTTTCTTAGAAATGATTCTCTTGTGTGTGTGTGTGTGTGTGTGTGTTTGTTGCTTGTTTATATATAACCAGTGGCTGGTTTTTTTTCCTTGGGAATCGTAAAGTTGGAATCAGTTATATCACTTTTGATATCTTTTTGTTGGATATATAGTTTTACGGTTTTTTATATCCGTGTTTGCTTAATCTATTAGTGTTTTAGTTTAGTGTTAGTTAATAATTGTCTTGTTTAATCTTACAGTACTATGGGTAACTTAAATGATGTGGCTCCTCCCTCCGACGATCCGGATGTCTTGTTGGTCGAATTGTTGCAGTCTTCTTGGAATCACATGCATTGGTGGGAACGGAACAGATTCTTAGAATTCAGCTTGGCAGCTCGGCGCGTGCAGGAAATTATGCAGACGCTGAGCTTGCAGATTGGAACTTGCGTACTGGAGTTCATTATTCTAAATTGTAACATTTTAGTTGTTAACTTGTATATACATTCGTTTGGTAATGTGTGTTGAACTGGGACGCCGATACATACATGTGGATATGCACACATGTACATATGTACGGGAGTCCCACTCCCCCATTCATAATTTTATAAGAGCTTATGATCGCTCTTATGTTCTAGCATTCTAATTGCAAAATATGGAGAGCACAACACAATAACATCCAAGAGGAATCATATTGCAAAGTCATTACAGACAAAATACGGAAAGAGTGACGGCATTGAAGAACGCATTAAACGCATTAAAATAAACATAGTAAACTTTATTAATAAATAATTAATATTATTTATAACTATTATAATTTGATTGTCTTATTTTTATTTTTATTGAAATTTAATTAAATAATTGACTGTTAATTTTCTTTCAGTTTTTTAGAATAAAATAAATAAACATAACAAACAAATAAACGAATTGAAAACTTTTCATCCGTCTGAACAGACATTCGAACACACGCACTCTCTCACAGTCTTTTAAAATTGCCGTCCACCACTCTAACCACTAGGCCATTGCCTTACTCCTTGGCCCAAAGCTGCATTGTGAACCAATTCTGTTACCGTATAATGCAAATAAAAAGTTTAAAATGCTGTGTGTCTGACGCTAGATTTGAACTTTGGCATGCTTGCGTAAATTATGGTAGGTCTGCTTAAGTATATATGTTCAAAATGAATTTAATTCGTATCATATCTCACTATTTATACAGGGTCCGCCATCTAACATTTTTTTTTGAACTAGTGGTTATTTTGAGTGTGGTAAAACTGATGTTACATCTGATTTGACAGAAAGTTAGTTTTATCTTTTGTAGCATATCTACCCCACCTATCAAATAAAGAATGGGTATAACTTTGCATAAATACATTGTGACACTTTGTCATAGTAAACGTAAATATACAAATACCCAAAAGACCACCAATGACTACATAAGCATTCCAGCGTCCGAGTAATACGATCTAACGCACATACATAAGCCGATCGCGGAGCGTGGGAATGCTGAGCATGCACTTTGCAGCTCAAGTGGTCAAGCTATACATAACATATGCATGCCTTCTGCATACATATGTATATGTATATATGTAATTAAGAATACATAGATATAAGCACCCAACAGAACACACTTTGAACAGTTGAATAAAGAACCTCATAAAGAGCAGAAGCTCTTCTCTTGTTATTTTAAAGTGTACTTTAGCAAAATACTAACATCTCCTAAATATCAAACATTACACTTTCCGCTGAACGAAAATGGTTGTGTAAACGATTGAGGAACGCGTTAAAATATAATTAAGGTAATGTTGCAGAATGTGTGCGAAAATTACGCACGGAAATGAGCCGTAACAAAGCACCGTCCGCTCCGTATGTGCGCTTTCTTTTGAAAAAATTGAGAGAAACCGGCACAATTATTGATAAACCAACGCGTGAGAAACCAAAAAAGTGCGTGACTGTGCGTGAGGCGAAAATGCGGCAGGAGCCGCCATTACGGTCAATGGCGAACGCTACCGCGCCATGTTAACGGATTGGTTCTTCCCGGAAATCGAAGAGGAGGACTTGGACAACATTTGGTTCCAGCAAGACGGCGCTCCGTGCCACACAGCCAACGTTACGATCGATCTTGTGCGCACTTTTTAAAAAAAAAAAGTTACGTGGCGGACCCTGTAGTCCGATTTAAATGAAATTTTCACATAACGCCCGTGGCAAGGTATTTGGTTGTTAAGTTAATATTGTAGTTTTAAATAGTTATAGAGGCTGATTTACAGAGGCGGGAAGGCACTGCAATATATACGTATATTGTCACAAAATTTGATGACTCTAGCTCTTATAGAGTCTGAGATCCAGGTGTTCATACAGACAGACAGACGGACAGACAGACATGGCTCAATCGACTTGGCTACTGATACTGATTCAGAATATATATAGTTCATGGGGTCGGAGATGCCTACTTCTGCCTGTTACGCACATTTCAGTTCCGACAAACACAATAGACCAGGAATTTTTTTTAATCCATGGCCTAAAAATGGTATTTGAAAAACTTAGAGCAGCAAACTTGAAACTACAACCTTCAAAATTAGAATTTCTAAGAGGAGAGATTTTTTAGGCCACATAGTCACACAACATAAAATAAAACCAAACCAGAACAAAATTAGTGCGATCCAAAAATTCCCTTGCCCCACCAACAGAAGAACCATCAAATCTTTCCTCGGTCTGCTAGGGTACTACAGGAAGTTTATAAGAGACTTTGCACGAAAAACAAAATCCATGACTAAACAACTGAAAGGGAAAAGACAAATTACTACAGACAAAGACTTTTTAGACGTATTCGAACAGTGCAAAACTCTTCTTTCCAATGACCCAATCATTTTACCAGTGATGTGCCGCGTAGACTACACGGTGTAGACTACACGATTGTCTACGTGTCGACAATCGAATGTCGACAATGTTTGGAGACGACACGTCGACAATGTCGACAATGTCTTAGTAAAGAAAATATAATACATTTTATTAAATAAAGAACAATTTATTCATTTTTATTTTATTCGTTATCGTCATCTTCTGAAACATCTTTAACTCTTAATGAATAATATATATGTACAAGTTTTTTTGATCTTTCAAATAAAAGCTTATTTCTTGCATATGAATGAACATGAGCCCAGCTCGAAAAAATGCGTTCAATTTGAGAGGAGGAAGCCGGTATTTTCAAAAGTCTTGTAGCTAATCTTGCTAAATTCTCCGCCGGAGACCAACTCTTCATATTGTCTACATAGTCGACATTGTCGACGCATTAATGACATTGTCGACGCATTCTTGACATTGTCGACGCATTCTTGACATTGTCGACGCATTCTTGACGTAACGCTGTCGACAATCAAAGGTGACGCGTCGTGGCCCATCGCTGCCTTTTACATCCAGACTTCGAAAAACCATTCATTCTTACTACAGATGCTAGTAACTTCGTCGTACTATCTTAAGGCTCCTTACAAACGATAGACCTGTATGCTTTACCAGCAGGACTCTCTCTGATACCGAAGTCAATTATTCAACCATAGAAAAAGAAATGAATGAAATGAATGAAGAATAACAATAATATGGGCAGTGAAATACTTCAGACCTTATATTTATGGTGTAAAATTAACTATTGTTACAGATCACAAACCATTAATATGGCTAATCAACTTTAAAGAACCCAACTCAAAAATAGTCCGTTGGAGACTCCAACTCATGGAATACGATTTCGAAATAATTTATAAGAAAGGTTCACAAAATGTAATTGCGGACGCCTTAAGTCGAGCAGACCCATATTTAAAACACAACGAAACACTAACGGTTAAGCCTTGCCTCACATCTGAAAAACTTTTTAACCAATTTAACACACAACTCATTCTAGAAATAGATACAAATACGTCTTGCCAAACTGTAACACCATTTAAATAGAAGCTTAGAAAAATATATTCACAACCCTCTTTCGATTTCGATACCCTATTCGAAATTGAAACGGCATCAAGTGCACTAAATCAATCAGAAACTTTTTCGGTCAATTTGGACTACCCAAGTCAAG
>JAEIGL010000328.1:0-10837 GCA_018903715.1 Zaprionus davidi
AAGATCGACTGAGGTCGCTCTCCACAAGCTTGTTGGTAAAATTGAGGGAGCCTTCGCATCCAAGAATTTTGCTCTGTACTCTTTTCTTGATATAGAGGGTGCTTTCGACAATACCGGCTACGGGTCTATTTCTGCTGCGCTGGAGCACAGAAATATAGCCCGTCCCCTAATCCGTTAGATTGATGCTATGGTCAAACATCGGACTATTTCCTCTACCCTGGACTCCACGACCGCTTTCATTAGTGCGGTTAAGGGATGTCCCCAGGGCGGGGTCCTATCCCCCTTACTCTGGTCTTTAGTAGTTGACGAACTACTGAATATTCTCACTGAACAGGGCGTGCAAGCAATCGGCTATGCTGACGACCTGGCTCTCATAGTGAAAGGGAACTTTGCCAACACCGTGACAGAGCTGATGCAGTCTGCTCTGAACACAGTTAGTAGATGGTGCGAAGATGTAGGTCTTAGCATCAATCCACAAAAGAGGATTATCGTTCCCGTCACTAAGCGCTATTCCGTTGACATAGGTCATTTGCATATTGGCGGCTCTCCCGTGGGACTTTCCAACGAGGTCAAATATCTAGGGGTAACTCTTGATAAAAGACTGAACTGGAATTCCCATTTAAACAACACCCTGTCAAAGGCAACTCATGCCATGTGGGCATGCAGAAGATTCTTTGGTAGGACCTGGGGTCTCAAATCATGCACCATTCGGTGGTTATTTGAGATGATGATAAGACCCATCGTCACCTACGCCGATATTGTGTGGTGACCCAAGGCTACGCAGGTCACCGCCATCAACAAATGTACCAAACTGCATAGGCTGCTTTGCCTCTCTCTAATGAGTGCACTTCGCACCTGTCCCACCGCAGCAATGGAATCAATTCTGAATTTGACTCCGCTGCACATTCAAATACAAGAAGTCGCCGCTATGAACCTTCTTAGAATCAAGCTCCAATCCGGGATTCTAGCTACCAAATCGTGGCATGCTAGACTTATCAAAGACATTCGTGGCTTAGAGATCTGCTCCAGATCAGATTCTATGACCAAGGAACTCTTCTTTGGTGCAAAATTCAAAACTCTCATCCCGGACCGGAGGGACTGGGACGCTGGCAACCCCATCAGTGACCCTCATGGCATATACTGGTATACCGATGGGTCAAGGACTGATCAGGGAGTTGGAGCTGGGATACATGGTCCCAACTCCAAAACCTCGATTGCTATGGGCAAATGGCCCAGAGTCTTTCAATCCGAGGTTCATGCCATAGAGTTCTGCTGTCATCTTATCCTTGAGAAGGGGATCAGAGGAGCAAATATTTACATCTTCTCAGATAGGCAAGCTGCCATTCTAGCCCTCTCCTCGCAGTTCCCGAGCACATTGTCCGTTCCTCGACGAAAGACCTGTTATGCTTCATCAGGGAAGCGGAACAGCTTTTGTCAATATACGGTGAGCATTTTTTTTTTTTTTTTTTATTCCTTTATTATTCCGCTTGGGAACTTAGGGCCTCTACTAAAGCCTTCCATCGAACTCTATTTTGCGCCGTCTGTTTAGCTCTGTCGCATGTTGTGCTCGATTGGGACAGTTCTTGGAGGATGGTTCTTCTCCAGGTCGCCTTTGGTCTTCCGATTCGTCTGCTGCCTTGGGGATTCGAGTCCAGTGCCATCCTGACACTACTGCTAGGGTTCCGTCTGAGAGCATGACCTATCTACGTCCATTTTTTCTTCCTTATTTGGAGGTGTATAGGGGGCTCACCTGTGACCCGAGCCAACTCTGCATTGGATATTCTGTTTGGCCAGAATATCCCGCATATAATTCTCAAGCATTTGTTGCTGAAGACTTGCAGTCTCTGTGACATCTTCTTGGTGGTGAGCCATGTCTCACTACCATATAGCAGTATGGACTTTACGCACGCATTGTAGATTCGGAGTTTTGTTCGCCTGCTTATTTCCTTATTCTTCCAGATGCAATAGAGTCTCCCAAATGCGGATCGGGCTTTGGCAAGTCGGTTTGTGACGTCATCTTCCACTCTGCCATTGTTGGATATGATGGTGCCAAGGTATGGGAAACTTGTGACGAACTCTATTGCGTTCCCATTTATGATGATGTTTCCTTGCTTGGAGTGGTTGAAGCGCATTGCCTTGGTCTTGGCTTCGTTTATCTCAAGACCGATCTTGCTTGCTAGTCTGGCGAGGTCATCTGTCTTGCTCTGGATGTCGCAGAGCTTGTGAGAGGTCAGACAAATGTCGTCTGCATAGTCCAAGTCCTCAAGGTGTCTGGTGAGGCTCCACGTGATTCCACGCTTGGGGTTGCACACTTCTCTCATAACCTCGTCAACCACGATGTTGAAGAGTAGCGGCGATAATGGGCAACCGAATTCCAGTATTCGTCTGGAAAGGTGCACTTGTTTTTCCGTTGTGCAGTACCTCCAAGTTGGCATCATCGTAGATCGACTTGATGATACTAATGATGTTGGTTGGTACTTCTTTCCTTGCCAGTGCTCTCCATATAGCCGCTCTGTCCACTGAGTCGAATGCCTTCTTGAAGTCTATGAACAGGAGGTATAGCGGGGCTCTCCATTCCACAGCTTGTTCGGTGATTATGCGTAGTGTATTTGCCTGGTCTACGCAACTCCTGTGTGGTCTGAATCCTGCCTGTTCATCTCTGATCGTTGGCTCGATTTTTTCTTGAAGGCGCTCGTTCAGTAGAGTGGCCAACACTTTGTAGCTAGTGTTGAGAAGTGTGATTCCTCTCCAATTATTGCAGTCACTAAGGTCCCCTTTCTTGGCAAGCTTAACAATGATTCCGCCCTTCCAAGAATCCGGTTCCGTCTCACGGGAGAAGTGCGGGTGCAATGTTTCAGCCATCAACTGGGTGTCAACTTGTAGAAGTTCAGCTGGTATGTTGTCTTCCCCAGCTGCCCTATTGTGCTTTAGCTTCTTAATTGCGTCTCCGATTTCTCGTACAGATGGCTGCGATGACAATATCCTGACGCTTCCACTTGATGGGACAGTGTTATGGAAGTCTGTGGCCACAGTTGTTGTCGAGGTGTGGCTGATTTCCATGAAGTGTTGTCGCCATCTCGCCGGATTTGTGCGTCATCATTGGTTATGAGGTTGCCTGCTATATCTCTGATAGGTTGGGACAATCAACTGGTATAGCGAGCGCATGTTGTTTTGTCCTGCCGCTCGTTCCGCATTGTCCGTAAATCCAGTTGAGCTCTCTTGTCGTTTCTGGTGGATCGTTTCACAGCTCTGCACAGAGTCCGATATTCTTCGTGATTCTGTGCGATCTGATCCGTCAATGACTTAAGACTGTTTCTCCGTCTGATTAGGTCGCACGTCTTCTCGGATATCCAGCCGGTCCTTTCGCGTTGTTGTGTGCCAAGTAGTTGTTCCGCGATGGTCCTAAGTGTCCTACAAGTGTATTCCCATGGGCGTTCTTCTTCTGGGATCAGTTGTTCTCGCAATGTGGATGCCATCCTTGCATTGAGGTTGTTGTCCCTCAGGAGGTGAAGATTTAGGGGAGGTGCCCTACGATGTTGGCCGCTGGTAGTGATCCTCGAGTGGTTGCGGTTCAACTTTATTGCAAGTTCTCCAATGACCAGCTCGTGATCGCTATCTATGTCTGCACCCCTTTTATTTCCCACGTTGAGCAACGACTGCCTCCATTTCCACTTGTTTCCACTTGGAGATGTCCATGTGTATTTATGGACCTCTTTATGGGGAAACAGCCCCCAATGACTAGTTAGAACAGTTGACAGATTTCAACTAGTCTCTCACCATTGTCATTGCGAGTCCCTATTCCGTGCTGTCCCATTACTGATTTGACTCCGGTGTTGCTGGAGCCTACTTTCGCATTAAAGTCACCCATGAGGATAGTGATGTCGTCTTGCCGTAGCTTAGAGAGGGTCGCTGTGAGGGCAGTGTAGAAGTCGTCTTTGATGTCTTCATTGGCGTCTTCTGTCGGGGCATAGCATTGAATGATGTTTATGTGTCTAGCTTTGCACTTGAACCTGGCGGTAATGAGTCTGTCAGATACGGGTTCCCAGGAATGGAGTGCCTTCTTAATCTTTCTGGCTACAAATATTCCTACACCATATCTGCCGTCTTCATTACTACCACTGTGCAGAACTAGATTGCTATTGGATGTTGTTGTTTCCCCGCTGCCAGGCCACCTCATCTCGCTAATTCCATCTCTGCTGGGAGACTCCCTCTTTCAAATAATAATAATAATAATGATGTGGTTAAATCCCTGCTGTCATAACTAGCGGAACTTTGGCGCAGTCGTAGTTATCTATGCACCAGCCTCACATCTGCAACACTCTAGCCTCGGGACTTATATTAAATCATAGTTTAAGTAAAACATATTATATTTTTTCTTCTTTTCTTTTATTTTATCTAAACATTTCCCTACCTACACCGTAGCCTGCTCTGTTCTTTGGTTTCTATCACTAAGTTTCCCTGCCTGTTATTAATTGGATGAGCGATAGTATCTGTCTGTCCTATGTTCAGCGTTTTGTTGTTTGTTACTCTTCTGCGTAGCTCTGCAGTTCCTTGGCAGCTACGTTTTGTTGTTTGTTGTTCTTCTGCGTAGCTCTGCGGTTCCTTGGCGGCTGCATTTTTGTTGTTTGTTTTCCCGCGTTGACACGTACCAGGATTCTTCGCACTTCACTTGTCGAGGAGTCACGCACGTTCACTCGCTTCACTGGTCTTATCGGAACTGTCCTTCTTCCTTTCAATTTCACCTCCTCTGCAGTCGACGTCGCTCAGCTTAGATTTACCCGTGTTCGGTTGGGTGTGCGAACTTTTCTCTTCGGGTGAATTTAGTTCTTACGTGTATGTGTGTGTGTTAAGCTCTGCTCTCGGTGCGCTCTCGTGTCGCTCGCCGCTCAGTTGCAGTTGCCGTCGATCAGCTGCACTCGCTTGTCTGCGAACTTTTCTCTTCGGGCGTGTGTTCTTTCGTTTGCGCTCGCGCTTTGGCTGCGCTTTTCGCTCTTTGTCGCGTTGCGCTTGCGCTCTCTTCTGGATCAGCTGCGCTCATGTTTTGTTTGTATGTGTGGCCGTCGGTTGCGCTCGCTCTGTGTGTGGGTGTGTTCTCTTAAATGTGCGGCCGTCGCTTACGTTTGCTCTGTGCGTGGTCATCGTTCGTGTTCGCTCTCTTTGCGCTCGCTCGGCTTGCCCTTGCTTTTTGTGTACGTTCTCTCTCGTGTCGTTGCAGTTGCAGTTGCCGTCGATCAGCTGCACTCGCTTGTGTGCGAACTTTTCTCTTCGGGCGTGTGTTCTTTCGTTTGCGCTCGCGCTTTGGCTGCGCTTTTCGCTCTTTGTCGCGTTGCGCTTGCGCTCTCTTCTGGATCAGCTGCGCTCATGTTTTGTTTGTATGTGTGACCGTCGCTTGCGCTCGCTCTGTGTGTGGGTGTGTTCTCTTAAATGTGCGGCCGTCGCTTGCGCTCACTCTGTGTGTGGTCATCGTGTTCGCTCTCTTGTGTGCGTGGTGTGTTGTCTTGTGTGCGTGATCATTGTTTATGCTCACTCTCTTTGTTGTTGGGTGAATGACCGTCCACTCTTTCTGGTGAGCTCTCTCCTTGAGCTTATGTGAGCTCTCCTTGAGCTACCCTATATTACGCTACTGGTGGGGCGTATCGGTTATCTAGCTTCTGTGTAACCTGCCTATCAGATACCCTTCATTGGGTGTTTCATTAAGTTAAGAATGAAATAATAAATAAATTTTTGTGGGACTCACAATTTCGAGTCCTCACACTCCCCCTAACTTTGTCAGTGGAAGACCGCACACATCCGGGTCTTCCTCGTCTGTGTGCGGGCCCCTTTGCCGACTCTCCCCTCCATCTTCCATCTTTCCACTTCGGATCCAAGAACCTAGCCATGTTGTCCTCGTAAGCTTTCGCGTGTGTATCTTGTGGTGTAGTTGGTTGTGTCTCTACGATCGTTGTATCCTGGTATCTTTTCTCGTTGTATCCTTGCTCGTTGTATCCTTGTGCGTGTATCCTTGTTTGCTTGCTGTTGATTGTGCCTCTCTGATCGTTGTATCCTTGTGCGTGTATCCTTGTTGCTTGCTGTTGGTTGTGCCTCTCTGATCGTTGTATGCTGGTATCTTTGCTCGTTGTATCCTTGCTCGTCCTTGTATCCTTGTGCGTGTATCCTTGTTTACTTGCTGTTGGTTGTGCCTCTCTGATCGTTGTATCCTGGTATCTTTTCCGTTTTATCCTTGCTCGTTGTATCCTTGTGTGTGTATCCTTGTTGCTTGCTGTTGGTTGAGCCTCTCTGATCGTTGAATCCTGGTTGTATCTTGGTATCCTTACTCGTTACATCCTGTGCGTGTATCCTTGTTACTTGCTGCTGGTCGTGCCTCTATGATCGTTGTATCCAGGTGTCCTTGCTCGTTACATCCTTTGCGTGTATCCTTGTTGCTTGCCTCTCCCTGTTTCGGGTAGATGCTTTGTGCGTTTGTATAGCCAACGGTCCTGACGAACCTTAAATGTGTCGGTGCTTGAGTTCTGCTAAATATGTTTGCTGTCTTTGGTTTGCAGCTACTTTTTTGGTTGCACACCATAGAAGCAATATGTGCCGATTTTGGGTTGGGCATGGCTCTGACAATGATATCGTTGCAGAACTTCTGAAAATCAAACGCATTTGTTTCCTGCAACAATTCCAGGGTATTCCGAAAGCCCAGACGACGGTAAGGTATAGGTGTCGGCTCTATATTCATGTAGTCGCGCTCTATATTTGCCAAGCTGACCGGCGGTTTGGTTGATGTTATTAGAGAGCGCACAACAGTGGTGATTTCTCTAAGTTCTTCCTCGAATTGTTCCGAAGGCATTTTGAAAGATGATATATCCTTGTTCGCTTGATCCTTGCTGGTTGCTCCTTGCTTATTGATCCTTGCTTGTTTGTCTTCAGCTGGAATCCTTGCTCGTTGTCCTTGTCGCGAAGCACTTTATGTTAGACTTTTATAGTTCACTGGAAATGTTCACTCGACTGGTGCCGGAGACTGAGTGCCTTCTCTGTGCCGGATGCTGGCCTTATATACCCTGGCCGAGCGCACCGAACCGTTATGCTCGGCTTCGGGTCCCGTTTATGTTTCTTTGGGCGACCCGAAAGCACGAGTCCCGCAGACAGCCGTTACGTGTTGTTCTCGTGGCGAGAACGAAGATCAGCGCTTTCCTGTCGCGTCCGACTCCTTTTCATCCCCCTAACCAACTCCTGGACCATCCTTTTTGTGCTCGATTGTCCTGTGTTCTTCCTGTGTTTGTCCCCACGTAACTCTGACCCGTCGTGAAGGCCGTATTCTTGTGTAAAACTATCGTCGGTTTATACCGACGCTCTGACTCATTTTCAGTCTCGCCCAGGGCCAATTTACAGAACATTTATAAAGCGCAGATACCTGAGACGGAAAATGTGACCTCTTTAGGGCTTAAAAGTGATTTCCTAGGATCTAGGAGGAAAGGAATTCGGACCATACCTCGGTGTATACCGAGTCCTTTTGTCTTAATAACTTAATGCAGCGGCTGGGCCGGCTGGCTAGGTATTGGCGCCAATGCGGGGAGGAATGTAATGTTTCAGCTGGTACCTCGCATCTACTTTCGCTGCTCAGTTGACCTTGGAGCCTGGTTATGCACCTGGCGTCCAAATTCACTGACTTGCGTCTGCATCAAAAGTTCCAATAAGTATGCTGTGGTTAAATCCCTGCTGTCATACCTAGCGGAACTTTGGCGCAGTCGTAGATGTCGATGCACCAGCCTCACATCTGCAACACCCCCGCACTCTTGCCACGGGACGAATATTAAGGCATAGTTTAAGTAAAACACTTTATATTTCTTCTTCTTTTCTTTTATTTTATCTAAACCATTTCCCTACCTACACCGTAGCCTGCTCTGTTCTTTGGTTTCTATCACTGAGTTTCCATGCCTGTTATTATTCGGATGAGCGATAGTATCTGTCTGTCCTAAGTCCAGCGACGGTTCCTGTGGCAGCGTTTTGTTGTTTGTTGCTCTTCTGCGTAGCTCTGCGGTTCCTTGGCAGCTCCGTTTAGTTGTTTGTTGTTCTTCTGCGTTGCTCTGCGGTTCCTTAGCAGCTGCGTTTTTGTTGTTTGTTTTCCCGCGTTGACACGTACCAGGATTCTTCGCACTTCACTTGTCGAGGAGTCACGCACGTTCACTCGCTTCACTGGTCTTATCGGAACTGTCCTTCTTCCTTCTAATGCCAATTTCACCTCGTCTGCAGTCGACGTCGCTCAGCTTAGATTTACCCGTGTTCGGTTGGGTGTGCGAACTTTTCTCTTCGAACTTTAGTTCTTACTTATATGTGTGTGTTAACCTCTGCTCTCGGTGCGCTCTTGTGTCGCTCGCCGCTCAGTTGCAGTTGCCGTCGATCAGCTGCACTCGCTTGTGTGCGAACTTTTCTCTTCGGGTGTTTTTTTTTTATATTAGAGTGTTCATAGGGAAAAAATCTTGACAGACACCGTCCTAGTGACGGTAGTGTGGGACCCGCACCCACTAAAAACCCTCTAAAGAACACTCCCCCTACGGCTCGTTTGTGATACCCCTTGAGAGAGGAAGAGTTTTGCAGTCTTTCTAGCCTACGCTGCTCTACCATAATGCACACACACATATCCCTTCCCAGTTTTCTGGGGTCTCAATATACTCCTAAGCGTCTGTTGACGATTTCCCGTTCGCCTGCGTAATAAGGGCAGTGGAAGAAAATGTGTTCCACAGTCTCATCGCCTTCATTGCAAAGGTAGCATACAACTTCAGGATCATGACCATACTTGTTCAGGTAGCGCCTGAAACAGCCATGTCCTGTAAGAAACTGGGTCATATAGTAGTCCACTTTTCCGTGGCTTCTTCTGACCCAAGCTTCTATATTCGTCACCAGCCGATATGCCCACCTCCCCCTGCTAGTTGCATCCCACCTTTGATGCCAATCCCTAATGGACTTACCTTCATCGTAGGTAATAGGGGTTTGGCTGTGCCTCTGGCATTTTTTATATCAAGGGTAATCACAGCGCAGTACTTCTTCTGGCCTCGTCGCCACCAATCTCCTGCTATTGCTTCTTCAGCAATCTGTTTGACCCTGCTAATCGCGTCTACAGTTGACCTATTTCTCCTAAAACCGTACTGGTCGTCCGATAGACCACCTACTTCTTCTACGAAAGTACTAAGCCTGCTAGCTACTACCTTTTCTAGCATTTTCCCCATTGTATCAATCATACAGAGCGGTCTGTATGAATTAGCCTCGGCTGGCAGTTTTTTACCTTTTGGTATTAGTACCAGTCTCTCTCTTTTCCAGATTTCCGGAAAAGTCCCTGTCTGTATACTTTCTGTGTATACTGCTGCGAATAAGGTGGGGTTCGCGCTAAGCACCTTGTTGGGTACTGCATCTAGTCCCGGCGCCTTGTTGTTAGCGAAGGTACTAGCTATCTCTAATTCCTCTCCTGCCCCTACTTCTTGTCGGAATCTACCTACCCCGTCAGTCCAAACATCTGCATATGCAGGTTCAGTATAGTGATCCCCCTGTGTTGGGAAGAGGGTCTCAACTATTGTGCGCAAGAGTTGAGGACAGGCCGGAGCGTTTGCTCTCTGTCCTCTTATCTTGCTCATTACTGCCTTATATGCCCCATCCCAAGGGTTGGTGTTCATACCATCACGCAGAGTGTTAAAGTGCGATGCTTTACTTAGCTTTATCGCTTTCTTTAGTTTTTGCGTCCTTGAAGTGCGATCTGAGGACTTCCCGTTCTTTCTCATTTCTACATCGACATAGGTTTCTTCTAGCTCGTATGCATTTACGTCTAGAGTCCGCGATCTCGTGGCTCCACCAGAACTCTGGCTTCCATCTTGGGCCACCTTTGGATTTCTTCGCCATGGAGGCGTCACAGGCAGAAGTCAATAGGTTGGAGAGTGATGTTGCCTTCGTGTCAGAAGTATTACCTTGCAGGACAACGTTTTGCTGCTGTGCGATGAGGTATCTAAGGACGCCCTCATCCAGAGTGTCTTCTTTCCAACCATTGATTACTCTTTCCTGGGTGCTTCTGCTGCGGTGTCTATCTACCCTCATTAATATGGCTCTATGGTCACTATGAGTGTAGATAGCACTTACTTGCCAAGAGATCAGTCTACTTATGTTCGAGCTGGCGAAAGATATGTCAACGATTGATGTCCTGCCATTTCGCTCAAAGGTGCTTTTATTGCCTGTGTTAAGCAGCACCACGTCTAATAAGGAGAAGGCTGTAATGACTGCCTGGCCTCTGATATTTGTGAGGCGGCTGCCACATTCGGCAGCCCAGGCATTAGAGTCCCCGCCTACGATGTTTGGATGACTACTTCTAACATGGTTCCCTATGTTATCTAAAGTCCTATCGTAGTCGTGCATTTCTAAGCTCGGTGGTAAGTAGCAGCTATAGAAATATACACCGGCTATTTTTGCCCTAGCGAAATGCACTTCAGTGGTCAGCGGCTTATCGTCAATGGGCTTGCTTCCACAGGCCCAGATCGCCGCTTTACCAGTTTTGTCACTAACCCAGTTTGCTGTGGCTAGGTTTCTGTATTGTTCACTGATTCGGACAACGTCTATGCCTTCTTCAAAGCAGGTTTGCGTCAAGAGATCTTGAGCTGCCTCACAATGGTTTATTTGCAGGACCTTAATTTTGAGTCTTTTTGAACGATCTTGCATGGCATAGAGCGTCTCTTTCGCTTTCGGATTATTTATTTTTTTTATATTATTAGTGAAGTGAAGTGAACGTTCACTCAAAACAACCGATTTTGTGCGGAGCTCGATAAAAACACGTCTTCACACGTCGACGATCGAACTTGTCACGGGTCACAGTATT
>JAEIGL010000313.1:0-12146 GCA_018903715.1 Zaprionus davidi
AGTACTTTTGGGGTCTCCCCACGCCTCCACTTCTCTATATTACCTTGTTTGGACAAAGTTCATTATGCCGCGCATTTTCAATGGTCGAAGGGTATAATTTATTGAACGCAAGAATCAGAGTCAATGGCTTTCTCAAAATATCGTCAGTTGATTACTGTTTATTTTCTCTTTCTTTCATCTACTTATCTATTATAAATTTCTTTTTACCATATTGAAGAAAATATGGCGAGTTGGATTGATTTACAATGAAGCGGGTATCAATTCCACTGAATCTAGGTGTTATTAACCCAGGCAGATCATTTGACCTGGAAAAATACAAACCACCATTGAACTTTCTTCCCAATCAAGTATTTTGTTTGTATTCTAATATCAAGTTTATATGTAAAATAAATATATAATTCACTGTATACAAAACATGCTCGTTTTCATCGTTTTCGAAAATAATCTTATTCAGGAGTAAGAAGGTGAAGATGGTCGATTTATTTAGTAAATGTTTGCGTAGAATATACTCCATTCAAACTCATGAATGCCCAGTACGATTATTCAACCAGAAGGTACTATTTTCTAATTTTTACATTTTGAAAGGGATGGTTCAATCTATCAATAAGAAGTAATTTAACTTACGAATAGGTTGTTGGTGAAATTATTCATTTATTCAACTCTCAGGATCTCGGTTAAGTGCTGCGTAGCCTTGCCGTGCCGAACAGGCCTAAACAGATATTAAGAATCTACGTAATTAACATACATTTAGTGTAGTTCAATATGGATAGTTTAAGATTTATTTTACGGCTGCAAGCTTTGCCAGTAATATCGGCCTTAATACCGATCACGGGCTCTGTCAAGAGTGTGCAGCAACTTTGTCTTGCCGACACAGAGCTCAGGGCGCTCCTGGTTAAACTTTTCACTGCTTTACATAACCTCTGCACTGCGTTACATAACCTTTGCACTGCGTGACCTAACCTGTTGCACGGCTTGACCTAACCTGTTGCACGGCGTGGCATAACCTCGTCGCAGCTTTGCCTTATCTTTGGGCTGCTGTGAACTGCACTGGAGCAAACTGCGCAGGCTTCTTTTCTTGGCCTTGTACTGCTCTGCGCCGTTGGATACGCAGTGTTGCTCTGCATTTCGGATAATTTGTTCTTCGTTACACCGAATTTTTTTGGATAATACTACGTCAACGTGCGCACC
Organism: Zaprionus davidi; assembly: GCA_018903715.1. Taxonomy (NCBI): domain Eukaryota; kingdom Metazoa; phylum Arthropoda; class Insecta; order Diptera; family Drosophilidae; genus Zaprionus; species Zaprionus davidi. The sequence goes on from JAEIGL010000313.1 coordinate 1,189, forward strand.
TGCTGCGCTGCCTTCCAACAAATTCAACGGCCACCTTGCTACTTGGAGCCAGGATCTGCATAGATAGATGAACTAGGTGTTTGTTTTCATATACGTGAAGAAAGAAAAATATTGTATTTAAATTGAGTTAACTAAAAAATTCAAACAGCCATATTGTACAATAAAATTGTTGAGTGTGCGATAGGAAAAGAACATGTATCTATGTAAAAGAACCACATAATTGTTAATTCGAAGTTTGCTTAAATATTTTAAAAATTGTATAAGAATATTTAAAAATAACACATATTTAGCTTTTATTCCTAAAATCGATCTGCATCATCAACACCACGCTGGAAAGCCTTTCAACGCTGGAAACTTGAACCTGTGAGTACTTGCAAACATTGTGCTTGTACTAGGCTTGTAATATTTGTGAATTTTTTCATTCTCTTAAATACAGTACACAAAGACTCCTACCAAATTTGGTAACTCTAGCTTTTATAATAGCTGAGATCTGTGCGTTCACACAGACAGACAGACAGACGGATGGATAGACAGACAGACATGGCTCAATCGACTCGGCTTGCGATCAAGAAGAGCAAGAATATATATACTTTATGGGGTCTCCCACGCCTCCTTCTGCCTGTTACATACATTTGCAAAAAGTTAGTTTACCCTTTTTTGACCATTTTCAATGGTCGAAGGGTATAAAAAAAATTGTATTTAAATTGAGTTTACTAAAAAATTAGAAACACATAATTGTTTATTCGAATTTTGCTAAAACATTTTAAAAATTGTATAAGAGAATTTAAAAATAACACATATATTTAACTTTTGTTCCTAAAACCGATCTGCATCATCACCACGCTGGAAGGCCTTTCAACGCTGGAAACTTGAACCTGTGAGTACTTGCGAACACTGTGCTTATCCCTAGGCTTGTAATATTTATGAATTTTTTTCATTCTCTTAAATACTGATCAGCTGATCAAGCAAACAAATTATTAAGAACAATATAAAACAAAGAATACAACAAAAAAATACAAATCATAATTCAATTAAAAGTGCCAAAGCCATTTAAAACTATTCATACATTTTAAAACTTTTAAAAACACTCAACAAAAATTATATCGTCTCTCGAAAATGGCATACAATATTAATGAACATTCCACGGTAGATTCTATTACAAATGTATAGCTAAAGAAATGTTTAATAATTATAATTACAAAGTTATTAACAAATCTAAATGAAAAACTAAAAAAAAAACAAAATGTTTATTAACGATTTAATTTGATTTCGCCATTTTCACATTTTTCATAAAATTTGAAATACAAATGGTTAGAAAGATTATTTAAACCAATTAGAGAAAAACAACCATCAAAGAATAAGTAAAAATAATAAATAAATAAATGTATCGATTAAATTTTAGCCAATTTCCAACTAAATCGAAATTAAATATGACTTACAAACTGTTAGCATTGTTGAATACAGAATTTCAAAGAACAAGTTAAATTCTATGTTAGCAACATTGACACCAAACAACAAACAAATTTAAAAGCTCAAATTAAGTAAAATGTTTGGCATAACGAATAAGTAAATTGGAAGAAAAAGATATGAAATAACTATACAGAAAACGAAATATTTTTCGAATAAGAATAAATTATGAAAATAAGTATAAACACCATGATGTGCTAAATTAATTTGGTTTCCTGGATAGACATCGCAACTTAAAGTAATAGTCGTCCGTTTCTTTGGGTATATTCGGATACATAATATTTATGAGGAATACCGCGAGCGTCGATTAACATCTCAGATCTTGCAAAACATTTATATCGCAGCAGTCCTGTTAATTTTTTGCCTTCTTTACATTTTTTTGCGTTATAGACCCAATTCTTTTATTTATGCAAGTTTCGTGAAGTTCATCTTTACTAGTAGTTTCAGCAGGAAACTTAAAAGGTATGTAGATGTGGTTATTGAAAGGTAGCAAGAACCCCTCCCCAAGTCCAAGATCTAAGGCACCAGTAGGATTCCGTCTATCAGCACCTATTCCAAAGTCGCTAGAATCGCAATGTACGAAAAACTTTTTGCTGAAATCAGGATTCGTGAGAATTGTAGCAGATGTTAAAACTTATTTCAGTTTGTCCATCGCTGCTTGAGCTTCCGGCGTCCAGGAAAATTTCCTTGTCTTGGTTAACAAATCCGTGATTGGACAAGTTAGTTCCGAGAAGTGTGTAAAGAACCGACGGTACCATTCACAAATGCCTAAAAACCCACGAATTTGCTTTAAGTTCTTTGGCGGAGTCCAATTTTCAATACAAGACACTTTGGCAGGGTCTGTGCAGATGCCATCACTACCAATGACATAGCCTAAATAAGTAATGCTAATCACACAGAATGAACTTTTAGCTAAATTAAGGGTCAAATTCGCTTTTAGAAATTGTTCGGCTAGTCTTACTAAATTTGAGTTGCAAAATCTTCCGACAAAACACACAAATCGTCCAAATAACCGAAGACACAATTGCGAAGATCTGGCGGTATGATCTGATCCATTAATCGACACATGGTTGACGGCGTGTTGCACAACCCAAAGGGCATCACCTTAAATTGGTATAAAGGACGGCCCGGAACGGTAAATGCAGTTAATGGTTTAGATTCGTCACTAAGCTGAATTTGCCAGTAGGTCCAATTTGGAAATGATCTTCGCTTTGGGGAGTCGAGCAAATATGCAATCGATGCTTGGTAAAGGATAGGCATCCTTTTTAGTGGCGTCGTTCAGTTTAAGAGCATCCAAACATAGTCGGACTTTATTTGGTTTCACAACCATCCGCATGGGAGAACTCAAAGGACTTGACGAAGGTTTAATTACGTCCAAGGTCAGTATCCAATCAGAAGTTTCTCTACGGCTGGACTGACAGGATAAAAATGCTGTTTACATGGTTTCGTCAATATAGTAGTCAATTAAGGTGGTACGCGCTAGTGTTTCAGATACAAGGACTCAAGGGATATGCGTTTTCTACTGTTGATTCTTCTTGCACAATTGATGAATCTAAAGAACTGATAATGGCCTAATCAAGGCCTAATATTAATCTTTGCTTAATACTCGGAATAATATACAACTTTATAACGCGTTTGACACCTTTTACCAACTGCTTGGACAGGGATCTCGTAATGGAAGAACTGTGAAGAATTAAAATGAATTGCATTATAGTTCTTACGACAAGCAAGGTGGATTTTTTTACCTTTCTCTTAATTTCTTTAGGCAGCCTTCGGGCATTGGGTGCCAAATCCCATTCCTTACTACTGCCAGCCAAAGGTCGATAATTTGGGGTGCACTCCTTCGAAACCTCCAATAATCCCGTGCGATGTCACTTCGGAATTTTAATTTTTTTTTTCACTTTAACAAACGTACTTCAGTACATTTTAAAATTTTTTCTTATAACCAACAAAAGATCCGCTGCAACCGCGTGTGGACATTATATAGTGAAAAATTCCAGCCATCGAAGGTTTTCGGAGTTGGCTAAGTTAACTGTGATCGCACTCCAGCTGATGAGTGAAAGCATTAATTACTTTTACCGCACCCTCGTAGTAAACACGATTAGATAGGCAGGTAGAAAGATAACATTTGCACTGCTTGCAAGGTCATCTTAATACTTATCATAAATTTGCACTGCTTTTTAAGATAAGCTTAGAAGTATGCTCTGATAAGAACAGGTGTTATCACAACTGCATTTAGTGTACTAATTTTAGTACAGAAAAGGTCTTATCAGCGTTGCAATGCTTTACGTTTGGCTACACGAAAGCCGAAGGTATTATTTTTGCTATTTGCAATATACCAATAATGGAACGCATTGCAAAGCGCGGGCCATTACAATTTTAGGTATCTATATTATATTAAATTTTTTTGTTTACGTTTCCATTAATTATTTAAAAAAAAATTCATTTGTCACAACCGGAAAATGTGGGTTTAGATCGTTCGCCCGAAACTGCAGGAGCAGCAGTTAAATGTGCCTTGTGCAAAGAAAGGGTAATCCCGACTGAGGTTCATAAGACCAATTGCGGTCATGAGTTTCTCCGGAACTGTTTGGCCACACACTTTAAGAATAGTGAAGCTTATCCGGTCTGTAACATTATATGTCGGCCTACAACGAGTGAATCAATAAGGAAGGTGATAGCTAATAATACACTCTCTCAGAGCAGACTGACAAGCGAAAAGAGTACAAGTACTTCGAGCGCTGCTTATCCAGACATGGAGGCTCGTCTTCTTAGAGCCTTTACGGAGAAAATAGCTAATTTAATTCAAAACTCCGTAGCCGAGTGCAGGCAGCGAGTACCATAATGTTACCGCAAATGGAAGCAATTTCGTTGACACACCAAACGTGTTGTTCGAAAGAAAGGCAACTGAATTCTATTGGCGATATCACAAAGCAGTGAGGCATATCCGCTAGGATAGGCTTTGTGAAGTACTCCGCCAACAATTCAAAAGTGAAAGAGATGATAGCGACCTTGATAAATTGATTCGCAATAGAAATTAGTCAGGGTACTCAGTAATAACTTACAACCAGAAATACGACATGAAATTTTAAATTTGGAAATAGGAACAGTTTCTGAGCTTAGAGAAGTTTGTCGTCAAAGAGAAGCATTTATAGAAGATGTCAAACAGACTCAAAGTCACGTTTCCGAGCTTCTAGCGGAAGTGGACGAGCAGTCTGAATCTGGAAACGAGTACGGTGAGGGTGATATAGAAAAGAAAAATTTTTTGTTATGACTGTGGCATGGATAACACCTATAAGCCCATTTGCGGACAGGGTTCAAAAAACTCTCAGCAAGACTTGTATTTGGGTATAGATTTTTGAAGAAAATACAACCTATTTCCAAATAATCTGTATGTGGAGCATAGAGCACAAAATTCATATAGGAGAGGCAAAACCAATAAAAGAACGGCATTTTCCCGTTTAGCTTCCCGTCGAAAAGGAAATATATTCCGAAATCGACAGGATGATTCAGTTAGGGGTAATAGAACCATCAAACAGTGGTTGATCTTCCCCTATTGTAAAAGTAAGAAAGCCGGGGAAAGTAAGGCTATGTTTAGATTGCCGAACGGAGAAATCAACATACCCTTTGCCGCAAATAAGTGGTATTCTGAGCTTTCAAATGCAAATTACATCACGAGTTTGGATTTGAAGGATGCTTTTTGGCAAGTGCCCTTAGAGGAAAAGTCGAGAGACAAAACAGCATTTACGGTATCTGATAGGCCTCTATACCAATTTAAGGTCATGCCATTTGAATTGTACAATGCTGCCAGTACCATGTCTCAACTCATGGACAAAGTGGTACCTCCTCATCTACGCAATGAGGTATTTGTGTATTTAGACGATCTCCTTATTATTTCGTCCACCTTCGATGGTCATTTGAATGTTATGCAGGAAATAGCATTCCAAATTAAGCGTGCAGGATTGACAATCAACTTTAGCAAAAGTCACTTCTTCATGCAGCGTGTGCGATATCTGGGTCACATTATAGGAGATGGAGGTATAAGAACAAATCCCAAGAAAATAAAATCGATCTTGCAGTTTCCGATAGCTAAGAATTTAGGAAGTTTACGTAGCTTTATGGGTCTTTGCAGCTGGTATCGAAAATTCGTTCCACATTTTGCATCACTATCGTCAGCGTTGACTGATACGATGACCACCAAGCGAAAATTTAATTTGAGTGAGGAAGCAGTGCAGGCGTTTGCGATGCTAAAACGTAAGTTTACAGAAACACCAGTCTTACGTAGCCCAGACCTTAATAAACCATTCTTTATACAATGTGACGCCAGTAAGACAGGGGTAGGTGGAGTGTTAGTCCAGCTTTTAGAAGGTGGAGATGAATGCCCAATGGCGTTTGTGTCAAAAAAATTTAATAAAGCGCAGCAAAATTACAAAGTAACGGAACAGGAATGTTTGGCCGCCATGGTATGCTTGAAAAGTTTCAGAGCCAATGTAGAAGGACACGAACTCACGATCATTACCGATCACGCTTCTTTAAAATGGCTTGTGTCTAATAGTGACCTAATTTCACGCTTAGCACGATAAGCATTAGCTTTACAAAGATACCGGTTTAAAATAGTGCATAGAAAGGATTCGTTGAACGTTGTGCCAGACGTATTGTCGAGGGTAAATGACGAAGAGGTTGCGGGGATAGAACGGCGGCCCGGGATTATGGTGGATTTCAATTCTGAATATTTTAAGTCTAAGGTTTACATAGACCTTATTGAACGTATAGAGCAAAATTTCCAGATTTAAAAACATAAGCAGGTTATGTTTACCGACGACCGGAACATTGTACAGGCAGCGTAGTTAATGACGCATATGCTTGCAAATTGTGGGTACCAAAAGACTTAATAGCAGATATATTATATCGAGCTCGTGATGATCCTCTTTATCCGCATGGCGGTATAAATAAGATCATAGAGAAGATACGACAATTGTATTTTTGGCCAGGTTTAGTGCCGGATGTAAAAGCCTGTTTGCATGCTTGCGCAGTGGAGGTTAAGAACAACGAAGATCACGTCGGGGTCACCAAATGTTTAGATATGAATTGGTATCACTCAACGTCGGAGTAATATCAACTGTAATCTTAAGGTTTTATATTAGTTTTGCTTGCCCCAGGTGCATAACCATGTGGCAGAGGTCGCCGTAATAAGTACAAAACAAATTAGGCTGCGGAGTAAATTGAGTATGAAAAGTAAAAGTTGCTGCTAAGATGACTTCAGGGACTACCTTGGATGATTCAGTTCCCTTTACTACCAACGGCGATAGCCATGTCGATGGAGGTCCATGCAGAAATAGAGGACCATAGAACCACAAGCTATGATCCTTGAACTTTGAAGCAGTTATTCCTCTTGATGCGACATCAGCAGCGTTGTGTGCGCTTGGGATATGCCTCCATTCCTTTTGTATGGACGTATCTTGAATAGTTGTTATCCTGGTAGCAACGAATTTATCTTTAATCGTTTTTTTATTATTGATCCAGGATAGTACTATTTCTGAATCAGACCAGTAATACGTAGGTATGATCTCCAAGGATAGCTGTTCCTTAACTGTGCTCGTTATTTCTGCTCCTAGAACGGCAGCCTTTAATTCCAATCGAGGAAATGTAATAGCGTTTAACGGTGCTAGTCGGGATTTAGCGCATAACAGTTGAACGCTTATTCGTTTATCCTTGTGAATGGAGCGAATGTACACTGCCGCCGCATATGCCTTTTCTGATGCGTCTACAAATGTGTGAATTTCCTTTTGGACAGGAACTTGCTTCTTATAGACATGTCTGTCAATTTTTATTTCGTTAAAAACCTTGAGATCCTCTCGATATTACTTCCACTCCTTCTGCAGTGGTTGTGGTAATTCTTCATCATACTGATATCCTTGTCTAGTCAGTTCCTGCATGAAAATTTTTGCTTTAATTACCACTGGCGTAAATATTCCCAGTGGGTCAAATATTTTGAAGATTTCCGAGACAACATCTCGCCTTGTTATTATTTCCTTCTTGCTAGTTTGTGTTGTGCAGCATAATTTGTCCGAATTTGGGTTCCATGTAATTCCCAGTGCTTTAATGCTGCACTCCTCATAGGCTGCATCATCCAAATGAACGTTGAGTGTAATGTCTTCTTTAGGCAAACCAAGTAGTAATTGATTGTGATTTCCACACCATTTTCGCAGCTTGAATCCAGATCTTGATAAAATCTGGTTCAATTGTTGTTTGTGCGCCTGTGATACAATCATCCACATAGAAGTCGTTCTTAAGTGTTTCGGCTCCTAAAGGATATTCTCGCATCGCCCTTGTTGCTAAATATTGCAGGCATTTTGTGGCCAGATATGGAGCTGCCTGAACTGTAGGTCCTTTATGTTGTATATCGTTTAATGATTTCCCAAATGATGTTACCGCTGATGCATCAAATACTACTCTCAACTTTGTGGTTTGACTATCTGGCTTGAGCACACAATGATGGGATATGAAGTGATGCTGTTTCGGTATATGTTTTGTTGGCACTTGTTTCATATGTCCAAGATCTTCGTACTCCTTCATGAATTGAATGTACCCTTGGTTAAGCGTTGTGATTGCTGTGTCAGCAAATTATTGATGCTTGATGTGGCCATTTTTATACCCTTCGACCATTGAAAATGGTCAAAAAAGGGTATACTAACTTTGTGCAAATGTATGTAACAGGCATAAGGAGGCGTGGGAGACCCCATAAAATATATATATTCTTGCTCAGGATCACAAGCCGAGTCGATTCAGCCATGTCTGTCTGTCTATCCGTCTGTCCGTCTGTCTGTGTGAACGCACAGATCTCAGCTATTATAAAAGCTAGAGTTACCAAATTTGGCAGGAAGACTCTTGTGTACTATAGACAGATGAAGTTTATTTCAAATGTTAGGTGCCACGCCCACCGCCCCCACAAATCAATAATTTAATTTTTGAACTTAATTTGTAAGCGCTGTATATAAGATACAACTTTCTGACTTTAACATATACTAAGCTGAATGAAATATCTACGTAGTGTCGAAATCACAATCCGATCGAACAATAAACACAGAAGTTATTTAAGAAAGTATGAGCATAAAACCAAGTGCTTCTGTCAGCTAACAAGGGAGGCGGGCGAACGCGAAGCGCGAGCTCCATCTGTCGGGATTAATTTCAAAGCATGTGCATATGCATATGTGTATGAATTTAACAAATGAAACTACATGGGAACATAGGTCGAACATAGGTCCCACTGTCGCGTTTTGCGCGAAAGTAACTCTCACTTGACTACTCAATTTACTCCGCAGCCTAATTTGTTTTGTACTTATTACGGCGACCTCTGCCACATGGTTATGCACCTGGGGCAAGCAAAATTAATATAAAACATTAAGATTACAGTTGATATTACTCCGACGTTGAGTGATACCAATTCAAATCTAAACACGCAGTGTGCAAACAAACAAAGGCACCAAATCACGTACTAAGACCACTAATAGGAAAAGCGGCTTTTTCAGAAAGATTTTTTCAAAGACTATATGTCGATTTTCTAGGCCCTTATCCCAGGTCAAGAAGTGGCAACATCGGTATTTTTATTGTTTTGGACCATTTTTCTAAATTTATCTTTTTTAAAGCCCTTTAAAAGGATAACTGCCCAGATTGTCATAATATATCTAAAAGACGAACTTTTCATAACTTTTTGGTATACCGGATATTATTATTTCAGATAACGGTTCCCAATTCAAGGCAGCAGCCTTTCAAAACTTGATGCAACGTTTTGAGGTGTCACATACACTCACTGCCATTTATTCTACCCAAGCAAATGCGTCGGAGCGCGTAAATAGGTATGTTCTCTCGGGAATTAAATCTTACATACGGCCTGACCAAAATGATTGGGATGAATACTTGAATAAAGTGTGCTGTGCGTTAAGATCGTCGGTGCATGCGACTGTGGTTCCATATGACATGGCTTTTGGCCAACATATGGTTACGGCTGGCTCTCAATATGCACATGCAGAGTGCACAGAAGATCAACAAAGCTTAGATCAACAGAATTTCGTTTGTCGGCAATTTCTTTTCGCGTTTATCCGACGAAAGACCTGTTATGCTTCATCAGGGAAACGAAACAGCTTTTGTCAAGATATGGAGAGAATTATAGGTACGAAAGATCTTTCTGGTCGCAGTGCCTCGCCCCTTCTCTGCTGGGAGACTCCCTCTTTCAAAATAAAAAAAAAAATAATAAAAACGGATCGGAAATTTTTTTTCCCCAAACGATTAATTGAAAGTTTCGTTGCGTCTCGTTAATTTCTACTTGACGTTACATTTTTGTAATGTCAGCTATAAGAGCGTATTTACGACAACGAAATTTGAGTAAAATAGCATATAATGAAGGCTGGATTGTCGCTCCTACCATAAGCACGTCATTTAAGGATATTTGTGTTGTCGTTTTGCACGAAGCATCGAAAACGACTCTTAATTTTGTAGTTGTGGTTTGTGGTCTTTCGATACACTGGTAGGATATAAAATAGCGAGGTTCTCTCGGGAGAACATTATCAGTTGCTAACATATGCCCAAGTGCCAAATACTCTTCCATAAATCCAACAAACATTGATTGAAGGTTAGGTTTATTTTTAATTCGTCTTTTCAATGAAAGGAAACGCCGTTTAGCTATTTCAAATGACAAACCAAGATAATTTGGACTTGATTTGAAAAGCAGTGAACCATCCAACCGACCCGAGCTCATTCGACAAACTATTTCATTAAAACTTTTTTCGCAGAGCAATTGTTGTGGGAGGGACTTTCCTCTGATGTGCATATTAGAGAACATGCTCGTATTGGTTGTGAATTTGTAAATTTATAACGTCCAGACACCACCCACCTTAAAACAGTGTTTTGCAAAGTTGGTAAAGCGGTGTCTCGTTTTCTCAAAATATCGATGAATGTATCAGCACCCAACAAGATGTCTACTCTCTGAGGTTTATAGAAGTATGGGTCAGCAAGTGAAATATCACCAGCAACTACCCAGGAGTCTGGTGGTACTTCCTTCTCAGGTTGATATGACGAAATAGATTTCAAGACAATGAACTCTGCTGCGAATTCGAAAGTTTAATCGGGATGATATGGTTGTTTTTACTACTTGTTGTGCTGCAACACTTGACTTCCCAATTCAGATTAAATTGATAACGAGCGCGTTTTAATTTCAGAGTTCTTGCTAAGTCTTCAGTAATGAAATGAACTTGTGATTCAGAATCAAGCAAAACTCTAGCAGAGTGATTTTGACCAGTATTTCCCTTTATATTGACAATGGCTGTCGCTAGTATTACCTCATCTACATCAGACGTCATTTCGTGATTAGCTGATACAGGATTGACTGGTGACAACTCTGTTGGCTGTATTGGAAAGGTTTGGCGATTGAAGTTGGAAGACGAAGGTTCAGATGAGTATCGATGTAAAAGGGTATGATGAGGCTTTGAACAGGGTGC
>JAEIGL010000218.1:0-24009 GCA_018903715.1 Zaprionus davidi
GTACATCATACCCCTACATGTGAAAAGAGATTGGGTCAGTCAGTTTTCGATCATTACGCATAACAGACATGCCTCGCTCACGCGCTAGAAAAAATTGCGCAGACAATATTATTATTATTATTATTTTAAACAGGGAGTCTTTCAGCAGAGAAGGTGCGAGGAACTGCGACCAGAAAGATCTTTTGTACCTATAATGCTCTCCCTATCTTGACAAAAGCTGTTCTGCTTCCCTAATGAAGCATAACAAGTCATTCGTCGAGGAACTGACAATTTGCTTGGGAACTGCGATTTCCACGTGCAGATGCTTCCTCCTAATCCATACCAACGCTGGACAATCACACAGCATGTGTTTGGTGGTTTCGTCGTCCTCTCTACAGAGCCTGCACTCTGCATCTGAGGAGAGACGCATTTTTGCGAGGTGATAGTTCACCACGTGGTGGCCACTAAGGTAACCAATAAGGAGATAGAGATCTCTCCTAGAGAGTAAGTTTGTTCTTCGTTTAACCGAGGAATTCGTGAGCTCTTTAGCCTGCCTCATCCCTGGTTGGAAGAACCAATAGCGTTCGGTCAACCTATCTGTCCAGGTTTTCACAAGAGATGAGATGGTTGACCATCCCACGCAGCAGAAGGGTTCGGGGCCATGCAAGGGGGCTGATGACCCCGCCGCTGCTGCTGACAGATACTGATACCTTTTATTCAGTTGTCTAGCACAATCTTCCCAAGATGGCAGCGTATCATAGTCAAGCTGCTTTTCGAAGCAAGATTTGGTAACATGATCATGTGAATTATCATTGCACTAGCCATGTCTTTTACCTAACGACGACAACGAGGCATAAATAGCAGACACCGTATCTATGATCGATCTCAAATTCGATGCAGATGGTTTTGTCATGCTAGGTATGTCAAACAATTGCGAAACAGTGTCAAAGAATATAAGACATTTATTGACATATACTACTTTGAGGCTTGCAATAGCCTTAGGGTAGTTACAATCCGTCAATTGATACGCCTTAACTACCCCCAATGCTTCATCTGATAAACAAGACACCAGATGATTGAACTTCTCGACGTTTGATAAGGAATTGTCGACTAAATCGAGTAAACTTTCAAACAGGCACATACAATTTTTGTACTCCGAATGTTTGGCATTAAATTTTGGCAAACGCACTTTCGGCAGCTGGGATCGGTGGCTCGAAACTACGGAGCAATCATGATCAGTTCTTGGCCCTGAAGTCAGCTTGGATACGTTAATATACAACGCTCTTGTGACGACACACAAGTCGTCTAATGGCCTTTTAGAATCATTAAGAGGGCTTAAATTATCCAGATCAGTCTGTAAATCCATTGCCTTTTGTATATAACCTTCTAAAAGCTCTAATCGGCACGCTAACTCTGTTTTATCAGATGGAATGGTTTTTGCTTTAATTACTGTTTGCATACAAGCAATTTTCAAATCTTTGATAGCACATTTGTAATTTTTCACTTGTCTTGCTGATTTGTGGCTTTTCACTTGTCTTTTCGGTCTCAGACATGTTGACTAAAGAAAACACTTATGAAATTCAAAAGGAATAAGTGTCACAAACTTTGTGAGCTACCCTCGCAACGGCGCGGACTATGTAAATCTAACTTGCTTAATATACACACACGCAACCAATGCGTTGTGTGAGCAAACAAACGAAACTGATCCAAGCGATCCAAAGTAAAACAAGCTAAACTTTTACTGTAACTACGTTTATAGGCAGCAATGTCTACGTGCGGGTGCGGGGTGTGCAATGCAAATGAGAGAATATATACACACGCACTCTAAGTGGTATGTATAAAATCAAAGGTTCGCTGTCGCTACGTTTGTAGACAGCTATAGAATTAACGGGGTGCGGGGTGACAAAATGCAAGCGTCGCCAAATGCTAGCGGCGCCGAATGCAAGCGAAAGAGAAGACGAAAGATTGAAAGCGCACGCAAAGAAACGGTCCGAGTTCAACGGACGCAATGACGAAAAGAAATATGTATATAGGTGTGTATGTGCAAACGCAAATATGTATATGCTTATAATTTTATGTATTAACGGATGTTATAAAATTCGCGGTTATATGTAAATATGTATATGCATATGTAGCAAAAGCGAAATTGCAAAAAGACAGCGATAATTTTGCGTTGGCACAATGACACACACAATAAATGACAATTTGACCACCAGAACTGTTTTGTTCTGTATTGTGAGGTAGGCGCGAAATAATACTACATATGGCGTTAAAGTATTAACATACATACATACATACAAGCTTATATATTTTGCATGCAAAGGTTATTACAGTAAGTGCGAGGAATTGAGCTGTTAACTAATTTTTATAATTTTATGTCGAACAAGCGACAATACAATAAACTGTAAGCTTAATTTTTGACACTAATACCTGGAGACAGTCTAGGGAATCGATAGACATGGAACGACAACTATTTTCCATTAGGTCCACCGGCGACAACAAATACGGTTTGGCAGGTGGTACACTTTGTTAATAATATCTTTAATTTTATTTTAACCCACACACGAACGCGCAAGCAATAGCCAACCAGCACACAATAATTTCCAAGCAATTTAAATTGTTTATACAAACACACTCATGTCCCTGCTCGTGCGCCAATGAAAATTCTCTAAGCGTTTTTAGAGAGTCGAAGATAATTAAACAAATTCAGACGCGGTGGTTTCGATATTTATGAATTTATTGTTGCTAATGGCACACTTATTGCTGCTTCCTTCACGAGAGCAAACTTTATACTACTTAGAGCGCACACCACTTGGCCACGCACTCTCAAATTTTGCCGTCGGCAATTGCCGATTGACTCAAAACAAGAGAGAGTAATTTAAATTTAACGACACTTCATGTGCTCTCTTAAATTCTATCTTATGTACTTATTTTAACATTGACGAGCTCCAATAGAATTCGGGTTGCTGATCAACGAGTCTGCTTTAAAAGCCACAGAGGCTTTGAATAATTCCCAATTTGTCTTTTTGGGACAGAAGGACTTCTGGCGGATCTCGACTTGGCCAGGGAGGTCGAACCTGATGTGGTGGCTTCGTCTGTGACGCGCCAGTTGACCAGCGAACTCGCAATAGAGTTGCTGACTAGGGCGAGGTCCAGAACCTGTTCCCTAATGGCGTTAATAAAAGTAGGCTTACACCCTATGTTAGCAACATCTAATTGACAACACAATAGATATTCTAAAAGGGACTCACCACGTTTATTGATATCGAAGCTTCCCCAGATTGTGTGATGCGCATTTACATCACAGCCGATCACGAGCGGCTTTTTGTATAAGCGGCAGAGCTCCACCAGCCGCTGAACCTCTTTTGGGGGGACGTCATCCACGTCGCCCGTTAAGTAGGCAGAGGCTATCACTACCTCCCGGACACCCTCAGCCGTGGCTACCTCAATAGCCGTTGCCACCAGGTCTCTGTGGATGAAATTAGGTAAAGGGAAGTGTCTCATACTGTTATTTACAACAATAGCGGTGCGAGGGGCATCACCCATACGGTCATATAATAACTTACATGATCCGCATGATAATCCACGGATGTGGCCACCGATCAACCATTGTTTCTTGGACGAGAGCCAAGTCGACTGCATCCTTACAGACGATCCTGCACAGGGTGGCTGACGCTCCTCTGGCATGGTGCATGTTCACCTGGAGCACCTTAATTGCGTTCAGCATCCTCCTTCAGGGCTTTGGAGACAAGGCCACCTGCCTTGCCCCTCCGAGAGTCGTTGCCCCGGATGCCCTTCGGCAGTCTGGTGGAGCTGCTCGGGGGTGGTCGCCTAGCGACCCCAATCGCCAAAGGTGCCCTTGCGGGTGGTCTTTTCACCGAGCTTGTGGCGGGCCTTGATGGACAAGGGGGCGTCCGCTGCTGACCACCGACCTCGTTCGGCCTGTTATGCGCAGACAATAACGAGAGTAGTGAATAGGAAGAAGGGCAAATACTTTTCTTCGTGTTTAGTTAAACGGAAGACTTCTTGAAAAAGGTATAGCTTCAGTGTATAAATTGCCTTAGACATCAAGCGAGCATGATGCATAGGGCCAGGCGGTCGGAAATTATGGCCTTCCGGAACTATTTCCAAAAAGAGAATTGTTAACGCTAATAGTTCTCGGTAGTCATTACGTGCATGATCGTTTTTCAATTGACATCGACAGAAATCAATGATCTGATTCTTTTCTTTGTTTATACGAGTGGCGACATAATCATTTAGTATACCAAATTTAAAGAGATTTTGGTTAATTTTGGCCCATGCTATTTGAAATCGTTCAAACAGAGGAACACTAACGCTTGAAGATCCAGCACCTGATTCAAAAGCAGCTCGTAAATATAATTCACATATATGATGCCTGCATGGAAGATAAAGCAAAATGCGTTCCAATAACTGTTCTAACAAAACTGGCGAACCATTAAATCTTCCGGAATTGGATGCAGTTGTATCAAAACATGCAGCAGCGAATTTATCCGAAATTGTCCAAAGAGTTGCAAGGTAATTACCAAGTCTTTACAGCTTTTCTTCGCTGACTCAGATATTTTTTTCCTATTATCTTCTCGCAGCCGCTGCAAAGTTCTGGTATTGAATGCGTATTCGTCGACATCATGACCCAAAGCTTCAACAGCCACAGAAATTAAAAGCATAGCTGCATTATTGGAAATCTGCCATTTGTCCAAAGATGAAAGTACTCGGGATGTTAAAAAGCTTTTCCTGCCTCTTTTTATAGGGATAACTTTTGGTTGAGAAAGGCACCTCTAAACATTATCCGATCGGGCTAAAACTTTACAAATTTAAGTTTTACATCAAAACGAACAAGTTGAGACCATGAGACCTTTAATGTTCGAATTTTTTTTTTCCGAGCCCTAATGCACATATTATAAAGTATGCGTATGAAATAGGTAAATGTATATTAATATCTAACATTTTATCACTCACACTATCATTCTTCGGTTAAAGAATGGCTTCAAAGTCAGCGTAGACGGCGAACAGTACCATGACTTCCTTCTGATAGTTTTTGTAGCGAAGTACTGTATTTTTATACCCTTCGACCATTGAAAATGGTCAAAAAAGGGTATACTAACTTTGTGCAAATGTATGTAACAGGAAAAAGGAGGCGTGGGAGACCCCATAAAGTATATATATACTTGCTCAGGATCACAAGCCGAGTCGATTGAGCCATGTCTGTCTGTCTGTCTGTCCGTCTGTCTGTGTGAACGCACAGATCTCAGCTATTATAAAAGCTAGAGTTACCAAATTTGGCAGGAAGACTCCTGTGTACTATAAGCTGATCAAGTTTATTTCAAGTGTTAGGTGCCACGCCAACCGCCTCCGAAAATCAAAAATATAATTTTTTAACTCAATTTGTAAGCGCTGTGTAAAAGCTACAACTTTCTGACTATAACATATACTAAGATGAATGAAATATCTACGTATTCTCCAAATTGCAATCGGACAATAAACACAAAAGTTATTTAAGAAAGTATGAGCATAAAATGCTTCAGTCAGCTAAAAATACCGGCGGGCAAGCACGAGCGCCATCTGTTGGGAATAATTGTAAAGCATGTGCATATGCATATGAGTATGAATTTATCAAACTAAACTATACGGGAACTACACGTATCACACTGTTGCGTGCTTGTAATTCCTCTTCAATATTGTGTAATACTTGAGACTGAGTGTTCGAATTTAAATGGATTTGGTTTGTTAGATTGTCTATCATAATTCCGATTGTTATTTGAGTAATCTCTACGATCAGACCGGTGGTTCTCCGAATCAGAGTTTCTATATGAGTTGAATTTCGAGTAATGGTGCTTGCGGTTGTCACGTTAATTTTTATAGTTGTTGTTGCTATAGTTGTTATGATTGTTATTAGTACTGTTGTAATTTTGTCTCCACTCTGGTCTATTAGAAGACTCGTATTTCCTATTATAATATAGTGCTTGCTCAGTCTGGCATTATTCGTATACTGTTCGATGGTATTGAAGCTCTTTAGTCTGATGAGTGTTTTTAGTGGGTCCCTTAGGCCGCTCATAAAAGCGTTCAGACATACTTCATTGTGCAAAACCTTATTTGTTTCTACTACCGTTGTTGTCTGCCCACTATTTTTCAGGATGGAAAATAGCTGACTTTTAATTTTTAAGATACCGAAGAATAGTTGACCTAAAAACATATTGTTAGAGAATGCTTGGAGTTCACTTAAAAGACAAAATTCACTTTTCTTGCATGAATATAAGCGAATGAGGTTATTTTTAATATCCGTAAGGATTTAGTTGTTTGCGATGATTTGCGTTATGGTTTCTGGAATATAGGAGGAATTAGGCAGATGTGCGCTATTTATTTTTGTAAAAAAAAAGTTTAAGTATAGTAAGTTTACATATAAGCAAACATGTGCACACTGGGCTAAATTCCAAAAAAAGTGGCATAAAGTCTAATATTGGAGATATCGAGTTGAAATTTGGTATATATGATAAATATACCACTCAAAATATGTAAACAAAATTTTATATTAATTGGACCACGCCTTCCCTGACCGCCCATATATGGCGATATTGCGTATACGTAAAAAAAAAAAAATCGTCTTGTTTTTGACAAAATTTTTCCTTTTTTTTCCTCGCTCAGCATAGTTTCACTAATTTGGCCAAATATCCAGTTAGCAAGGGCGGAATAGTCGCGACCGTTGTCGATCCAAGCATCCAGCAGAGTTGCATGGCAGAATTCAAGCCCATCTACATTTTCAATGTTTGGCCAAAGTCGCAAAAAGTCGCAAACGAAATTATAAAATACTTTTAATATGCATTCTATAGTTAATTTTGACATACATTACATGACGCGCACCCGCGCGCAAAGTTACTTCTACTCCACAGAACACAAGCAATTTTGTTTGGTTTCATCTATTTTTGGACAGTACAAAACAATACACATAAATAAAAAACTACTAATTTAAACACAAAATGTTTTTAATTTATTAATTCTACATACCTTGGTTATTAAAATGCATATTTTGAAATGTTTTTTTGTTTAAGTTTGTAAAATCGCCAATCCCTCAAAGTTTGCAAAACTTTCCAGCCAAATTTTATAGCAGAAGTCGGCTGACTAATCACCTGACTTTGAAAGTCGATTAAAATGACAGGGCTGCATTATTAGCAAAAATATTTATTGATTCTTTTTATATAAATAATCTATTTTAAATATATTAAGTTAAAATTAAGATTTGAGACGACAAAAAGTTTCGACTTTATGCCACTTTTTTTGGAATTTAGCCCAGTGTGATGTGGCTGTTACAAGCTTTAGTATATTCAAGGTGAATTGTATTTGCTTTTATCTTAGCTTGGAATAGTTGGAAGTATGAAACCGTTTTAATGATTGTCAGTCTTTGAAATCGACAATGCTGAAATTTGTTTTTATATTTGCATTATATTTGTCTGATTTTTTTAATTTTATTTATTTTGATTTTTGGCTTACGAAGAGTCGCAGATGTGGTGATCAACGATTGATTCCACATAGAAATACAGGAGCAAATTGTCATGCAATTAATACCATGCTCGGCCGGACGAATTTTCGTGGCTGTGATTATCAGCATTTGATTTCACAAGAACATTTATATAAGTATTACAAGATGACGAAGGTAGCATTGCTATATTTGTATTATTTGTATTTGATTTTCATTCAGTTTTTGTTCAACTTCCAATCATGGTTACACATTTTTATTTGATTTTATTTTTGTTTTATTTTAGGTCTATACACATTTTTTAATATTTTCTTACGCTTAATAAATTGAGACCCACTTGTTTTTATTCACAATTACTTACGTGTATATTATAATATACACTGGTATATTATACACTTGTTTTCCGGCTGCGCCAGTTACCTCTCGAAAGGAAACACATCTAATCTGTTCAGCTTTTCAGTGTCAATAGACTGGCTACATTTTTATATGCTACGTTTAAAGAGGCAAATCATACATAACAGCTACAGCTCGGCAGCTATATCCGTTGTGGCTGCAGCTGGGTTGTACGGTATTTTGTCCAGACAAAAATCGTGGCGATTTTGAGAGCCGATGTTGTTGTTGGCGTAGCGCAGGTTTTAGCGGCGTAGCGTAGCAGAGGTTTTAGCGAAGGCTGTGGTAGGTATGTATGGCTTGTGATTGGATCGGAGTATATAGGGTAACTAGTGCGACCAAGGGGGATCAACAGCGGATATCCAGGCGGACTGCCGTAATAGCCGCGTGTTGTTATGTTGGGACTGCGGTCGACACGGCGTGCACACGGTGGACTGTTGTCGGCGAACTACGTCGGGAAATGCTGCGCGTCTTCAGCCGATGGGGAACAACTTGGAGACGCCGCACCGCAGTTCCCAGGAGTAGCACCCCTGAGGTACGGTAATGGCTGTGTCATCGCGCATGTCCGGATCGAAGGAGTAGCAACGGCCTTCACGATAGACACGGGAGCCACACACAGCTTCATCAGCGAGAGTATGGCAGCCAGGTTGAGCACACAGGAAAACGAGGGAGCAGCACTGGTCCAAATCAAACTGGCGTATGGATCATCACGAGCCGTGACACGAGCCTTGCGGATGAGGATCCAGCCGGGAGAAAAAGAGACTACAGTACCGATCCTGGTACTGCCCGTTATTTTGGACGACGTGATCCTGGGGATGGACTTCCTGTGCGGCATCGAAGCGACTCTCAAGTGCGGCCGAGCATAGTTACGCCTGAAAAGCACACCCGAGGAGACAGCACCGCCACCCGGGACCTCCCACCAAGCGACGGACGACGCAGCGGCCCAAGACTACAGCAAGGTCACGGGCTTACCACCGACTTGTCCCATCGCACAGCGGATGAATCCGTTTATGCAACCCAGAGCACGAGGCAGGAAGGCAGTGACAAACTATGATAGATTAAGAACTAGTGTGAGGAAACAGCAAACTATCGAAAGGAAATAAAACCACGCTATAAATGCATCCGTGATTATTTGAAAACCCAGTGACATATTCTCTCCCCCTTAGCGAATTGTGTGAAAGTGTCGTGTACGTGTGTGCCCGTGTGAGTGTGTATTCGCAGAGTCGCGCTTTCTGGTATGCCGGTGCTCCGCTGGTCAGTAAGCGATTCTGAGCGTACACACCCACAGTCCGTGTCGTGAGAGAACGTTAGTTGACGAATGAGTGCGTGAGCGTGTGCTCTAACAAGTTGCGTCATGGTAGAATACATGCTCCGATTCGGTAGCTAGAAACCCAGATTGGAGATTGATTCTAAGCAGGCTCATTGCGGATAATTCTAGGTCTTACCAATTACCACCGAATCATCTCAAATTACCACCGAATGGTGCAAGATTTGAGACCCCATATCCTACCAAAGAATCTTCTGCAGGCTAACATGGCATGAGTTGCCTTTGATAGGGTTTTGTTTAGATGGGAGTTCCAGTTCAGTCTTTTATTAAGAGTTACCCCTAGATATTTAACCTCGTTGGAAATTCCCACGGGAGAGCTGCCAATGTGCAATTGACCTATAGCAACGGAATATAGCTTAGTGAAGGGACTGATAATCGCCTTTTGTGGATTGATGGTAAGACCTACATCATTGCATCAGCTCTGTCACGGTGTTGGCAAAGTTCCCATTCACTACGAGAGCCATATTGTCAGCGTAGCCGATTGTTTCCACGCCCTGATCTGCGAGAATACTCAGTAGTTCAACAACTACTAAGGACCAGAGTAAGGGGGATAGGACCCCTCCCTGGGGTCATCCCTTAACCGCACTAATGAAAGCAGTCGTGGAGTCCAAGGTAGAGGAAATAGTCCGGTGATTGAGCATAGCATTAATCTATGACCAAGGAACTCTTCGGATAAGGGGACGGCCGATATTTCAGCGCTCCAGCGCAGCAGAAATAGACCCGTAGCCGGTATTGTCGAAAGCACCCTCTATATCAAGAAAAAAGCACAGCAAAATTCTTGGATACGAAGGCTTTTTCGATTTTACCCACTAGCTTGTGGGGTGCGACTTCCGTCGATCTTCCGGCTATGTACGCAAACTGCGTGGGATGCAGAGGATAATTTATCTGCAGAGAGCACCGAATGTGTAGAGCACCGAATGTCTACGAGCTTTCCGCTGTCATAAGCAGAAAGGAGGTAAGACCGATCGGCCCATGTGATTTATGCTGGTCAGAGGGACTTTCCTGCAAGAGATGTGTCTGTGTCCCCTAGTGAGACTGGCTCTAAAAAGGCCGACAAGCGGATCAAAAGTGTGATCCAGGCTGTTTTGTAGAAGGGCTGGAAAGATTTGATCGCGACTTGGCCAGGAAGGTCGAACCTGTGCTGATGGTCCGACAAGGTGGATTCGTCTGTGACTCGATAGTTGACCAGCGAACTGCCAATAGAGTTGCTGACTAGGGTAACATCCAGAACCTCTTACCTAATGGCGCTGCTTCCCCAGATTGTGCGATGCATATTTGCATCACAGCCGATCACGAGCGGCTTATTGTACAGGCGGCAGAAGTCCACTAGCCGCTAAACATCTGTGGGGGGGACGTCATCCACGTCGCCCGGGAATTAGGAAGAGGCGATCACTACCTTCCAGACACCCTCAGCCGTGGCTACCTCAATGGGCGTTGAGAAGTGTGTCACACTGTTATTTACAACAATAGCAGTGCGAGGAGCACCATCCATACGGTCATATAATAACTTACATGATCCGCATGATAGTCCACGGTTATGGCCACCGATCAACCATGGCTCTTGGACGAGAGCCAGGTTGATTGCATCCTTAAAGATTACCCTGAACAGGGTGGGGGACGCTCCTCTGGCGTGGTGCAGGTTCACCTGGAGCACCTTAATGGCGCTCAGCCAAAGAAGATTTTTTTAGGGCCTTGGTGACAGGGCCACCTGACTTGCCTCCCCGAGAGTCGTATCACCGGATGCCCTTCAACAGTCTGCAGGAACTGCTCGGGGGCGGTCGCCTAGCGACCCCGGACCCCGCAGGTGCCCTTGCGGGCACCTTGACCACCTTGAGGTGGTGGGCCTTGAAGGGACAAGGAGACTCCCGATGCCAACCACCGGCCTCGTACGTCCCGTTGTGGGCTTGGGGGCAGTCACCACAATGGTTGGGGGTTTGGGGATGGAGGTTGAAAAATTTAGATTGTTTTATCTAAATAACTATTGTTAACCGAGAAACTGCGGTGGCTGTAATTTTCGCGAAAACGAAAAAACCAGTGCGTTCCATTCAAAGTATAATATCCAAGTGCTTCATTGCTTAGCCTATCTTAACTACGGCGGCGAAATACGGCGAATTCTAAACAATTAAGAGAGAACTTTATTGCGCTCCCGCTCCGCCCTAAACTAATTTACACCATCTTTCATGTTTTTTCTTTTTATTAACTAACTTAATTTAACACCGGCCCCGTTGAAGACCTGTGAAGCTTCAAGCAATCGGCAACGGAGCCAGTTTGTGAGTGGCCCGTCTGAACACTCGCCCTTCGGTGGTCCTAAGGTCGGCGACCCTGACCATGCCGTCCTGCCTTGCGTGAGTTGCTACGATCCTGCCAAGGAGCCACTGTTGCCACTGTCTTTTGCGACGACGACGACAGTGCCCTCTTTGATGTTGGGCTGTTGCTGCTGCCACTTGCGCCGGATTTGAAGCCCTAAGACATATTCGTGGGACCATCACTGCCAGAACAGTTGCCTGACTGACGAGACAAGTCTCCATCGCCATCAAGAGAAACCCGTCGAAGCAATTGAAACCCGTCTGGTCCGGGGTCCGGAGTGCTGGTGGGGCAGAGTAGCGACCCGCCTGTCAGCAGGTGCCCTGGTGTTAGGGCCTCTCCGTCGCTGGGGTCCTGGCTGATTGGTCCTAGTGCCCGCGAGTTCAGCACCGCCTCGACGCCAACGAGGACTGTTTGCAGCTCCTCCGCTGTCAACTGCGCGCTGCCCACCGCTTGTAGGAGTAGGTGCTTTGCAGTTTTGACACCTGCCTTCCGTAGTCCTCCCATGTGTGGTGCTCGAGGCGGTGTGAACACAAAGTCGCATCCGCTTCGCATCGCAGATCGTCGAAGTGGCGACTCGCTCCGACGAAGTTCGTCGCGTTGTCGCAGTGCAGTGCAACAAACCTTTGAAAACATAACAAAAAGGAGTCAGTAGTAAGATCCGAAACAACTTCTAAATGAGCTGCCTTGGACGCAAAACACACGAACAGCGCTAAGTAGGACTTATAAGGGGGCCTACCACGGATTTTAAGTGTCGTGGACCACAAAAGTCAACGCCACAAAAGGGCGGAGAGCACGGAATCGGTCTGCGGGACATAGGTCGAAGGGTATCCCACTGTCGCGTGCTGCGCGACTGTTGCTTTTCTTACTGGTTTATATTCCGTTGGTGACGGAATCCTTTCAAATTGGGCATTCCTATTTTTACATTTAACTATGAAGCGGAATATATAAACAAATACCCTTAGCAGTTTGAGGTGAAACGAGAATCCCTCGATGACGTCCATCTTCGTTCTTTAAAAACGAAGGTCCACCAAACGGGATTGACTCTTTCAAGTCGTCAATGTCACAACCTCTTGAAACTACATCTGCTGGGTTTTGTTTTGTCGGTACATGTCGCCATGTAGCTTCTTTGGACCAGTCCTGAATCTTAGCCACTCTGTTCGAAACGAACGTCGCCAACGACGAAGGATGAGATCGGATCCAGTGAAGAGTAACTTCTGAATCCGAACAGTAGACGATTCGTTCGATATTTATTTTCAATAATGGCTTGATTCTGTGGCAAAGATCTGCTAGAAGGTGAGCGGCACATAACTCAAGTCTAGGAAGTGTATTCGTCTTGAGCGGCGCTACTTTTGACTTTGAAGTCAACAACGAAACTTTGTAACCTTCAACAGTTTTGCTGCGAATATAGACGCAAGTACCGTAGGCTCTCATAGATGCGTCGGCGAAACCATGTAATTGTATTGGTGACATCGGATTAGTGAACACATATCGAGGTATGGAGATTTCTTCCACTCTCGACAATGTTTCCTTCAATTTATTCCATGCTGTTTCCAACTGCTGTGGAATAGGCTCATGCCAGTCCAACTTATTAAGCCATAACTTCTTGCCTCGAATTTCAATTGGACTTAATAAGCCGAGGAGGTCTAACAGCTTCAATGTCACCGACAATATGTTCCTTTTTGTCGCTCGGAGAACCATGACTGAGGTGTCAATTTTGAACTTTAAGGCATCTCCGCTAGGAGTCCATTATATACCTAGAGCCTTAGTAAAATCTGAATCCGAGATAGTTATCGGTTTAACTGTGCTCTCAGATGCAGTGACCATTTGCTCAATTCAAAACCTGCTGTTTGAAGAACCTGAGTCACTTCAGACTTAATTGTCTTAAGTTCATCTATGCATGCAGCACCAGTTAACATGTCATCGACATAAAAGTCGGACCGAATAACTTCAGAAGCTCCAGGGAGAGATCCTCTTACGGCTTCACTCAACCTCTTTAAACACCTTATGGCCAGAAAAGGGGCTGGACCAGTACCATAATTAACGGTGTTGAGCTTATATAATCTAAAGGATTCAGATGGATCTCATCTCCACACTATTAATTGGAATGGCCTGTCAGCTTCATTCACCATTACTTGGCGGTACATCTTCTTGACATCAGCTGTCAGAGCGAAACGATGTAAACTGAAGCGAAGAAGAGTTGAATACAAGTCTTCTTGAATTGTAGGCCACACCATCCGAATTTCGTTAAGAGACACGTGTGTGGACGTTTTACAGGATGCGTGAAACACCACACGAAGTTTTGTTGAAGTACTCTCAGGTCTCAGAACGCACTGATTGGGAATAACGTTGTGCGGAGTAGACGTAACATCTATGTCCGATGGTGACATATGACCTAAGACGAGATACTCTTCCATAAATTCGAGATACATTTTCTTCAAGCCTTGGTCACGAGTTAGTCTTTTTTCGAGCGACAAGAAACGCCGTTTTGCAACCTGCAAAGAGTTGCCTAAAACGTTAGGGTCTGATTTAAATGGCAGTCTAACTTCAAAGCGACCCGAGGGCAAAATCTGAGTAGTCTTCCTGTAGAGGTCTTCATAGAGCTGTTGCTCTGGCGACCATATTTTCCTAGTAGATGGCAATTTCTCTAGTGACCAAAACTTCTGCAGTGTGTTATCTATCGAGACAAGCTATTCTTCTTGGCAACTTAATGTTGACGAGGTACATTGGGGGAGCTGGACTCTTTGGAGCATATTTTCCAGCTAGAACACAGCCAAGAAGGGTTTTTTGCAGAATCGGATACTCCGGACCCTGCTTTATTTGACCGACGGACAACAACTCGAAAAAGGACTCTGCACCAATTAACATATCAATCCGTTGAGGTTTGTAAAAGTATGGGTTAGCTAATGGTAGGTTCCTTGGGATTTTCCAGTCGCTGACGTTGACTGACTGGTCTGGGTGATACTCAGAAATTGATTTTAGTACCCAAAAATCAAACGAGAACTCACTACATGTTATTCGCGACTTTACCACCGTATGTATTTTATGCTTGACTTGAGAATTGGCTGCGCCAATACCAAGCAGAGTCTCCATTCTTCTGGGGGCCGACGTCTATGGAGACGTACTCGTCCAGGTCTTGTTCCATCCCATGGTGGACTGCCGTAGGCCCTGAACACTTTGTTTGAGTGGGTACTATCCTGTGACTTCAAGACGTAGTCCACCAGCGCCCCTAAATCCGTCCAGCGGCATCCAAAACATCCATTCTCCATCCCCATATTTGCAATAGTATTGCTAGGGGGCGGCGGGATGTTTATGTCAAAACTCGCCGCCGATAAAACAGTGTGAGAGTCACCAAGGTCTCTCGCGCTCTTTTAACCGATAGTATGTTATGTTAGGCTTAAGTAAATCATATATTGCACAGAGAAACTATTTGAAAATACGCAGTGAAGCAAACTTCACGCGCCCCAAAATGTTTCTTTGAATTGTTTCCTTTCGTGTCGGCTCGATTTTTCACAAACTTTTCATCCCCACTCTACGATCCCCCTAGAAGGATGAGGAAAGCTTTTAAAAACAACACACATATTCAAAGAAATTCATTATATCTTTATTTGAATTGCTAGAACGGTCCACATTATTTAATGTTTTAAGATTATTTCATGCAAATGTTGACCGTGACTGTGCCTCAAATGGTCCATCCGCTTAGTCCAATTTTGGAATATTATTACCTCACAGTTTTTGCACTGTATGTTTAATTCGGCGCTTAGCTTTGCTTGATATCACCCTCTGTGATTTTCTCACGCCAACTCAGCCTCTCAGCGTGAGACATTAGACAGATCGAGACGCAAAATGCATTCTTAGCTCGAGCCAAGAAATAAAGAAAAAGCATCTTATGAAATTTGGTACGCATTATAAATGCATACATATAATAACGTGAGATACTAAAATATGTTGAGCAGGGAAGGTCCCGCCCCAGTAGATGTCAAAATATTGAGTGTTCATAAAGTCTACATACAAAAGCTTTCTTAGCCTAAATTGAGGAGCCAAGCTACGCTGGCAGCGCCTCCGCACTTATATGCATATCTTATGTATTGTCGCCAAGCGACGACGTTTGGAGAGGAGGAGTGCTATGTACATACATAGTAAGCGATCGTATTACACATACACATGAGCAGACTGTTTATATATATATTGCAACAAAGTGCTACAATGTGATTGTTGTTATGTTTTAATATATGTGCATACCACATCTCTTTCCTTTTGAAAAATAAAGTAATATTATGAAGTTATTTTCTAAGTTTTTTTTATTAATATTAATATTATTATTTTTTTTTATATATATATAATTTTGATTTTGTACTTATTTCCATTTATTTTTATTTGTATATATGTTTTTTTTCTTTTGTTTTGTTTTTGCTTATATTAATTCAAAAATAAATTTAATGATTCGTAATGAATAAAATAAAGAAATTAAAGAAAATGTATTTTTAAAATATATTTTAAATTGTTTTGTTTCTTATGGGTGGCCAACCCTACAAAATATATTAAAAATTGAAAATTTTTAACCTATCTTTATGGACTATCTGTTTCTTATTTTTATTTCCTACAATTGTAATGTTATTATTAGCTCCTATATCTGAAACTAAATATGGTCCTAAATAATTATTGTCAAGTTTATGGCCTGTCTCGTTCCTACGTAATACCTTATCTCCTATTTTTAATTCAAAAATTACTAACAATTCTATCATATTTAACTTTTATAGTAATATTTTTTATCTTCATATATTTGCACAAGTCGTCTATAATTTAATTTTTATACTCTGTTCCCATGTCCGTAATGATTGTTTTCTGATTTTGTACTTTTGTTTGGTATGGGTACCGTAACCCAATACTTAGCTAAATCACATATGATAGTGACAGCATACTCATTTCCAAGTTCTGATCTTGGAAGTGGACCAATGGTATTTATAAAAACTATATCAAATGCTGTTGCTGGTCTTTCAGTTATAGTCATGGGCGTTTTTGTATGTTTCAACGTTTTAGCTTGTTGGCATTTTAAACATGTCTTCACATATTTACTTATTGCCTTTGTCATTTGTGGCCAGTAATAAAAGTTTTTTATTTTCTTCAGGGTTCTAGAAATTCCTGAATGGCCTCCTTCTAACGGATCGTCATGATATTTAGACAGTATTGCTTTTATTTCAACCTTATCATCTTTATCTTTCTTAGTCACCTTGTTTAATAGCGCTATTTTCAAATTATTTAATATTTTATTGCCCTTTTCTGTAAAATTCTTAATAGTGACAAACTCGAAGATTTGTTCACTTGGTGACAATTGCGTTTGAATGATCTTATTTATTCTTGCTTCTTCATTAAGCCTTTGAAAAAACTGATCTAAATCGATTTTTTCATTAGAATAAAAATTAGTCATATCGAAACGTGTTATAATATTTTTGCCTCTTTTTAAGAAACACTTATGTTTGTCTATTTTGAGAACAATATATTTCTTGGAATCAATGTTATTGATTACCTGATAGATATTGGGTATTTCTTTATTTTCTTCTTTCTTCATGCATTCATGCAATTTCTCACCTGCGCGGTATTTTTCTGTCTTACTGAAGCTCTCGTTTCGACCTTCAATATCTGTCTATTCATGTGTTTTAGCTATCCGATAGTTATTCGGGAAAGAGCATCTGCTATATAATTATTTTTCCGCTTGAGATATTCTACTTTGAAATCATATTCTTCAAGATCCAGACCTATTCTGGTTAACTTGGAACTCGGATTTTTCATTGAGAAAAGATATGATAGTGGCCTATGGTCACTCTGTACTAAGAAATGCCCACCATATATATATGATCTGAAATGATTTATTGCGCAATGAATAGCTGCTAATTTTTGTTCTGTAGTGGACTTATTACTTTCACCTTGTGTAAAGGTTCTTGAAGCGTTTACCACTCGTAGCTGTTGACCGTTATATTCCTGAGATAGTACCGCTCCACATGCCTGTTTACTGGTAGCTGTGGTTATGAATTGTTTGCTAAAATCTGGGTACTGAAGAAGTGTTGGTTTCATTAATTCCCTTTTAAGATATTCGAATGCTTCATTGCATTTGCTTGTCCAAACAAATTGAACAATGTTAATAAATCTTCTGTAATAATTGCAAAATGCGACGAATCGTCTAGCTTCGTCTGCATTTACTGGTTGTGGGTAATTTTTAATTACCTCATATTTAGACTCATCTGGTAATATACCTTTATCAGTACATTTATGACCAAATATGTAACTTCTTTCATAAAGAGTGTGAATTTTTCTGGATGTAGCTTTAAATTATGTTGTCTACATAAAACATCGGTTAAATTCTTAAGCATTTGCTTTTCAGAACAACCTATGACTACTAAATCATCTATATACAGACATGCTTGCGAAGGCTGTAAGCCAGTGAATGCAAATGTCACCATTCACTCATTGAGTTAGGGGCTATTTTTAAACTAAATGGTAATCGCGTGTAGCGATAAGCACCTGTTGAAGTTGAGAATTATGTTATGTTTCTGGACCTTTCGTCTAATTCTATTTGATGAAATCCTGACATTAGGCACGAGAAATATTTTGCTCGTCCTAATTGATCAAGAATATCTTCTATTCTTGGATGTGGGAATTTATCTGCTAATTGTTTCTTATTGATTTGACGATAGTCCACTACTAATCACCATCTCTTTTCCGCCGAATTAGGCAATGTTTTCTTGGGTACCAAGAGAAGTTGGATATTATATTCTGATATAGACGGGTCAACAATACAATGCACAATGCATTGTATAGTTAGATCGTTTTTAAATAAGGATGGAAATTTAAGAATATTTTTGAAGTTCTTTGTGGACTATTTTCTATATTAGCATTGCTAACATTGTTTTCGCAATTTGTTAAATTCATACATTCAATCATATACATATGTACATGCTTTCAAATTATTGTCGACAGTAAAAGATCTGATGAAGCTCGCGCTTTGCGCTCGCCCGCAATTCTGGTTGACTGACACAAAAACTTGGTGTTATGCTCATACTTTCTTAAATACCATCTGTGTTTACAGTGCGATCGGATTGAAATTTAGAGGGCAGATAGATATTATAATCAGCTTACTATATGCCAAAGCCAGAAAGTTATATATTTCTTATGACGCTTACAAATCGAGTTTAAAAACTAAATTAGTGATTTGCGGGGGCGGTGGGTGTGGCATCCAACATTTGAAATAAACGCCGAGTACATAGAAACCTTCATTCCAAATTTAGTGTCTCTAGCATTTATAATAGCTGAGATCTGTGAGTTCATTTGGTCAGACGGACATCCGGACATCCAGACAGACAGACATGGCTCAATGGACTCGGCTAATGATCCTAAGTAAGAATATATATACTTTATGGGGTCTCCCATGCCTCCTTCTGCCTGTTACATACATTTGCCCAAAAAATGCGCTCTTGGAAGCGCTGTCGGTTCTCTCTTGTCAGGTTCAGGCTGTGTAGTATCCCAAGCAGAATGCTTTCGAATATAAATTCGAAATTCGAATTACCCCTCTTTTTGCACTGAACTGGGTTAGCAAAGCATAAAGCTTATCTCTTTTTTTCTTATGTTGCCCACGCGATTTGGTTAATCGTATGATTTAACCGTAACTCCAACTTAAAGCTTTTTTTTCGAAGTTATAAAAAGAGCTTTAACCTTATCTATATCACATTTTCTGATCGGCTCTTTTGTTAAACAGACTCATTGCCTTTGTGTTCTGAAAAATTTAAATAAAAAGTCTTAATATAAAAAAACGAGTACAGCTTACGCTGCAATTGGAACCTGGTTATATCACCAGCAATTTTCCGGCGCGACCGAAGAAATCGGATTAGTTCCATTATTTGTGCCAGCGTGTTTTATTCCTCAAAAGGTGATATTATTGAAGTGCTATATTTGTGCAATTTGCTAAAGGAAGATTTTCTTTCAGCCGTGTGGCAGGCGGTATTTCTTTTGAAGTCTAAAAGGCCTGGCCACGCTTTCCTGATCTAGAGATCACTGGCTGTCGAACGACCTCGGCCGACCTTGGTTAAATCCCGACAAGGTCATAGGACGATTAAAGTTTTTCACTGATTCTGTTTTGTGGACCTGATCTTACATAATATCTGATCAGTGTATAAGATAAGTTTTGATATTACTGTGTACGATGCTGGTGCAACATTTTACATAATCACCCAGTTTTCGGCTTCAAACCCAATTTCACTTTGGTTGAAAGAGAACGTAATTTTCTGAAATATAATTCTCTACTTAATGGCCGATTAATTTGATTTGTTTTTGGACGAGCATGTACACATGATAGGCATATATATCTAATTTGTTCAGAGTATCTTTAATACAGCTTCCAACTTTACCCAACAACCGTTCAATGGGCCCATCGTTCGAGAGAGTTGCGGATTTAAAAGAAAAATGTATAAAAATTTGAAAATGTGTGAGTCTACCCAGTAGTTTGAACATTAATTAGTATAAGGTTGTCAAATATCTCGCTTCCTTCCGCTTTTTTGCTCTTTATTCAATGCTTTATAAAAAGTGATACAGTGATCGGATTTAGTTCAAATATGCGCCGTTTTGTTCGATAATCTGTTTCCATCTAGACGGCAACTTCATAATACCTCCCTCGTAGAAGCCCCCCTCCTTATTTGCGAAGAACTCGGACAGCCACTTTTCACATGCCTCTTTTGAGTTCAACTTTACACCACCAAGGGCATTCGCCATGGACAGGAACAGGTGGTAATCACTTGGCGCTATGTCCGGGCTATATGGTGGATGCGATAAAACCTCCCATCCGAGCTCCCGTAGCTTCTGACGAGTCATCAACGAAGTGTGTGGTCTGGCGTTGTCCTGGTGGAACACTACACCCTTCCTGTTGGCCAATTCTGGACGCTTCTGGTCGATCGCCTGCTTCAAGCGGTCCAGTTGTTCGCAGTAGATGGTAGAATTAAGCGTCTGGCCATATGGGAGCAGCTCATAGTGGATGATTCCCTTCCAATCCCACCAAACACACAGCAAAACCTTCCTGGCGGTCAATCCCGGCTTGGCCACTGTTTGGGACGATTCACCGGCCTTCGACCACGACCGTTTTCGCTTGATATTGTCGTATGTGATCCATTTTTCGTCGCCAGTCACCATCCGCTTCAAGAATGGGTCGAGTTCGTTCCGTTTCAGCAGCATATCGCAGGCGTTGATTCGGTCCAGAAGGTTTTTTTGCGTCAAATCATGCGGCACCCAAACATCAAGCTTTTTTTTTGTATCCAGCCTTCTGCAGATGGTTTAAAATGGTTTGGTGACTAACTCCCATCTCCTGGGCGATGTCACGAGATGCCACATGCCGGTTTAACTCGATGTATTCCATGATTTGATCGGTATTTGTCGTCACAGGTCTTCCGCCGGCTGGCTTATCCATGGTGTCGTTTTCACCGGCTCTGAATCGTCGAAACCATTCCTCCGCGGTTCGAAGTGATAGAGTACCATCCCCCAAAACACCATTAATCTCACGGAACGCTTCTCTAGCGGATTTGCCTTTAACGAAGGAAAACTTTAAAATAGCGCGAATTTCGGCGTTAGTGAACTCCATGTTTACACGTCTATAACTGTTGAACGAAATATCCAAACTAACCATGCGTAGCGTCGTTTTGTAGGTTATGTCAAGACCTTTCAAATTATGTATAGTGTTGCCAGATACGAGCTCTGTAGCGCTTTGTACATAGCCGCGAAATTCAAAAGACAAAAAGGCGGATATTTGACAACCTTATATATAAATGCCACGTGTTAATTCTCAGTTGAAGGCCTATTTTCTTTAAGCAGTAATTGAAACTGCATTTTTTTGATTTAGTTTCGCTCAAAAAAAAAAAAAAAAAAAGAAATGTATTTAAAAATTGTAAAAGAATGAATTTATATAAAAAAAGAAATTGAAGATGGATAACTAAATATTGTTATGGGTCTATCTGGATCTTCTTTGAATATTAGGGGCAATGCCTAGAAATCACCAGACACATTGCCATGGTAGGGTGGGTAAAGACGAGGGACAACAACACCTAGTTCCCTCTGATGAATAATTCCAGTATTCGTTTGAAAAGGTGTGTCGGCACCGATTTTGTTATTCTCGTAGATATTATCACTAGGCTAGGTAAACCGTGCACTTATATTTTATGACGTAGTAGGTACTAGGGAGTTTGGCCTGGAAAACCCCGACCAATCCGGCGAGCTTGGACCGAGCAAAGCAAGAGTGCACATCCTCCGGACCCAAAACTCCACGGGCTCGGGCTTCTATCAGTCACCTTAGCCTGAGCTTGAAAGCCATTAAAATATACTAGGCTGTACACTACACACATAAATGGCGCCCAACGTATGAGGCCGAAATAGCTTAAAAGGGAATAAACTAGTTAGTTTAACTTAAAGAATTTAAACTATTTTTAGTTTCCCAGAAAAAATTTTAGCTTGCTTTGCTCTACTTCTCGGCTAGACTTTACATCACTCAGCAAATTTTGTTTTGGTTACATACTTATTTCATATAGTTTTTTTTAACAAAAGTTCTAAATCTATCCTTGGATTTTGCGTTTGCAATTCTTTTAATGGGATTGGACGACCAGGATGAGACTAGACAATTCTGAGGAATTTATATGAAATTTAAATTAAAATTTACTTCGTATTCATTTGGATTACAAAATTCTGTTTTGTTGTACGGATTTTGTCCAATAGTTCGAAGGAATCTGGTACAGTTTTACATACTTATTAAATTGAAATAGCAAATGTTACGTGAAATTATTTATCATTATTTTGTGTTGTTGAAGAGAGGAGAAAGATGGACCTATTTTTTTGTATGAAATAAAAATTTAAATTCGTATATTCAGACATTTTTTGTGGTAAATAATATTCTATTTACTCTTGAATTAATTTTACCTAATTTTGGAAATTGTTTTATCAAAATGTCGGTAAGACATAGCAATGATGACATTGTGGCGGCTTTAGCTACAGCAGATCCTTTTTGTGGAATTTGCAATGAAGTAATGACTGCCACACACCTAATAGCAAAAACATCATGTTTGCATGACTTTCATAAAGACTGCATCACTGAACATCTTAAATCAAACACTTTATGTCCCACTTGTTCCAGTGATTGTACACAAATGGCATTACGATTTTCGAATAATACCCTTTTTGCCGAACTACAAGATTCAGAAAGACCTGGTAGCAGGAATGATTCAATTTGTAGTAGAAGCAATTCTCAGCCTTGGAGAGGCCATAAAGCAGGTCGAGCCCGCGGTACTATTCCCAAATCTAAGATGACTACGAGATCAACTACTCGTGGTAGATTAGATGATGTTCTCGCAGAACTAACACAAATAAACTCCAACTTGTCTCTTAAAACTCCTGTAGATATTGCAAACTTTGTTCAATCTACAATTAGTGCACATCAAGCAACAATTAGCGTTGTTAAAAATTAATCAAAGAACAGACTTAAGACCACCAGACATATTTAACGATAATAATCAAGCAGGTAGAAACAACGATAGGTCTCAAAGGAACCAGTCACTTTTACCTGGAGTATCACCAAGAAACAGCGTTCTAAATGGAAGTATAAATTCTCGTGTATCTTCAGAAAAAGTCCCAAATATTTTACAAAGTTGGCACATCAAGTTTGATGGCTCTAGAAATTGTATGAGAATGGAAGAGTTCATTTATCGAGTTGGAGCTCTAACTAGGCAGAATCTAAACAATGACTACGAATTACTTTGTGACCACTTATCCTTGTTATTTTCCGGAAAAGCCAACAATTGGTACTGGAAATTTCACCGTTCCCACACCAATTTCACTTGGAACACCTTTTGCGAAGAATTTAGGAAAAGATTTGAAGAAGTGGAAACAGATTATGATATATGGGAGCAAATAAGAAAACGCCGTCAAGGTGAAAATGAGCTTTTCGATGATTACCAATATGTCATAGAAGATCTCGTTGCCAGACTTCAGAACTCCCAATCTGAAGGTGACCTAGTTGAACTATTGATCCGGAATGCTAAGCTAAATTTTCAACATGAACTACTTCATTTAAATATTCCTAATCGTTCACGGCTCAGACAAGCAATTCGAAAACATGAACAATTTTATTCTAATTTGAAATTCTTTAAACCAAGAGCAATGCGTCCTCAGATTTCCGAGATTAATTGTTCTGAAGATAACAAGGACCAACCTATTTTTGAAGAAAGAACAGAACAAGTTTTAGCTATTCAGCGTCGTTCAACTCCTTTAATACCAACATGTTGGAATTGTGACATGAAGGGTCACAAATATTAGTACCCAACTATTAATAGAACCCAAAAGGTCAACCAAGTTGTAGGGCGCTTGAACATTGTAGTTAAGTTGAAATTCTTTTTCTGCCTAAAATTATGCTTGCAAATTACCCATGTCACATAAGATACTTAGAAAGCAGTCAGAGAAAAGGTTAAAGAGCATGGGAGAGACAAAATTTATTAGTCTG
>JAEIGL010000238.1:0-20640 GCA_018903715.1 Zaprionus davidi
TATTCGGCAGTAGCTTTGAGGTTACAGATGATCAGCCTTGTGAATAAATTGATCCACAAGTCTGATTTTAGCAGGGGGGAATTTGTAACGTCCAGTTCAAACTGTAACGGAAAAAGAAAATATTAATAAAGCGCCATTTATGGTTAAAGTTTATATGTCTACTTATCCGGGATGTTGCCAAAGATCTTGAGGCACGTAGAGAGCGAGGTTAACATGGCAGGCCATCGTTGGCTGGATCCAAGCGGTACTCTGCTATTTTTCCCAAGTCAGTCGTTTCGAGTCAACCATTGTGAGTGCAAGTTAAATCTGCAAGTAAAAAAATTAAAAAAAAACATTTTAATATCCAGTTTTAGTGATTTAGAAGAAAAAAACTAATTAAATACTTACTTACTACTTAGGAGTTGAAATGTCACGACACTTGGACTGCCAGAAGACAAAGGGCAGCCGATTATACTGCAGCTAGTCGAGCGGTGTCTATTGGCCGCGACTTCGTACATTATTTCGGCAGCAGGAAATTTGGCATCATCACCCCTGCTCCCAGCAGCCATCACGACGGCTAGGGAATTTCTTGACTGGCACATTTAAACCACCTGCACCAAAAAAAAAAAAACAAAACTTAAATTTTATTGCACATTAACTCCCGCCAAAATCCCAGCAGCCATCACGACGGCTAGGGAAATTCTTGACTGCCACAGTTAAACCACCAGCACCAACAACAAAAATTTAAAATTTATTACACAGTAACTCCCGCCAAAATCATAGCGGCCAACACGTCAGATAATAGAAAACCGAACAAAAGGAGGAAACATCTTTTTTTACGAATTTAATAACAATTTTACATATATAAAACATTTTAAATCATTTTTCCATTTTTAAAAAAAAAAATTTAATTTAGTTAAAATCTTTTCTTATTTATTTTAAATTTTTCCACCCTATTTAAATAATTTATTAATAAATTTCTCTAATATTTGTCCCTCAAATGTATATTTGTTCTGTTCCAAATAGTCAGCTGTTTTAATTAGGGCACGAAATATAGGTCAATGATTTGAGTTGAGTGAATTGAGTTTGCATCGCGAGAAAATAATAACATCAAAGCACTCAGAAGACAAAGAAGAAAATTTAGAGAGCGAAAGAGGAGACAGAATTAAAACATACAACTTTTTGTAACTATGTACGTATATGCAAGCGCATAGGCATACATAATTACATATGCTGTAAATTTCGTTGGTATTTCAAGGGTGGTTTGTGGTTGTACATATGTAAATTATAACTCTTTTTCTTAGCAGCTCTTCGAAAGCGCTTTCGTTGCGGGATGCGGAAAAACAAAGTGAGTAACCAACACATATAAACACTTTTATGGCCAACGTGCATATGTTTGCATATGCATTTATTTTTTTGTAAACAAATCACATTCATCACAAAACAGAAAAAAAAAGAACCTATGAAATATCCACATAACTAAACTATGCTCCGTCACCAATAAAACTATTACTTACTTTTTTTATTTATCACACCCGAACGAAAATTAAAGAAAAATTATTTTTGCGAATTTGCGTTACACGCACTTTTTAAAGATTTATGCGACACTGAATCACTCAATTGCAATTCTCTCTCTCCATTCAGTCAATTTGAGTGAAACCTATAAGTGTGCCCATTTCATATTTTATTCACTCTCAGCTGTTTTAGCCCGTAGAACGAATAGAAATTGGAGTGAAAATCAAAGCAAAAAAAATATAAACAAAGAAGAGTGTAGTTTTTTTGGGAAAAATTTTTACTTAATTTTTCGGCAGTTTTAAACTTTAGATTTTATTTATATTTTTACATGTTCATTGCTAGACTTTATTTTTAAATTATTTATTTATACAAATTTACAAGTTAAATATTTCAGTGTCATGTCAGGTTATAATTTTAAATTGTTTAAATGTTAGGAATATTATTTAATAATGGAATAAATTAATTATAATGATTGAACCCGAACTAAAGTAATCTCTGTAAGGGGTCGCCATCCAAGATGCACCCACAGGAATGGGGCGACCAAAGGCAGGGCGGGCTAAACTGACCACGTAACATCTGTGTGCCAACCTTATACTCCAATTTGCCAATATTATCCTTACAAAGTGAAGGGTTGCAGATATCTCTCCGACGTCTTAGTTCGTCATCGTCAGCACGTTTTTTTATATAAATTATATTGTATCACCACCCCTTAGCCGACGAGCAGGAGCCGGAAAATGAAACGTGCGGTCAAGTCCATGAAGTCCAACAGCCTATAGGGAATGGCAACCAATTGCCAACCGTTACAATTATAATTTATTTTGGCCCCCAACGTGTGGTGTCTTACTTTGGTAGGACTCACTAAGGGAACCCAAAACATTTCTATAATTTTAAATTTTCTGTCCATTGCCACTGTCACAAATACCAGTAGATGGAATGCATTTAATTTGCAGCATGCAGAAAATGAATACTGTTGATGGCAAGGTATTGATCTCTCTTCAAGCTGTAATTTGATAGGGCCAATTTGGATTCTCGATACAAAGATTAAGGATTTGTCGAGCCAGTTGGTACAGGTTAAATTGTCAGTTTTGAATATTATCGCTTAGAGTTGTAGATCGGACCTGAAGGATGGTGTTGGATGGATTCAAGCAGCTGATTATAAATTAGGGCTTGCCACTAACATCAAAGTTCAACAGAGTTTTGATCATACGAGTGATTTTTATCTAATCAAATCTTTTTCAATAAAAGAGATTACAGCAGTGACGGTTCAATTTACTTTATGAATTTTATTATTTTGATTTATTACAATTTTATTAGTGTTTGATTTATTATTTGAATAATTATTATATTTTATTTTTGTCTTTTACTTGAATGAATTTGAGTAATTGATTTTATACAAATTTTTTTTTAAATCGATTCATTATTTTAATTTTGTCTAGTACTTGAATTTATACAAATTTTTTTAAATCGATTCATTATTTTAATTTTGTCTAGTACTTGAATTTATACAAAATTTTTTTAAATCGATTCATTATTTGAATTTTGTCTAGTACTTGAATGATACATTTTGTCTATCTATATAAATTTCTTTTGCTTATCAATTTTTTACATTTATTTAAATTTTTTTTCTTTTAAACATTTATCAATTAATTAATTAGGATTTTTCATTATTACAATAAATTTCGTGTTCGAGTGATTAGTTCTATTCGTTACTTATTTTAATTTATGGTTATCAAGAGTTTACATTTTGCGTTTCTTAATTTTGTTAACAATTTGAGTGCGGGTTCCTGATCAGATTACATTTTATTACAGTGTTTTGATTAATTTTGATTTTTCTTTAGAATTTCAATTACAAATTATTAGTAGTTATGCCGCTAACAAGGTCAAACGAAGACTTAACAGCAACTGGCAATCAGACTGTCTGTGGCATATGTTCTGCGATAGTGCAAAACCCAAGTGATAGCCAAAAGACACCCTGCGGTCACGAATTTTATAAAACGTGTATAAAATCGCATATTAAGTCGAGTAGCAATTGTCCCACTTGCAAAGTTAGTTGAACACCAGCTGATGATAGGCGACAAATTCTCCTGCATACGGAACTAGATCTCAATCAGCAGTAGCGACGGTAACAGCAGCTAATGTGGCAGAGGAACCAGTGTCCTCATCAGCATCTGCGAATTTAACATCAGAATTAATTAGTAGAATGCAAAATCAGATTATGTTCGCACTTACTGTGGAAATAACCAAGCTGATAGAGGAAAATGTCGAAGCTTGTGTCAGCCGTCGGAGCGTGACGCCTTAGCGCAGTGAAAACGAATACACTGGTTCGAATAGACTGGTAGAATTGCCGGTAGAAGTTCCTCCTGTAAATATGCCACCTGCAAGACCAGCGTCAATATCTTAGGGTAGTTACCAATCCGATCTGCTGCAAAGACCAGACAAAGTTGGTCACATTTTGAATGGTTGGAAACTGAAATTTACGGGTGATGGGTTATCCATAGACAATTTTATATACTGTGGTATATACATATATTAAAACATGTGAACAATTACATTGTAGCACTTTGCTGCAATATATATATAAACGGTCTGCCCAAGTGTATGTGTAATACGAGCATCCACTTGAAGGCTAACATGCATAATTGCGTAATCAGCATTCCCACGCTGGCTATGCGCTGACAGCTTACTATGTATGCGTATAGCACTCTTCCTCTCCCGATGTCGTCGCTGGGCGACAATACATATATGTATACATAAGATATGCATATACTTACCGACGACCAGCTGCCGCGGACACACCGTCGTTTCACACCTTCGACAGCGCTTCATAGAGCGCAATTTTTTTTAATAGCACTGCGTGCAAA
Source organism: Zaprionus davidi (assembly GCA_018903715.1). Lineage (NCBI taxonomy): Eukaryota > Metazoa > Arthropoda > Insecta > Diptera > Drosophilidae > Zaprionus > Zaprionus davidi. Next base: position 4,356 of record JAEIGL010000238.1, read on the forward strand.
ATTGATTGCACTGCGATGCATATTTTTTTTCAATAATTATAAACACAAATTGTAACATTGAGCGGAATCTTTTCTGCCCAGTGAGAAGTTTGACCTGCAAAGCCAAACGAAAAATTAGGTAGAAAACTGTAAAAAAAAAATAATAGAAGATAAAATAGATATCTTAACATTTAAATCAGAAAGCACATCAAAACAAAATGAGTAAATAAACAATAAGTAAATGTCAGTTAACAATTCCATAAGTAAACTATATCCAGACCCAATATATTCAGAAAAAACTGTATTAGAAAAAAACTTCTTTTTAAACATGGGTCTAGTATATGTTAAGTCAGTGGACTCCACTGCTAATGTAATCAATAAGGTTGCAGTTGTACCTTTAAACCTAGTTATTATAATAATCTGTTTGATCATTATGACAATAATTATGTTGTTCAATATATGCTATAAATTATATAAAATGCATAATAAATGCCTTAAGAAAAGATATATAAGCAGAGCTAATGATTTAGACAGAGTTTGATTGCTGAAAGGCAATAAATAAAGCAAAAAAAATTTCGCAAAACTAAAACTGTCATGTCAAAAGCTGCAAAAGTAATTAAATCACAAAAATGTCAGAAATAATAAAAATTGATTGTTGAAATGTAATGAATACAACAACTAAATTTAATTTGAAAAAAAAAAACCCAATGAAATAAATGCCCTTTAAGCTATTTAAGAACACAGAAACAAATAATAAAACAGAACATAAAATATAATAAAATAAATCTTTCGATTAAACGCCCAGCTTCTAATTTGATGGATTGGCTAAATATAATAGCTAAAATCAAGAAAGTGCGCGAAGACTTTGATAGATCGTTTAAATGCCTCAATAAGAGTGCACCAATAGGTAACGATACAAAGATAAAGCATTTTGAGACAATATTAGAGAAATATAACGAGGTCCGTGTCATAATACTTGTCCACAATACGAAATTTTCTTCGTTACAACAGACACAAGTAAAAGATATAATATCTAGATTAAGAGAGAACATATTATATGTGTCACAAAGGCACAAGTTACAAGTACTAGGTCCAAATACATTAAATTTCCCAGCTGAACTATTACTAGACGTAATTGCTGAGGAAAAAGATAGTAACCCAACAGAGAGTAAAATAGGGAACAAGATGGCACAATCAGTAGTAGATTTCCTAAAGACAGCCTCGTCAGAGTTTCAAAGACGCTCTGAACCTGTTAGATTCGATAAAAGGAGAACATGAGACTTTAGCAGTCAATGTCATTAAGACCAAACTAAAAGGTCATGCTAGGAACCTCATTAGCACAGAAAGAACAATACAGGAAATAAAAGATAAACTCTCGAGAACAGTTAAGGGAGAATCTGTTGAGGTACTCTCTGCAAAATTGCTAAATCTGCAGCAAAAGCACAAAACAGCCAACCTCTACACACAAGAGGTTGAGCAATTAACAAAAGCCCTAGAAGTTGCTTATATTAGTGATGGATTGAATCCAGAACTAGCAAATAAGTATAGCACGACCTAAGCCGTCAAGGCAATGACAAAGAATTGCTCGATTGATAAGGTAAAAATTATCATGCAAGCAGGCACGTTTAACAGCATGAACGATGCCATATCTAAATTTATAGACAGTTGCACAGAAGCAACTGGACATTCCAACACTGTTCTCTTCTACCAAAATCAGACTCAACGCGGTACATACCGCGGTCGTTATAATACAGGGGGCCGCCCTTATTACACAGGCGGACATCGTAATAACAATTATAATAATAATAATAGCAGAGGAAACTCCCGAGGTGGCCAATATAACAGCAGAGGAAACTCTCAATATAGAGGCAACTCAAATAGAGGGAATAATCAGAGTAACTCGGAAAACCAAGTAGCCCCCTTGAGCAACCAACAGTAGTAAAGGTATTCAATATAAATCTAAGCCTCAGTAGTCTCATTAAAATAAGAATTAATAATAACAATAAATTTTTGACACTATTAGTAGATACAGGAGCAAATATATCGTTGCTAAAATACAATTATAAATACAACGTAAATAAAAGTAACAAAACAAACATAACCGGCATAGGACAGGGAACTATTCAATCAATTGGACAAGCTTCAATTGATTTATTTTTTGACAATTTTATAATAGAACACGACTTCCAAATAGTCCACAATGAATGCCCCATACCTTGTGATGGAATCATTGGACTCGACTTCATTAGAAAATTTAATTGTCAGATAGATTATTAAAACGATGAATTTATAATAAACCCATCCTCGAATAAGTACCAAATTCACGTACCATTAGTACACAGTGATATTGACAACTCAATATTATTACCTGCTAGGTCAGAAGTTATGAGGAAAATCATAATACAAACTGACCAAGAAACTGTATTAATACCTAACCAGGAAATACACCCGGGGGTATTAATAGCGAATAGTGTCGTAGCAAATAAAACTGCAATAGTCCGAATATAAAACACAACAAATAAAATAGTTAAAATAGAAAAACCCCAAGTAAAGTTTGAATCGATAAGAGATTACGAACTAATTAAAGACAATATTAAATACCCCACTAGAAGTAGCGAAGTACTAAGTAAACTTAAATTCCCAGATCAATTCAACACACAGCTTATTGAACTATGCACCCAATACTGTGACGTATTTGGCCTAGAAACAGAAGCAATATCAAGTAATAATTTTTACAGACAAAAATTAAGATTAGCCGATAAAACTCCAGTTTACATTAGAAATTATAGAAACGCAGAGACGGAAAAGCCGGAAATAAATAGACAGGTAGACAAATTAATTAAGGATGGTATTGTAGAACCATCCATATCAGAATATAATAGCCCACTTCTCTTGGTACCCAAGAAATCTCTTCCAAATTCAAAGGAAAAAAGATGGCGTTTAGTAGTTGATTTCCGACAAATTAATAAAAAGCTGTTGGCAGATAAATATCCACTGCCCAGAATAGAAGAAATCATGGACCAATTATGTCGCGCGAAATACTTCTCGTGTTTAGATCTAATGTCCGGATTTCACCAAATCGAGCTAGAAGAAAAGTCTAGAAACATAACTACCTTCTCAACCAGCAACGGTTCGTATCGCTTCACGCGATTACCCTATGGTCTAAAGGTAGCCCCAAATTCATTTATGAGAATGATGATACTTGCATTTTCAGGTCTTGAACCTTCGCAAGCATTTCTTTATATGGATGATTTAGTAGTTATCGGCTGTTCAGAACAGCACATGTTCCAAAACCTCACGAACATTTTCGAGTTGTGCAGGAAACACAACCTAAAATTACATCCAGAGAAATGTTCATTTCTCATGCACGAGGTAATGTGGCATCCATGGCATCCTACCGGATGATAGAAAATACGACGCTATAAAGAACTATGCTTTACCCATAGATGCGGATAGTGTACGACGGTTCGTCGCATTCTGTAATTATTACAGAAGATTCATTTATAATTTTGCAGAACATTCTCGTCATTTAACGAGGTTATGCCGGAAAAATGTTTCATTTGAATGGACTAAAGAATGCAATGACGCATTTAATTACCTAAAGAAGGCTTTAATAAAACCTACTTTACTACAGTACTCTGATTTCAGCAAAGAATTTTGCATAACCACTGACGCAAGTAAAGTTGTGTGTGGTGCAGTACTCACTCAAGAGTACAATGGTGCGCAACTTCCAGTTGCATATGCATCAAGAGCATTCACACAGGGAGAAAGCAATAAGTCAACTACCGAGCAAGAACTCGCAGCCATTCATTGGGCAATCAAACATTTCAGACCTTATATCTATGGAAGGCATTTTCTAGTTAAAACGGATCATAGACCCCTTACTTATTTATTTTCGATGAAAGATCCAACAACTAAACTAACAAGGATGAGACTAGATTTAGAAGAATACCAATTCACTCTCTAGAGTTAGCATTGAAAATTTAATAGAAATAAATAGAAATATATTGATGGTCCAAACGAAATCATCAAAAAGACAGGCAGACATCTGGCCAGATGAAAACAATAAATTGCAAAATAAGAATAAAGAGCCCAATGTCTATGAAGTCATTAATAATAATGACATAAAGAAATTTGTGAATCTAAAATTTAATAATCTCAAATGTTTATTTAAACATGGAAAACGAATTATTTCACAATTTTCAGTTAATGATTTGTATTCTAAAGGAAAGTTTGACTTAGGCCAATTCTTTTCAAGGCTTAATTCAGAAGCCGGATTACAAAATATATTTAACAACAAGTTGTCACCGAGTGAACAAATTTTCGAATTTGTTTCACTTAATGAATTTAAAAATATGGGCAATAAAGTATCAAATATAAAAATAGCGCTATTAACAAAGGTGACAAAAATAGACAAAAATGACAAAAGTCATATAAATGCAATCCTGTCAAAATACCATGATGAACCATTACAAGGAGGCCATACAGGGATTACACGAATCCTGCTTAAAATCAAAAGATTTTACTATTGGCCTGGAATGAAACAAGCTATAACTAAGTATGTGAAACATTGTGAGAAATGCCAACGAGCAAAAGTAAGTACACATACAAAAGCACCAATGATAGTAACACAGACACCTATCACAGCTTTCGATACTGTTCTAATAGACACCATTGGAAAATTACCTCGTTCGGTACTTGGCAATGAGTATGCTATCACTATAATATGTGATCTCACCAAATATCTAGTTACAATACCAGTAGCAGATAAAAGTGCAGGAACAGTAGCCAGAGCAATATTCGAATCGTTTGTATTAAAGTACGGTCCTATTAAATACAAAAATTCACTTATTAGTGACTTGTGCAAGTATATGAAAATAAGTAATATATAATCAACAGCACATCATCATCAAACTTTGGGAACAGTGGAGAGAAGTCATCGAACATTCAATGAATATGTACGCTCATACATTTCAATTGATAAAGACGACTGGGACTTATGGTTGAATTATTTCACGTATTGTTTCAACACAACTCCATCAACAGTACACGAATACTGCCCATATGAACTTGTCTTTAGCCGATCACCAAGACAGTTTATTGAATTTAATAATTCGAACAAAATCGACCCTATATATAACATAGAGGATTATTCAAAAGAGTTTAAGTTTAGACTAGAAGTTGCGCAAAATAGAGCTAGGACACTAATAGAAAGTATTAAGCATAGAAGATAGAAATAACGTAAAAATTAAAAGTATGAAAAATAAAGAACAATTAGTTCATAAAGATAGGCTTAAAGCATTTATTTCATAGTTACTTATACAAATTTTCTTAATTTTGTTAATATACAACTATACTTCATTCCATTTTGACAATAAAGTACAAATAAAATTAAAAAAAAAAAAAACTTAGAAAATAACTTCATAATATTATGGACACAAGTCCATTGCCTTAAACTAAAACGCAAAATCAAACGAATAGAAACAACTTATTACAATACAGAGTGGAAGCATTAACTCACCAAACTTTAGACGGAAATTTTAGTATCCTTTGCATAATGGAATGGAATAATGGCAAGTTCGTTGGGATATATCATGTGAAGCTCTCCGTAAACAATTTCGAGATCAACGGGATGACGCGGATATAGAAGACCTTATCCGTGATCGAAAACATTGAGGCATTTTACGATGATATAGCCAGGTTGATTGATCAAATGGGGATACCTATAACAAAAACAAGTTTAGTTCGAATTTTAAAAGCAAACCTACTCCCAGAAATAAGGCATGAGATCTTACATTTGGATATCAGTTCCGTATCCGAACTGCGTGATATTTGCAGGAGACGAGAGGCGTTCCTTGAAGACATCAAACCACAAAAGAGTAGCAGCAATGTGGTTTCGTTTAGGCGTAACGTGCAGAAGAAACCAAGACCAGTACGAAGACCATCGCCGGCCCCGCCTGAGCTCAAAGGCCCAGGACACCAGCAGCAGAAATACAGCCGCGAGAGGGGCATCCCCGCAACTTTCGCCTACGAAGGAGCGTCAGCGTAGCCAATCCGGCGACGACCAGCTGACGCGGACACACCGTCGTTTCACACCTTCGACAGCGCTTCATAGAGCGCAATTTTTTTAATAGCACTGCGTGCAAAATTGATTGCACTGCGATGCATATTTTTTTTCAATAATTATAACACAAATTGTAACATTGAGCGGAATCTTTTCTGCCCAGTGAGAAGTTTGGCCTGCAAAGCCAAACGAAAAATTAGGTAGAAAACTGTAAAAAAAAAATAATAGAAGATAAAATAGATATCTTAACATTTAAATTAGAAAGCACATCAAAACAAAATGAGTAAATAAACAATAAGTAAATGTCAGTTCACAATTCCATAAGTAAACTATATCCAGACCCAATATATTCAGAAAAAACTGTATTAGAAAAAAACTTCTTTTTAAACATGGGTCTAGTATATGTTAAGTCAGTGGACTCCACTGCTAATGTAATCAATAAGGTTGCAGTTGTACCTTTAAACCTAGATATTATAATAATCTGTTTGATCATTATGACAATAATTATGTTGTTCAATATATGCTATAAATTATATAAAATGCATAATAAATGCCTTAAGAAAAGATATATAAGCAGAGCTAATGATTTAGACAGAGTTTGATTGCTGAAAGGCAATAAATAAAGCAAAAAAAAAAATTTCGCAAAACTAAAACTGTCATGTCAAAAGCTGCAAAAGTAATTAAATCACAAAAATGTCAGAAATAATAAAAATTGATTGTTGAAATGTAATGAATACAACAACTAAATTTAATTTGAAAAAAAAACCCAATGAAATAAATGCCCTTTAAGCTATTTAAGAACACAGAAACAAATAATAAAACAGAACATAAAATATAATTAAATAAATCTTTCGATTAAACGCCCAGCTTCTAACTTGATGGATTGGCTAAATATAATAGCTAAAATCAAGAAAGTGCGCGAAGACTTTGATAGATCGTTTAAATGCCTCAATAAGAGTGCACCACGATATAACGATATAAAGATAAAGCATTTTGAGACAATATTAGAGAAATATAACGAGGTCCGTGTCATAATACTTGTCCACAATACGAAATTTTCTTCGTTACAACAGACACAAGTAAAAGATATAATATCTAGATTAAGAGAGAACATATTATATGTGTCACAAAGGCACAAGTTACAAGTACTAGTTCCAAATACATTAAATTTCCCAGCTGAACTATTACTAGACGTAATTGCTGAGGAAAAAGATAGTAACCCAACAGAAAGTAAAATAGGGAACAAGATGGCACAATCAGTAGTAGATTTCCTAAAGACAGCCTCGTCTCTATTATTTGAGTACGACGGCAAGGCCGAAAACCTACAGAGTTTCAAAGACGCTCTGAACCTGTTAGATTCGATAAAAGGAGAACATGAGACTTTAGCAGTCAATGTCATTAAGACCAAACTAAAAGGTCATGCTAGGAACCTCATTAGCACAGAAAGAACAATACAGGAAATAAAAGATAAACTCTCGAGAACAGTTAAGGGAGAATCTGTTGAGGTACTCTCTGCAAAATTGCTAAATCTGCAGCAAAAGCACAAAACAGCCAACCTCTACACACAAGAGGTTGAGCAATTAACAAAAGCCCTAGAAGGTGCTTATATTAGTGATGGATTGAATCCAGAACTAGCAAATAAGTATAGCACGACCCAAGCCGTCAAGGCAATGACAAAGAATTGCTCGATTGATAAGGTAAAAATTATCATGCAAGCAGGCACGTTTAACAGCATGAACGATGCCATATCTAAATTTATAGACAGTTGCACAGAAGCAACTGGACATTCCAACACTGTTCTGTTCTACCAAAATCAGACTCAACGCGGTACATACCGCGGTCGTTATAATACAGGGGGCCGCCCTTATTACAGAGGCGGCCATCGTAATAACAATTATAATAATAATAATAGCAGAGGAAACTCCCGAGGTGGCCAATATAACAGCAGAGGAAACTCTCAATATAGAGGCAACTCAAATAGAGGGAATAATCAGCGTACTCAAGTACGAGTTACCCAGAGTAACTCGGAAAACCAAGTAGCCCCCTTGAGCAACCAACAGTAGTGAAGGTATTCAATATAAATCTAAGCCTCAGTAGTCTCATTAAAATAAGAATTAATAATAACAATAAATTCTTGACACTATTAGTAGATACAGGAGCAAATATATCGTTGCTAAAATACAATTATAAATACAACGTAAATAAAAGTAACAAAACAAACATAACCGGCATAGGACAGGGAACTATTCAATCAATTGGACAAGCTTCAATTGATTTACTTTTTGACAATTTTATAATAGAACACGACTTCCAAATAGTCCACAATGAATTCCCCATACCTTGTGATGGAATCATTGGACTCGACTTCATTAGAAAATTTAATTGTCAGATAGATTATCAAAACGATGAATTTATAATAAACCCATCCTCGAATAAGTACCAAATTCACGTACCATTAGTACACAGTGATATTGACAACTCAATATTATTACCTGCTAGGTCAGAAGTTAAGAGGAAATACACCCGGGGGTATTAATAGCGAATAGTGTCGTAGCAAGTAAAACTGCAATAGTCCGAATATTAAACACAACAAATAAAATAGTTAAAATAGAAAAACCCTAATTAAAGTTTGAATCGATAATAGATTACGAACTAATTAAAGACAATATTAAATACCCCACTAGAAGTAGCGAAGTACTAAGTAAACTTAAATTCCCAGATCAATTCAAAACACAGCTTACTGAACTATGCACTCAATACTGTGACGTATTTGGCCTAGAAACAGAAGCAATATCAAGTAATAATTTTTACAGACAAAAATTAAGATTAGTCGATAAAACTCCAGTTTACATTAAAAATTATAGAAACGCAGAGACGGAAAAGCCGGAAATAAATAGATAGGTAGACAAATTAATTAAGGATGGTATTGTAGAACCATCCATATCAGAATATAATAGCCCACTTCTCTTGGTACCCAAGAAATCTCTTCCAAATTCAAAGGAAAAAAGATGGCGTTTAGTAGTTGATTTCCGACAAATTAATAAAAAGCTGTTGGCAGATAAATATCCACTGCCCAGAATAGAAGAAATCTTGGATCAATTAGGTCGCGCGAAATACTTCTCGTGTTTAGATCTAATGTCCGGATTTCACCAAATCGAGCTAGAAGAAAAGTCTAGAAACATAACTTCCTTCTCAACCAGCAACGGTTCGTATCGCTTCACGCGATTACCCTATGGTCTAAAGGTAGCCCCAAATTCATTTATGAGAATGATGACACTTGCATTTTCAGGTCTTGAACCTTCGCAAGCATTTCTTTATATGGATGATTTAGTAGTTATCGGCTGTTCAGAACAGCACATGTTCAAAAACCTCACGAACATTTTCGAGTTGTGCAGGAAACACAACCTAAAATTACATCCAGAGAAATGTTCATTTTTCATGCACGAGGTAACATTCCTCGGCCATAAATGTACAGACCATGGCATCCTACCGGATGATAGAAAATACGACGCTATAAAGAACTATCCTTTACCCACAGATGCGGATAGTGTACGACGGTTCGTCGCATTCTGTAATTATTACAGAAGATTCATTTATAATTTTGCAGAACATTCTCGTCATTTAACGAGGTTATGCCGGAAAAATGTTTCATTTGAATGGACTAAAGAATGCAATGACGCATTTAATTACCTAAAGCAGGCTTTAATAAAACCTACTTTACTACAGTACCCTGATTTCAGCAAAGAATTTTGCATAACCACTGACGCAAGTAAAGTTGCGTGTGGTGCAGTACTCACTCAAGAGTACAATGGTGCGCAACTGCCAGTTGCATATGCATCAAGAGCTTTCACACAGGGAGAAAGCAATAAGTCAACTACCGAGCAAGAACTCGCAGCCATTCATTGGGCAATCAAACATTTCAGACCTTATATCTATGGAAGGCATTTTCTAGTTAAAACGGATCATAGACCCCTTACTTATCTATTTTCGATGAAAGATCCAACATCTAAACTAACAAGGATGAGACTAGATTTAGAAGAATACCAATTCACAGTAGAATACCTCAAGGGTAAAGATAACCATGTAGCAGATGCACTCTCTAGAGTTAGCATTGAAAATTTAATAGAAATAAATAGAAATATATTGATGGTCCAAACGAGATCATCAAAAAGACAGGCAGACATCTGGCCAGATGAAAACAATAAATTGCAAAATAAGAATAAAGAGCCCAATGTCTATGAAGTCATTAATAATAATGACGTAAAGAAATTTGTGAATCTAAAATTTAATAATCTCAAATGTTTATTTAAACATGGAAAACGAATTATTTCACAATTTTCAGTTAATGATTTGTATTCTAAAGGAAAGTTTGACTTAGGCCAATTCTTTTCAAGGCTTAATTCAGAAGCCGGATTACAAAATATAGTTAACATCAAGTTGTCACCGAGTGAACAAATTTTCGAATTTGTTTCACTTAATGAATTTAAAAATATGGGCAATAAAGTATCAAATATAAAAATAGCGCTATTAACAAAGGTGACAAAAATAGACAAAAATGACAAAAGTCATATAAATGCAATCCTGTCAAAATACCATGATGAACCTTTACAAGGAGGCCATACAGGGATTACACGAACCCTGCTTAAAATCAAAAGATTTTACTATTGGCCTGGAATGAAACAAGCTATAACTAAGTATGTGAAACATTGTGAGAAATGCCAACGAGCAAAAGTAACTACACATACAAAAGCACCAATGATAGTAACACAGACACCTATCACAGCTTTCGATACTGTTCTAATAGATACCATTGGACCATTACCTCGTTCGGTACTTGGCAATGAGTATGCTATCACTATAATATGTGATCTCACCAAATATCTAGTTACAATACCAGTAGCAGATAAAAGTGCAAGAACAGTAGCCAGAGCAATATTCGAATCGTTTGTATTAAAGTACGGTCCTATGAAGACGTTCATAACAGACATGGGTACTGAATACAAAAATTCACTTATTAGTGACTTGTGCAAGTATATGAAAATAAGTAATATACAATCAACAGCACATCATCATCAAACTTTGGGAACAGTGGAGAGAAGTCATCGAACATTCAATGAATATGTACGCTCATACATTTCAATTGATAAAGACGACTGGGACATATGGTTGAATTATTTCACGTATTGTTTCAACACAACTCCATCAACAGTACACGAATACTGCCCATATGAACTTGTCTTTGGCCGATCACCAAGACAGTTTATTGAATTTAATAATTCGAACAAAATCGACCCTATATATAACATTGAGGATTATTCAAAAGAGTTTAAGTTTAGACTAGAAGTTGCGCAAAATAGAGCTAGGACACTAATAGAAAAAGAAAAACAAAAAAGAAAGCTAGATTACGATAAAACAAATAGAGATGTAGAACTAAAGGTAGGCAGCCTAGTACTTTTAAAAAATGAAACGGGTCATAAGCTAGAGAATAAATATATAGGACCTTTTGAAGTAGTAAGCATAGAAGATAGAAATAACGTAAAAATTAAAAGTATGAAAAATAAAGAACAATTAGTTCATAAAGATAGGCTTAAAGCATTTATTTCATAGTTACTTATACAAATTTTCTTAATTTTGTTAATATACAAATATACTTCATTCCATTTTAACAATAAAAGTAAAAAAAAAAAATAAAAAAAAAAAAAACTTAGAAAATAACTTCATAATATTACGTTATTTTTCAAAAGGAAGGAGGTGTGGTATATACATATATTAAAACATAACAACAATTACATTGTAGCACTTTGCTGCAATATATATATAAACGGTCTGCCCAAGTGTATGTGTAATACGAGCATCCACTTGAAGGCTAACATGCATAATTGCATAGTCAGCATTCCCACGCTGGCTATGCGCTGACCGCTTACTATATATGCGTATAGCACTCTTCCTCTCCCGATGTCGTCGCTTGGCGACAATACATATATGTATACATAAGATATGCATATAAGCGCAGAGGCGCTGCAAGCTATGCTGGCAGCGCTGCTCCCCGATTTAGGCTAAGAAAGCTTTTGTAAGTAGACTTAAGAAACAGTGAATTTTGACAATCAACTGGAGCGGGACCCTACCTGCTCCAACACTTACAAATAAAATAAAGATCGGCAATGGACACAAGTCCATTGCCTTAAACTAAAACGCAAAATCAAACGAATAGAAACAACTTATTACAATACAGAGTGGAAGCATTAACTCACCAAACTTTAGACGGAAATTTTAGTATCCTTTGCAATAATGGAATGGAATAATGGCAAGTTCGTTGGGATATATCATGTGAAGCTCTCCGTAAACAATTTCGAGATCAACGGGATGACGCGGATATAGAAGACCTTATCCGTGATCGAAAAAATTGAGGCATTTTACGATGATATAGCCAGGTTGATTGATCAAATTGGGGATACCTATAACAAAAACAAGTTTAGTTCGAATTTTAAAAGCAAACCTACTCCCAGAAATAAGGCATGAGATCTTACATTTGGATATCAGTTCCGTATCCGAACTGCGTGATATTTGCAGGAGACGAGAGGCGTTCCTTGAAGACATCAAACCACAAAAGAGTAGCAGCAATGTGGTTTCGTTTAGGCGTAACGTGCAGAAATAGTCGAGTGCGATGAGGCATTAGTTCGAGAGGAGCGAGAGAAAGAAGAAGTTGGAGCACTGGCGTTAATTTGTTGGAATTGTAAGAAGGAAGGCCATAGGTATCAAGATTGCTTGTCTGAACGACAAATCTATTGTTACGGGTGTGGCGCAGATAAAATGTACAAGCCCAATTGTGCCCGCTTTCACCGCTTTCACACAGACAAATGAACTCGAGTGTGCAGCCTCGAACAATTCAAAACAACGATGCGTCAATAATTCCTGCAATTTCTTCTGTAGAGCTCATTATGAACATACCATGAATATTAATTCCAACCATATCCTATAGTTGCAAGTCGCACTCACGCAGTTCTAAACGCCTTAGATCATTTTGGAAAGGAGTAAAGGATATAGGGAAGGCTGTGAGTAGATTGTCGGCGTTAGAACTAAATGAGAGACTAACCAGTGTCGCCAGCCATGGAGAAACTTATGTATACCGAAGTAGACAGGATGTTGCAGTTAGAGGTGATCGAGGAATCGGAAAGCGCATGGTCCTCACCAATTGTGATTGTTAATAAGCCAGGAAAGATTCGATTATGCGTAAACTCAGTGACGGAAAAGGATGCGTTTCCTCTGCCTCAAATTGGGGGTATACTTAGCAGATTGCCTAGAGCTGAATTCATAACCAGTCTAGATTTAAAAGACGCTTTTTGGCAGATAACTTTAGACATACATTTTCGACCTAGAACTGCTTTTACAGTCCCCGGACGCCGACTTTACCAATTTAAAGTAATGCCATTTGGGCTTTGCAATGCACCTCAAACAATGTCACGGTTAATGGACAAAATCATCTCTCCTCAGTTACGAAATCAGTCAGGTGTTTATTTATTTAGATGACTTGCTGGTTGTGTCAACGGATTTCGAACGACATTTAGACGTCCTTAAGGAAGTTGCAAACAATCTCAGACGAGCAAACTTGACGATCAATGTTGGAAAAAGTCATTTTTGTAGATGAGAGGTTAACTATTTAGGACACATCACTATCATCATGGGTGACTTTAATGCGAAAGTAGGCTTCAGCAACACCGGAGTCAAATCAGTAATGGGACAGCACGGAATAGGGACTCGCAATGACAATGGTGAGAGACTAGTTGAAATCTGTCAACTGTTCCAACTAGTCATTGGGGGCACGCTGTTTCCCCATAAAGAGGTCTATAAATACACATGGACATCTCCAAGTGGAAACACGCGCAACCAGACCGACCATATATGCATCAGCAGAAAATGGAGGCAGTCATTGCTCAACGTGCGAAATAAAAGGGGAGCAGATATAGATAGCGATCACGAGCTGGTCATTGGAGAACTTGCAATAAAGTTGAACCGCAACCACTCGAGGATCACTACCAGCGGCCAACATCATAGGGCACCTCCCCTAAATCTTCACCTCCTGAGGGACAACCACCTCAATGCAAGGATGGCATCCACATTGTGAGAACAACTGATCCCAGAAGAAGAACACCCATGGGAATACACTTGTAGGACACTTAGGACCACCGCGGAACATCTACTTGGCACACAACAACGCGAAAGGACCGGCTGGATATCCGAGAGGACGTGGGACCTAATCAGACGGAGAAACAGTCTTAAGTCACTGACGGATCAGATCGCACAGAATCACGAAGAATATCGGACTCTGTGCAGAGCTGTGATACGATCCGCCAGAAACGACAAGAGAGCTCAACTGGATAGATTTGCGGACAACGCGGAACGAGCGGCAGGACAAAATAACATGCGCTCGCTATACCAGTTGATTGCACGGATCACCGGAAGACTAAACAAATAGTCCCAACCTATCAGAGATATAGCAGGCAACCTCATAACCAATGATGACGCACAAATCCAGAGATGGCGACAACACTTCTTGGAAATCAGCCACACCTCGACAACAACTGTGGCCACTGACTTCCATAACACTGTCCCATCAAGTGGAAGCGTCAGGATATTGTCATCGCAGCCATCTGTACGAGATATCGGAGACGCAATTAAGAAGCTAAAGCACAATAGGGAAGCTGGGGAAGACAACATACCAGCTGAACTTCTACAAGTTGACACCCAGTTGATGGCTGAAACATTGCACCCGCACTTCTCTCGCATATGGCAAAGTGAGATGGTACCGGATTCTTGGAAGGGCGGAATCATTGTTAAGCTTGCCAAGAAAGGGGACCTTAGTGACTGCAATAATTGGAGAGGAATCACACTTCTCAACACTAGCAACAAAGTGTTGGCCACTCTACTGAACGAGCGCCTTCAAGAAAAAATCGAGCCAACGATCAGAGATGAACAGGCAGGATTCAGACCACACAGGAGTTGCGTAGACCAGGCAAATACACTACGCATAATCACCGAACAAGCTGTGGAATGGAGAGCCCCGCTATACCTCCTGTTCATACACTTCAAGAAGGCATTCGACTCAGTGGACAGAGCGGCAATATGGAGAGCACTGGCAAGGAGGCACTGGCAAGCCCGATCCGCATTTGGGAGACTCTATCGCATCTGGAAGAATAAGGAAATAAGCAGGCGAACAAAACTCCGAATCTACAATGCGTGCGTAAAGTCCATACTGCTATATGGTAGTGAGACATGGCTCACCACCAAGAAGATGACACAGAGACTGCAAGTATTCAGCAACAAATGCTCGAGAATTATATGCGGGATATTCTGGCCAAACAGAATATCCAATGCAGAGCTGGCTCGGGTCACAGGTGAGCCCCCTATACACCTCCAAATAAGGAAGAAAAAATGGACGTGGATAGGTCATGCTCTCAGACGGAACCCTAGCAGAATTGTCAGGAATGCACTGGACTGGAATCCCCAAGGCAGCAGACGAATCGGAAGACCAAAGCCGACCTGGAGAAGAACCATCCTCCAAGAACTGTCCCAATCGAGCACAACATGGACAGAGCTTAACAGCCGGCGCAAAATAGAGTTCGATGGAAGGCTTTAGTAGAGGCCCTAAGTTCCCAAACGGAATAATAAAGAAAAAAAAAAAAAAAAAAAAAAAATTCATTGCTGAACTAGACCCAGGAATTCAAAGATCACGGCACTTGGACTGCCAGAAGACAAAGGGCAGCCGATTATACTGCAGCTGGTCGAGCGGTGTCTATCTGCCGCGACTACGTGCATTTTTTCGGCAGCAGGAAATTTGGAATCATCACCCCTGCTCCCAGCAGCCTCACGACGGCTAGGGAATTTCTTGACTGGCACATTTAAACCACCAGCACCAAAAAAAAAAAAACAAAACTTAAATTTTATTGCACATTAACTCCCGCCAAAATCCCAGCAGCCATCACGACGGCTAGGGAAATTCTTGACTGGCACAGTTAAACCACCAGCACCAACAACAAAAATTTAAAATTTATTACACAGTAACTCCCGCCAAAATCATAACGGCCAACACGTCAGATAATAGAAAACCGAATAAAAGATGGAAACATCTTTTTTTACGAATTTAATAACAATTTTACACATATAAAACATTTTAAATCATTTTTCCATTATTTAAAAAAAAAATTTAATTTAGTTAAAATTCTTTCTTATTTATTTTAAAATTTT
>JAEIGL010000161.1:0-37155 GCA_018903715.1 Zaprionus davidi
TTTCGGACTCCTTCATTTGGATGGGTTGGCTATTATAGTCAGGTCACCATCCTCCTCCAGCCATCCTCTATATCGAGGCTATTGGCCGCGTCCGTCAGTGCCTCTAGGTCTTTTTCGACCTCACCGACCTCTAGTGTGTTGGCATTGGTCGTCGTTCGGGTGGCGCTTTTTGAGTCGTAGGTAGACGTTTCCTACCCCCACGCCATCTTTCCTGAACCTCGGGTAGAGCATATCCTCCGGCCTCCTTGTTGATTTGAGGACCATCTCTTGGCCATGCCTTCCGGCTGCCAATGTGGAGTACCGTCTAGTCATGGTAGGTACGTCCGGATTCTGCCATCTGAGCAGCTTGAGCGCCTGGTCTTTTGGTCAACCCTCCCGAAGAGTACCTTCGCTTTCGGTATTGACGGAATACATGTTCTGTCAACTACCTCCAGCTTAGCACCTTCCCAGAGGGTGTCCATCTTGGCCACGGTGTCGGTGACCCACTTCAGGGTGAGGTCATCCTTGCAGCTCAATATCTGACCCCGTTAAGCCGCCCCTGCTCCGTCGAAGGTGATAGGCTGAGACCCCGGCTCCTCCATTCGCTTGAATAGGGCGTCCAGTAGCTTCAGCTCTACCATCTTCCACTTATCAGGTGTAATCTTGCCCTGGGGGTTACCGTATCGATGAGCGCGACGACTAAAGTTAAGTCAAATTTCATATGAAAATTTCATATGAAATAAAATTAAGTAAATTTATCAAGATTTCGTATTTTAGAAAATTCATATAGGAATTAAAATTAAAAATGAATTTAAAAAGGTCAATGTCAAAATCTATATGAAATTTGATAAGTCAAATTTGGAATTTTTGGAAATTCAAAAGTTAAGTACAAATTTCATATGAAATAAAAATCAAGTCAAATTTCATATGAAAATTTCATATGAAATAAATATATGTGAAATTTCAAAAGTTAAAAGTAAAATTCCATATGAAATAAAGTTAAGTCAAATTTCATATGAAAATTTCATATGAAATAAATATATGTGAAATTTCAAAAAGTTAAAAGTAAAATTTCATATGAAATAAAAGTTAAGTCAAATTTCATATGAAAATTTCATATGAAATAAAATTTATGTGAAATTTCAAAAAGTCAAAGTCTTGAAAATTTCATATGAAATAAAGTTTTTAAGTCAAATTTCATATGAAAAAATTTCATATGAAATTTAAAAAGTTTAAGTAAAATTCCTCATCTAAATTTAAAAGTCAAGTCAAATTTCATATGAAAATTTCATATGAAATAAATTATATGTGAAATTTCAAAAGTTAAAAGTAAAATTCCATATGAAATAAAGTTAAGTCAAATTTCATATGAAAATTTCATATGAAATAAAATTAAAAGTTTTTCAAGTCAAATTTCATATGAAAATAAATTATTAATCAAATTTCAAAAGTTAAAAGTAAAATTTCATATGAAATTTAAAAGTTAAGTCAAATTTCATATTTTATTAAGTCAAATTTAAAAGTCAAGTCAAATTTCATATGAAAATTTCATATGAAATAAATATATGTGAAATTTCAAAAGTTAAAAGTAAAATTCCATATGAAATAAAGTTAAGTCAAATTTCATATGAAAATTTCATATGAAATAAAATTAAGTCAAATTTAAAAGTCAAGTCAAATTTCATATGAAAATTTCATATGAAATAAATATATGTGAAATTTCAAAAGTTAAAAGTAAAATTCCATATGAAATAAAGTTAAGTCAAATTTCATATGAAAATTTCATATGAAATAAAATTAAGTCAAATTTAAAAGTCAAGTCAAATTTCATATGAAAATTTCATATGAAATAAATATATGTGAAATTTCAAAAGTTAAAAGTAAAATTCCATATGAAATAAAGTTAAGTCAAATTTCATATGAAAATTTCATATGAAATAAAATTAAGTCAAATTTAAAAGTCAAGTCAAATTTCATATGAAAATTTCATATGAAATAAATATATGTGAAATTTCAAAAGTTAAAAGTAAAATTCCATATGAAATAAAGTTAAGTCAAATTTCATATGAAAATTTCATATGAAATAAAATTAAGTCAAATTTAAAAGTTCAAGTCAAATTTCATATGAAAATTTCATATGAAATAAATATATGTGAAATTTCAAAAGTTAAAAGTAAAATTCCATATGAAATAAAGTTAAGTCAAATTTCATATGAAAATTTCATATGAAATAAAAATTAAGTCAAATTTTAAAAAGTCAAGTCAAATTTCATATGAAAATTTCATATGAAATAAATATATGTGAAATTTCAAAAGTTAAAAGTAAAATTCCATATGAAATAAAAGTTATTTTAAGTCAAATTTCATATGAAAATTTCATATGAAATAAAATTAAATCAAATTTTAAAAGTCAAGTCAAATTCCATATGAAAATTTTATATGAAATAAATATATGTGAAATTTCAAAAGTTAAGTAAAATTCCATATGAAATAAAGATAAGTCAAATTTCATATGAAAATTTCATATGAAATGAAATTAAGTCAAATTTTAAAGTCAAATTTTAAAAGTTAAGTCAAATTTCATATGAAAATTTCATATGAAATAAATATATGTGAAATTTGTCAAAAGTTAAAAGTAAAATTCCATATGAAATAAAGTTAAGTCAAATTTCATATGAAAATTTCATATGAAATAAAATTAAGTCAAATTTAAAAGTCAAGTCAAATTTCATATGAAAATTTCATATGAAATAAATATATGTGAAATTTCAAAAGTTAAAAGTAAAATTCCATATGAAATAAAGTTAAGTCAAATTTCATATGAAAATTTCATATGAAATAAAATTAAGTCAAATTTAAAAGTCAAGTCAAATTTCATATGAAAATTTCATATGAAATAAATATATGTGAAATTTCAAAAGTTAAAAGTAAAATTCCATATGAAATAAAGTTAAGTCAAATTTCATATGAAAATTTCATATGAAATAAAATTAAGTCAAATTTAAAAGTCAAGTCAAATTTCATATGAAAATTTCATATGAAATAAATATATTGTGAAATTTCAAAAGTTAAAAGTAAAATTCCATATGAAATAAAGTTAAGTCAAATTTCATATGAAAATTTCATATGAAATAAAATTAAGTCAAATTTAAAAGTCAAGTCAAATTTCATATGAAAATTTCATATGAAATAAATATATGTGAAATTTCAAAAGTTAAAAGTAAAATTCCATATGAAATAAAGTTAAGTCAAATTTCATATGAAAATTTATATGAAATAAAATTTAAGTCAAATTTAAAAGTCAAGTCAAATTTCATATGAAAATTTCATATGAAATAAATATATGTGAAATTTCAAAAGTTAAAAGTAAAATTCCATATGAAATAAAGTTAAGTCAAATTTCATATGAAAATTTCATATGAAATAAAATTAAGTCAAATTTAAAAGTCAAGTCAAATTTCATATGAAAATTTCATATGAAATAAATATATGTGAAATTTCAAAAGTTAAAAGTAAAATTCCATATGAAATAAAGTTAAGTCAAATTTCATATGAAAATTTCATATGAAATAAAATTAAGTCAAATTTAAAAGTCAAGTCAAATTTCATATGAAAATTTCATATGAAATAAATATATGTGAAATTTCAAAAGTTAAAAGTAAAATTCCATATGAAATAAAGTTAAGTCAAATTTCATATGAAAATTTCATATGAAATAAAATTAAGTCAAATTTAAAAGTCAAGTCAAATTTCATATGAAAATTTCATATGAAATAAATATATGTGAAATTTCAAAAGTTAAAAGTAAAATTCCATATGAAATAAAGTTAAGTCAAATTTCATATGAAAATTTCATATGAAATAAAATTAAGTCAAATTTAAAAGTCAAGTCAAATTTCATATGAAAATTTCATATGAAATAAATATATGTGAAATTTCAAAAGTTAAAAGTAAAATTCCATATGAAATAAAGTTAAGTCAAATTTCATATGAAAATTTCATATGAAATAAAGTTAAGTCAAATTTCATATGAAATATATGAAAATTTCATATGAAATAAAATTAAGTCAAATTTAAAAGTCAAGTCAAATTTCATATGAAAATTTCATATGAAATAAATATATGTGAAATTTCAAAAGTTAAAAGTAAAATTCCATATGAAATAAAGTTAAGTCAAATTTCATATGAAAATTTCATATGAAATAAATATATGTGAAATTTCAAAAGTTAAAAGTAAAATTCCATATGAAATAAAGTTAAGTCAAATTTCATATGAAAATTTCATATGAAATAAAATTAAGTCAAATTTAAAAGTCAAGTCAAATTTCATATGAAAATTTCATATGAAATAAATATATGTGAAATTTCAAAAGTTAAAAGTAAAATTCCATATGAAATAAAGTTAAGTCAAATTTCATATGAAAATTTCATATGAAATAAAATTAAGTCAAATTTAAAAGTCAAGTCAAATTTCATATGAAAATTTCATATGAAATAAATATATGTGAAATTTCAAAAGTTAAAAGTAAAATTCCATATGAAATAAAGTTAAGTCAAATTTCATATGAAAATTTCATATGAAATAAAAATTAAGTCAAATTTAAAAGTCAAGTCAAATTTCATATGAAAATTTCATATGAAATAAAAGTCAAGTCAAATTTCATATGAAATGAACAGACGTGCCTGCGGATCGACAGCAAATTGTCTTATCAAGTTTAAAGTCCCGTTACCCGTGCCCAGCCACTTCGCGTCGCGTGATTTCGTCGCGCGTTTTATTGGTTATCGTTGCGCGTTTTTATTTGTCCTACGAACCTAACGGTTGTTCGCACCAACACCATTGCACACCCGAGTGTGCGTGTTATCTGCGCAGAAACCCAGTGCTCGAAGCAGCGGTACTCCAGCAAAGCTGCAGCCACGTGCTGCCTGGCTCACCGGCTAACGGTGCCCAGCTTCCCCCTTCCTCCCTACTTTGGAGAAGATGGACTGGCAGGCCCCCCGCGGACCCACAAGCATGGAACAACACCATGCAAAAAGGCTCTAAGAGTACGCAAGAGCAGCTCCAGCAGCGAGGGAAGCACCTCGCATTCAGAGCCGGGCGAGATCAAGCGCAAACCGGCTAAGAAAGCGCAGGGAGAGGAGCTGGATGATAAGCCAAGCACTAGCGCAGCTCTGCGCAAGAAGCTGGCTAATAACACCTTTGCTTTACTCTCGAGCGAAGAAGACGATGACGACCAAGAGAGCTCTGATGACGAACCCGGACCTGAAGACGAATCTAAGCCCAAGACCCCCGAAAAACCAAAACCCACCCCGAAGACCATCAAACCACCTCCGATTTTTATTCCTGATGTGACCAACATCTCGGCACTCGTCAGGATGATCACGACGCTTGTAGGCCCGAGGAACAATTTTACATACAAGACCGTGAATGGCAACAATGTTCGTGTCATGATGCCGGACAAAGAGTCCTACACAGCTCTGCGTCTCCAACTTGTGGCCCAAAACAAAAGGCATCGGACTTTCCAGCCGAAAGACGAACGAGCATATAAAGTTGTTATCAAAGGACTCCACCACTCCACTGACCGTGAGGAAATAATTGAAGACCTTCGCAGACAAGGGCACGCTGTAAGAGATCTGCACAATCCCATTGGCAGAAGAACTAAGGAACCTCTGGGAATCTTCTTCGCCAACCTGGAGCCCTCCAGCAACAACAAGGACGTCTATCAGGTCAAGCGGATCTGCAGGTCGGTAGTAACCATCGAACCGCCACAGAAGTTCAATGATGTGCCTCAATGCTACAGATGCCAAGGCTTCGGTCATACACAGCGGTACTGTTTCATGGAATACCGCTGTGTCAAATGCGGAGGCCCTCACGAATCGAGGCAATGCGAAAAAAAGGAGGAAGACAAGCCGTGCTGTTTCCACTGCCAGGCGGATCACCCCGCGTCCTTTAAGGGATGCCCTGCCTACAAAAAGGCCAAAGCACTCGCTGCTCCGAAAACAAGGCCCGTCGCGAATGTTAACAAGGCGCCGCCCGTGACATCCCCAACCGTCACCTCTGGCAGGAGCTACAGAGACGCCCTCAATGGAGCGCACGCAACGCCGCAGAATCCCACAATCCCAGTCCAAACCCAAACAGAAACCCCAAACTCCAGTCAGATAGAAGCGATGTTCGCTCGTATGGAAGGCATGATGGAGAGGATGATGGAGAGAATGTTCGCCCAAATGACACAGCTGGTGGCCACCATTCTTAACAGCAAGTCATGCAATTAAAGCTCCACTTAGTTGTCTGGAATGCGAACGGCCTGCAGAACAGCAAGGCCATAGTCGAGCACCATCTCAAAACCCACCAGATCGATATCCTACTCGTAGCCGAAACCCACTTCTCCCCCAGATCCCACTTCAAGATCAGCGGATATGACCTCATCCAGGCAGACCACCCTTCTGGCAGAGCACGCGGAGGAGCAGCCATCCTCATCAGGAGCGGTATTCAATACCTGGAGCTGCCCGCGTTTCAGCAAGACTGGGCACAATGTCCTGTCATCAGGATTGCCAGCCCGCAAGGAGACATAGACATTGGAGCGGTCTACTTTCCGCCTAGATACCGCATAACAGCATCTCATCTCAGTGAGTTCTTCGAGCATCTTGGGCCCCGTTTCATAGCAGCTGGAGACTATAACGCCAAACACTCTTGGTGGGGATCGCGCGCCAACAACCCCAAAGGGAAAACTCTGTTTGAGTACCTGCAACGTCACCGACTGGACTGCCACTCCACTGGCGAGCCTACTCACTGGCCAACCGATCCCCTCAAGACTCCAGATCTGCTGGACTTTGCTGTGTCGAAAGGCATAGGGCATGCGAAGATTAGCTGCACCACAAATGCTGATCTCCTGTCAGACCACTGCGCAATAAACGTGCTTATCAACGCGCCCGTCCTCAGGAAAACCCCGCTCAGGAGGCTCACAGGTAAACACACCGACCCCGCCAAGTTTGCGTCCTGGATGCTCTCCGCCCTCAATCCGAACCCCATCCTCAACACACCCAGGGACATTGACCAAGCTATCGGGAATCTTACTAGGCAAATGCAAAATGCTGCGGAATTCGCAAGCCCACCGCCACCAAAGACTGCGAGAACACCTAGCAGAGACCTCCACCTCTGGTCCCCAGAAATTGCGGCACTCGTGGCTGAAAAGAGGCGTCTCAGGAGAGTTTGGTTCTTGTCGCGCAATCCAAGAGACAAAACAGCGCTCAATCACGCCACAAAGGAGCTAAAGGACAAGATCTCCAGCCTACGCCAGGACTCCTTCCTCAGATTCCTCGAGGAACTCTCTCCAGGGGATCCGGATCACAACCTGTGGAACGTCACCCGCCACATTAAACGACCAGTGAAAAAGGTATCTGCAGTGCGCAAAGCGGATGGATCCTGGTGCCGATCGGACGCTGAAAGAGGAGAAGCTTTCGCTGAACACCTCTACAACGCCTTCTCACCGTTCGACTGCTGCACTGCCGAAGAACGTGCCGAAACCGCCAGGTTTCTCAATAGCCCAAGCTCTCCCGGTCCGCCGATGCAACCAGTCAACCCTGAGGAAGTTGCGCAGGAGATCGCCCTACTGAAGAACAGCAAATCTCCGGGCCTGGATCGTACAGATGCGGCAGCCTTAAAAATGCTTCCACTCCACTGCACACAAATGCTGGCTACCATTTACAACAGCTGCTTCCGTCTAGGGTACTTCCCGAAAGAATGGAAAAGAGCAGAAGTGATTGTCCTCCTTAAGCCTGGTAAGCCTGAAGCCAATCTAGCCTCCTATCGTCCGATCAGCTTACTGGCAATCCTCTCCAAAATACTCGAAAGAGTATTTTTGCGCAGAGTATTGCCTGTACTGGACGAGGCCGGATTGATCCCCGATCACCAGTTTGGCTTCAGACGCTGCCATGGAACACCGGAGCAGTGCCACCGGCTTGTCGAACGCATCCTCGAGGCATTCGAGCAGAAGAAATACTGCTGCGCGGTAATGCTGGACGTCAAACAGGCATTTGACAGAGTATGGCACCCTGGGCTCCTCTACAAAATTAAAACCAATTTCCCAAGCTCCCATTTTGCCCTCCTGAAATCCTACACTGAGGATAGAGTCTTCCAAGTAAGATGCGGAAACACATTAAGCTCGCCCAGGCCGATCAGAGCCGGAGTACCACAAGGCAGCGTGCTGGGACCTATCCTCTACACCCTCTACACTGCAGACCTTCCCATCATTCCCTGCAGGAATCTAACAACCTGCACCTATGCTGACGACACCGCATTCCTCGCATCATCCTCCGATCCCCAAGAAGCCTCAAACATAATACAAAGGCAACTGGACGCGCTACATCCCTGGCTGCAAAGGTGGAATATCGTAGTGAACGCGGAAAAATCTACCCAAACAACCTTCACATTGCGCAGAGGAGAGTGTCCTCCCGTCACACTAAACGGAGGCACCATTCCTAACGCACCCACACCAAAATACCTTGGGTTGACCCTGGATCGCAGGCTCACATGGCGCCCTCATCTCACAAACAAGCGCATTCAAGCAGACTCACGCCTCAGGCAGCTCCAATGGCTTTTTGGGAGAAGGTCCAAGCTCCGTGGAAACCTCAAGCTGCTTGTATACAAGGCAATCCTCAAGCCAATCTGGACCTACGGGATACAGCTGTGGGGCACGGCAAGCCATTCAAACCGCCTCAAAATACAGCGGTTCCAGAACAAGTGCTTGAGAATTGCCTCCGACGCTCATCCCTACCACGAGAACTTGGCCATCCACAAGGAACTTGGAATCCCCTCAGTTGCTGAAGAAATCTCTAGGCTCAGCGAGAGATATTTAAGAAGGCTTGACAACCACCCCAACCACTTGGCTATCAACCTTTTGGATAATAGCCTAACCCGCAGACGCCTGAGGAGAACTCACCCGCTCGATCTCCCGCAGTAACTGATGATTAATGGATTGAATCCCGCCCCAAATGCAATTTTGTAATTCCCTTATGTCAATGTCACCCCCAAACCACTTAATTATTGTCCTATCGGACAGATTTTAAGTAATAAACGAACGTTAAACCAAAAAAAAAAAAAAAAAAAAAAAAAATTTCAAAGTCAAGTAAAATTTCATATGAAATAAAATTAAGTCAAATTTCAAAATTCAAAGTCAAATTTCATATGAAAATTTCATATGAAAAATAAAATATGTGAAATTTCAAAAGTTCAAAAATTTCATATGAAATAAAGTTAAGTCAAATTTCATATGAATTAAAAATTTCAAGTCAAAATATTAAAAGTTAAGTCAAATTTCATATGAAAATTTCATATGAAATATAAATTAAGTCAAATTTCAAAAGTCAAGTAAAATTTCATATGAAATAAAATTAAGTCAAATTTCAGTCATGAAAATTTCATATGAAATAAAATAAATTTATATGTGAAATTTAAAAAAATTTAAAAATTTAATAAATTTCATATGAAATAAAAATATGTCAAATTTCAAAAGTCAAGTAAAATTTCATATGAAATAAAGTTAAGTCAAATTTCATATGAAATTTAAAATTAAGACAAATTTTAAAAGTCAAATTTCATATGAAAATTTCATATGAAATAAATATAAGTGAAATTTCAAAAGTCAAGTCAAATTTCATATGAAATAAAGTTAAGTCAAATTTCATATGAAAATTTCATATGAAATAAAAATTAAGTCAAATTTAAAAGTCAAGTCAAATTTCGTATGAAAATTTCATATGAAATAAAATTAAGTCAAATTTCAAAAGTCAAGTCAAATTTCATATGAAATAAAGTTAAGTCAAATTTCGTATGAAAATTTCATATGAAATAAATATATGTGAAATTTCAAAAGTCAAGTCAAATTTCATATGAAATAAAGTTAAGTCAAATTTCATATGAAAATTTCATATGAAATAAACTTAAGTCAAATTTAAAATCAAGTCAAATTTCATATGAAAATTTCATATGAAAAAATTAAGTCAAATTTCAAAATTTCATATGAAAATTTCATATGAAATAAATTGAAAATTTAAGTCAAATTTCATATGAAAATTTCATATGAAATAAAATTAAGTCAAATTTTTAAAAGTTAAGTCAAATTTCATATGAAAATTTCATATGAAATAAATATATGTGAAATTTCAAAAGTCAAGTCAAATTTCATATGAAATAAAGTTAAGTCAAATTTCATATGAAATTAAGTCAAATTTTAAAAGTCAAGTCAAATTTCATATGAAAATTTCATATGAAATAATTTTATATGAAATTTCAAAAGTCAAGTCAAGTTTCATATGAAATAAAGTTAAGTCAAATTTCATATGAAAATTTCATATGAAATAAAAATTAAGTCAAGTTTAAAAAGTCAAGTCAAATTTCATATGAAAATTTTAAATGAAATATATATATGTGCAATTTCAAAAGTTAAGTAAAATTTCATATGAAATAAAGTTAAGTCAAATTTCATATGAAAATTTCATATGAAATAAATATATGTGAAATTTCAAAAGTCAAGTGCAAATTTCATATGAAATAAAATAAAGTTAAGTCAAATTTCATATGAAAATTTCATATGAAATAAAATTAAGTCAATCAAATTTCGAATGAAAATTTCATATGAAAAAATTTCAAATGAAATAAATTTTAAGTCAATTTCATAAATTTCATATGAAATAAAAGTTAAGTCAAATAAAAATATGAAATAAAAGTTAAGTCAAATTTCATATGAAAATTTCATATGAAATAAATTTAAGTCAAATTTCATATGAAATAAAGTGAAATTTCAAAAGTCAAATAATTTCATATGAAATAAAAGTTAAGTCAAATTTCATATGAAAATTTCATATGAAATAAAAAAAAATTATCAAATTTTTAAAAGTTAAAGTCAAATATTTCATATGAAAATTTCATATGAAATAAAATTAAGTCAAATTTCAAAAGTCAAGTCAAATTTCATATGAAATAAAATTAAGTCAAATTTCAAGTCAAATTTCATATGAAAATTTCATATGAAATAAATATATGTGAAATTTCACAAGTCAAGTCAAATTTCATATGAAATAAAGTTAAGTCAAATTTCGTATGAAAATTTCATATGAAATAAAATTAAGTCAAATTTCACAAGTCAAGTCAAATTTCATATGAATAAATTTCAAATTTCATATGAAATAAATATATGTGAAATTTCAAAAGTCAAGTCAAATTTCATATGAAATAAAATTAAGTCAAATTTTAAGAAATGAAAATTTCATATGAAATAAAATTAAGTCAAATTTCACAAGTCAAGTAAAATTTCATATGAAAATTTCATATGAAATAAATTTATTATGAAATTTCAAATAAGTAAAATTTCATATGAAATAAAGTTAAGTCAAATTTCGTATGAAAATTTCATATGAAATAAAATATATGTCAAATTTCAAATAGTCAAATTTCATATGAAAATTTTATATGAAATAAATTTATGTGAAATTTCAAAAGTCAAGTTAAAATTTCATATGAAATAAAGTTAAGTCAAATTTCAGTATGAAAATTTCATATTGAAATAAAATTTCATATGAAATTTCATATGAAATGGATTGAAGCTCAAATTTCATATGAAAATTTCATATGAAATAAAGTTAAGTCCAAATTTCGTATGAAAATTTCATATGAAAATTAATGAAATTTTAAAAGTCAATTTAAATTTCATATGAAAAAAAATTAAGTCCAAATTTCATTATGAAGTAGTAATTTCATATGAAAATTTCATATGAAATAAATTTTCAAAAGTCGAGGGAAAAATATTTGAAATAATGTTAAGTCAAATTTCATATGAAATAAAATTAAGTCAAATTTTAAAAGTCAATTTAAAATTCATATGAAATAAAATTAAGTCAAATTTCACAAGTCAAGTAAAATTTCATATGAAAATTTCATATGAAATAATTTTATATGAAATTTCAAAAGTCAAGTCAAGTTTCATATGAAATAACAGTTAAGTCAAATTTCATATGAAAATTTCATATGAAATAAAATTAAGTCAAATTTTAAAAGTCAAGTCAAATTTCATATGAAATAAAATTAAGTCAAATTTCCTATGAAAATTTCATATAAATTAAATATATGTGAAATTTCAAAAGTCAAGTCAAATGTCATATGAAATAAAGTTAAGTCAAAATTCATATGAAAATTTCATATAAAATAAAATTAAGTCAAATTTCTTATGAAAATTTTATATAAAATAAATAATGTGAAATGAATTTCAAAGGGTAATTGTAAAATTTCATATGAAATTAAGTTAAGTCAAATTTCATATGAAAATTTCATATGAAATAAATATATGTGAAATTTCAAAAGTCAAGTCAAATTTCATATGAAAAGTTAAGTCAAAATTCATATGAAAATTTCATATGTGTAACCTTAATTTTAAAAAAAATTTTAAAAGTCAATTCAAATTTCATATGAAATATTTAAATGAAGTAAAATTTCAATGAAATTTCAAAAGTTAAGTAAAATTTCATATGAAATAAATTTTATATGAAATTTTAAAAGTCAAGTCAAAGTTTCATATCAAAAAAGATTAAGTTCAAATTTCACATGAAAATTTCATATGAAATAATTTTATATGAAATTTCAAAGTCAAGTCAATTTTCATATGAAATAAAATTAAGTCATCAAATTTCGTATGAAAATTTCATATGAAATTTAAATAAGAAAATTTAAAATCCTTATAAAATTTCATATGAAATAAATGTAAAAATTAAGTCAAATTTTCTTGAAAAATTCATAAAGAAAATTAAATTTGAAATTCTAAGAAGTCATTTCATATGAAATAAAGTTAAGTCAAATTTCATATGAAAATTTCTTATGAAATAAAATTAAGTCAAATTTCAAAAGACGAAATTTCATATGAAATTTATATGAAATAAATAGTCAAATTATTCATATGAAATAAGATTAAGTCAAATTTCAAATGAAAATTTCATATGAAATAAAATATGTCAAATTTCAAAGTCAAGTCAAATTTCATATGAAAATTTAAAATTATGAAATAAATTTATATGAAATAAAAAAAAAATTTCAAAAGTCAAATTTCATATGAAATAAAGTTAAGTCTTAAAATTTCATATGAAATAATTTAATATGAAATTTCAAAAGTTAAGTCAAATTTCATATGAAATAAAAGTTAAGTCAAATTTCAAATGCAAATTTCATATGAAATAAATATATGTGAAATTTCAATAAAAGTAAAAATTCATATGAAATAAAGTTAAGTCAAATTTCATATGAAAATTTCATATGAAATAAAATTAAGTCAAATTTAAAAAGTCGAGTCAAATTTCATATGAAATAAAGTTAAGTAAAATTTCATATGAAATAAAATTAATTGTCTAATTTTAAGTGTGAAAAGTCATATGAAAAAATCTTATGTAATGAAGTTATTTCAAATTTCAAATGAAATAAAAATTAAGTTTAATTTAATAATTTTTTTACAGTTACACATGAGCCACAAGAGTTTTTCAAATTTCTATTAAATTATTTATATTGCAAAGTGGACATTGGGAATTTCACGTATCAGTGCTTAAACGCACTAAAGCGATTTTTTTTAGTATATTAATCTATTTATTTACATCTGCCCAGAGGGCAATCAATTAAATTTTTATGTTATATGTTCAAAAATGGACAGAAGGAATTTCACGTATCAGTGCTTAAACGTCACTAAAGCGATGACGAGTCATTTGGCTACCTTTATAAAGACTTATAGAGTTTCGCCCCGTTGAACATAATCAAAGTCTTGTTCAAATTTCACTTTATGTTATATGTTCCAAAATGGACAGTAGGAATTCATGTATTATTGCTTATACGTCACTAAAGCAGTCGCGATCGAACACTAAACGAGTGCAGATGTGCCTACGGATCGATAGCAAGTGATTTCGTGCTTAATGTCCCGCAACCATAAAAATCGCTATGTAGATAACGTCGCGCGCTGTGATTGGTTCAGCTCTCGAACCCAACGGTATTCTACCACTACCAACGCACTCTCGAGTGTGCGTGTTATCTGTTGAAACAGTAACTCTCCACTGAAGCAGCGGTACTCAACTCAGAATCAGCCACGTGCTGCGGTTTGTATACCTGCTTACGGTGCCCACCTCCCCTCCCCACGCGCCAACACCCCCTACTAAGACAATGGACTGGCAGGCCCCCCCGCGAGCCACCAAGCTAGCCAAAGTGCCTAAGAAAAAGGCGCACAAGGAGAAAGAGAAGGCGAACAGTAGCAACTCAAGCGAAAGCAGCACCTCGGATTCCGAGCCTGGAGAGATGAAGCGCAAAGCAGCGAGCACAGAAGCCAGAGAAGCCTCCGACAATGTGCCCAGCACCAGCGCAGCCCTGCGCAAGAAACTTGCGAACAATTCGTTTGCCCTTCTCTCGAGCACAGATGACGAAGACGAGGATGACGACAACACCAACGAAGAACAGTGAAATGCTGTTGAGGAAACTGCATTCACAACCACAATGAAACCTAACCCAACTCCGAAGACCATCAAGCCACCCCCAATCTACATCTCTGACGTAACCAACATCTCGGCAGTCATCAAGATGATTACGACTCTCGTGGGAAGCAAGAAGGATTTCTCGTACAAAACCGAGCGTAACAATAACAATACGAGTCATGATGCCAGACAAGGAGTCCTACACAGCCTTACGTCAGCAGCTTCTGGCCCAGAATAAGAGGCACCGCACCTTCCAACCAAAGGACGAGAGAGCGTACAGGGTGGTCATCAAGGGACTACATCACACCACTGACCAAACAGAAATCAAAGAGGAGCTTCAAAGACACGGCCACATTGTAAGGGACTTGCATAATCCTATTGGCAGAAAATCCAAGGAACCCCTGGGGATCTTTTTTACAAACTTGGAACCAGCGAGCAACAACACCGAGATTTACAAAATGAAGAGGATATACAGGTCGGTCGTCACCGTTGAGCCTCCACTGAAGTTCAACGACGTTCCGCAGTGGTTCAGATGCCAAGGGTTCGGACACAACCAGCGTTACTGCTTCTTCGAATTTCGTTGCGTCAAGTGTGGCTGTCTTCATGAGCCAATCTGGACCTACGTGATACAGCTGTGGGGGACGGCAAGCCAATCAAACCGCCTCAAACCGGTTCCAGAACAAGTGCTTGAGAATTGCCTCCGACGCTCATCCCTACCACGAGAACTTGGCCATCCACAAGGAACTTGGAATCCCCTCAGTTGCTGAAGAAATCTCTAGGCTCAGCGAGAGATATTTAAGAAGGCTTGAAAACCACCCCAACCATATCAACCTTTTGGATAATAGCCTAACCCACAGACGCCTGAGAAGAACTCACCCGCTCGATCTCTCACAGTAACTGATGATTAATGGATTGAATCCCGCCCCAAATGCAATTTTGTAATTCCCTTATGTCAATGTCACCCCCAAACCACTTAATTATTGTCTTATCGGACAGATTTTAAGTTAATAAACAAACGTTAAACCAAAAAAAAAAAAAAAAATTTCATATGAAAATTTCATATGAAATAATATTATATGAAATTTCAAAAATTAAGTCAAGTTTCATATGAAATAAAAGTTAAGTCAAATTTCAAATGCAAATTTCATATGAAATAAAATTAAGTCAAATCTTAAAAGTCAATTTAAATTTCATATGAAACAAAATTAAATCAAATTTCACAAGTCAAATAAAATTTCATATGAATTAAAATAAAGTCAAATTTCATATGAAATTTCATATGAAATAAATATATGTGGAATTTCAAAAGTCAAGTCAAATTTCATATGAAATAAAGTTAAGTCAAAATTCATATGAAAATTTCATATGAATTTAAATTAAGTCAAATTTTAAGTCAATTTAAATTTCATATGAGAATTTCATATGAAATAAAATTAAGTCAAATTTCTCGGTTCAAGCACTATCCTCAGAATACGTTTGAAAAAAACTACTTGCAATCCATGTCGATCAGCATACAGAACAGAAATGGCCCTATCACACTTGCAGCAGTATACTGTCCACCGCGGTTCACACTTACAGAAGACAACTTCATGGAGTATTTTAAAACGCTAGGAGAGCGGTTTGTTGCAGCAGGGGACTACAATGCAAAAGACACACACTGGGGATCTCGCCTGGTCACGCCTAAAGGGAAGCAGCTTTACAATGCAATCACCAAACCACCGAAAGCTAAACTACGTCACACCGGGCAGACCTACATACTGGCCTGCAGACCCAAAGAAGCTTCCTGACCTCATTGACTTCGCTATAACTAAAGGTATTCCTCAGCACCTCATAACAGCAGAGTCACATCTTTAGTTTTCTACAGCAGCCCCGGTTAATTGAGAAGCCTTATAGGCTTATAAATAACCAAACTAACTGGACCAAATATTCAAGATATGTCTGTTCTCATAACGACGCCTCAGGATTACCAAACACCGAAACAGACATTGACAACCTGAACGGCTCGCTTGTATCGACCCTAGTTGCAGCAGCAACAGAGTCTACTCCACCAGACCCACCTCCACCAGACCAACCTAACAAACAGAGATATCGAGAACCTGGTGCTTGAAAAACGACGCTTGCGCAGAGAGTGGCAAAAGCACCGATCGACGACCTTGAAACAAAAACTAAAAGCAGAACACTCAAGCCAGAGGAAGAAAAGGCACATTACGAGTACATCGAGCAGCTCTTACCAACCAGCACAAAACACTCCTTATGGAAAGCCCACTGACAACACCAGGCACCAACAGAGACTGTCACACCACTGCGAGATGCCCATGGAAACTGGTCCCGAAGCGATGAACAAAGAGCCCACACTTTTGCTGACTACCTGCAAGTCTCCAGGTCTGGATCGCATCGATGCGGCTACGCTAAAGATGACACATCTTAGCTGCTCTCAGTTGCTGGCCAACATCTTCAATAACTGCTTTCGCCTGGGGTACTTACCGAAGGCATGGAAATGTGCAGAGGTGATCGTCCTCCTTAAGCCTGGAAAGCCTGAAGCCAATCTAGCCTCTTATCGTCCGATAAGTCTGCTGGCAATCCTCTCCAAAATACTTGAAAGAGTATTTCTGCGCAGAGCCGGCCTGATCCCCGATCACCAGTTTGGACGTCAAACAGGCATTTGACAGAGTATGTCACCCTGGGCTCCTCTACAAAATTAAAACCAATTTCCCAAGCTCCCATTTTGCCCCCCTGAAATCCTACCTTGCGGATAGAGTCTTCCAAGTAAGATGCGGACACACATTAAGCTCGCCCAGGCCGATCAGAGCCGGAGTACCACAAGGCAGCGTGCTGGGACCTATCCTCTACACCCTCTACACTGCAGACCTTCCCATCATTCCCTGCAGGAATCTAACAACCTGCACCTATACTGACGACACCGCATTCCTCGCATCATCCTCCGATCCCCATGAAGCCTCAAACATAATACAAAGGCAACTGGACGCGCTACATCCCTGGCTGCAAAGGTGGAATATCGTAGTGAACGCGGAAAAATCTACCCAAACAACCTTCACATTGCGCAGAGGAGAGTGTCCTCCCGTCACACTAAACGGAGGCACCATTCCTAACGCACCCACACCAAAATACCTTGGGTTGACCCTGGATCTCAGGCTCACATGGCGCCCTCATCTCACAAACAAGCGCATTCAAGCAGACTCACGCCTCAAGCAGCTCCAATGGCATTTTGGGAGAAGGTCCAAGCTCCGTGGAAACCTCAAGCTGCTTGTATACAAAAAAAAAAAATAAAAATTTCGTAAGAAAATTTCATATGAAAAATATATATGAAATTTCAAAAGTCATGTCAAATTTCATATGAAATAATATATACCGTTGTTGTCTCGATTGATTTTGGTTTGATTTCCCGCCTTATTGTTTTGCGGGCTGAGTTTTCTCTTGATCTGGATGTAGCGATCCATTCCAGTCTGCACAGTCGAAATCGTCTTCTGCTTTTGTTTTTGTTCTTCTTTGCGTGTATTATTATTGTTGCCAATGGTCGGTGTTGCTGTTGGCTCAGCGATAATTAGTTGGGCCGCTGACGAAGTTGTTGTAGTGGTAGCAGTGGCAGTTGCTAGGGAGGTCACTGCACTTGCTATTGCAGTGTTACAGTTAGCCGAAATGGTCGTTTTGCGCTGCGAGGGGAGCGGGATAGGAGAGGCGGTCTCAGGCAGAGAGGGAGAGCTGGAACGTGGTCTAGAGTTCGCTGTGGGAAAAAGTTTATTTTTTGAGTTAGTTAAAGGTGAGGGTGCTCGATCAGCGATTTGCGGTGAGATGAAAGAAAAGTATGCATTATTGTAAAGACAGCCGTCACCCGTCTTGTTTATTGCTCGATCAGCGATTTGCGGTGAGATGAAAGAAAAGTATGCATTATTGTAAAGACAGCCGTCACCCGTCTTGTTCATATTGTCGTTGAGTGCGTATGTCGTTTTGATTCATTGTTCTAATTATTTACTTCAGTAAATAATTACTATAGTCAATAATCGTTAGTGGTGCGAACTGCACTTTGCACTTTGTGTTTAACTTTCACTATAATGTTGTAGTTTTAGAACTTGCTATTCGTAGCTAAGAAAGAAACACGTCTCGCCAACGTTCGATTGCGAAATAAAGTTAAGTCAAATTTCGAATGAAAATTTTATATGAAATAAATATATGTGAAATTTCAAAAGTTAAGTAAAATTCCATATGAAATAAAGTTAAGTCATATGAAAATTTCATATGAAGTAAAAATTAAGTCAAATTTTAAAAGTCACGTCAAATTTCATATGAAAATTTCATATGAAATAAAATTAAGTCAAATTTCACAAGTCCAGTCAAATTTCATATGAAATAAAGTTAAGTCAAATTTCATATGAAATAAAATTAAGTCAAATTTAATAAGTCAAGTCAAATTTCTTATGAAATAAAGTTAATTCAAATATCATATGAAATTACAATATGTGTAATTTCAAATTTTAAAAGTCGCGTCAAATTTCATATGATGATTAATGGATTGAATCCCGCCCCAAATGCAATTTTGTAATTCCCTTATGTCAATGTCACCCCCAAACCACTTAATTTTTGTCTTATCGGACAGATTTTAAGTTAATAAACAAACGTTAAACCAAAAAAAAAAAAAAAAATTTCATATGAAAATTTCGTATGAAATAATTTTATATGAAATTTCAAAAGTCAAGTCAAGTTTCATATGAAATAAAAGTTAAGTCAAATTTCATATGAAAATTTCATATGAAATAAAAATTAAGTGAAATCTTAAAAGTCAATTTAAATTTCATATGAAACAAAATTAAATCAAATTTCACAAGTCAAATAAAATTTCATATGAATTAAAGTAAAGTCAAATTTCATATGAAATTTCATATGAAATAAATATATGTGGAATTTCATAAGTCAAGTCAAATTTCATATGAAATAAAGTTAAGTCAAAATTCATATGAAAATTTCATATGAATTTAAATTAACTCAAATTTTAAGTCAATTTAAATTTCATATGAGAATTTCATATGAAATAAAATTAAGTCAAATTTCTCGGTTCAAGCACTATCCTCAGAATACGTTTGAAAAAAACTACTTGCAATCCATGTCGATCAGCATACAGAACAGAAATGGCCCTATCACACTTGCAGCAGTATACTGTCCACCGCGGTTCACACTTACAGAAGACAACTTCATGGAGTATTTTAAAACGCTAGGAGAGCGGTTTGTTGCAGCAGGGGACTACAATGCAAAAGACACACACTGGGGATCTCGGCTGGTCACGCCTAAAGGGAAGCAGCTTTACAATGCAATCACCAAACCAAACCGAAAGCTAAACTACGTCACACCGGGCAGACCTACATACTGGCCTGCAGACCCAAAGAAGCTTCCTGACCTCATTGACTTCGCTATAACTAAAGGTATTCCTCAGCACCTCATAACAGCAGAGTCACATCTTTAGTTTTCTACAGCAGCCCCGGTTAATTGAGAAGCCTTATAGGCTTATAAATAACCAAACTAACTGGACCAAATATTCAAGATATGTCTGTTCTCATAACGACGCCTCAGGATTACCAAACACCGAAACAGACATTGACAACCTGAACGGCTCGCTTGTATCGACCCTAGTTGCAGCAGCAACAGAGTCTACTCCACCAGACCAACCTAACAAACAGAGATATCGAGAACCTGGTGCTTGAAAAACGACGCTTGCGCAGAGAGTGGCAAAAGCACCGATCGACGACCTTGAAACAAAAACTAAAAGCAGAACACTCAAGCCAGAGGAAGAAAAGGCACATTACGAGTACATCGAGCAGCTCTTACCAACCAGCACAAAACACTCCTTATGGAAAGCCCACCGACAACACCAGGCACCAACAGAGACTGTCACACCACTGCGAGATGCCCATGGAAACTGGTCCCGAAGCGATGAACAAAGAGCCCACACTTTTGCTGACTACCTGCAAGTCTCCAGGTCTGGATCGCATCGATGCGGCTACGCTTAAAATGACACCTCTTAACTGCTCTCAGTTGCTGGCCAACATCTTCAATAGCTGCTTTCGCCTGGGGTACTTACCGAAGGAATGGAAATGTGCAGAGGTGATCGTCCTCCTTAAGCCTGGAAAGCCTGAAGCCAATCTAGCCTCTTATCGTCCGATAAGTCTGCTGGCAATCCTCTCCAAAATACTTGAAAGAGTATTTCTGCGCAGAGTGTTGCCAGTACTGGATGAGGCCGGCCTGATCCCTGATCACCAGTTTGGACGTCAAACAGGCATTTGACAGAGTATGTCACCATGGGCTCCTCTACAAAATTAAAACCAATTTCCCAAGCTCCCATTTTGCCCCCCTGAAATCCTACCTTGCGGATAGAGTCTTCCAAGTAAGATGCGGACACACATTAAGCTCGCCCAGGCCGATCAGAGCCGGAGTACCACAAGGCAGCGTGCTGGGACCTATCCTCTACACCCTCTACACTGCAGACCTTCCCATCATTCCCTGCAGGAATCTAACAACCTGCACCTATGCTGACGACACCGCATTCCTCGCATCATCCTCCGATCCCCATGAAGCCTCAAACATAATACAAAGGCAACTGGACGCGCTACATCCCTGGCTGCAAAGGTGGAATATCGTAGTGAACGCGGAAAAATCTACCCAAACAACCTTCACATTGCGCAGAGGAGAGTGTCCTCCCGTCACACTAAACGGAGGCACCATTCCTAACGCACCCACACCAAAATACCTTGGGTTGACCCTGGATCTCAGGCTCACATGGCGCCCTCATCTCACAAACAAGCGCATTCAAGCAGACTCACGCCTCAAGCAGCTCCAATGGCATTTTGGGAGAAGGTCCAAGCTCCGTGGAAACCTCAAGCTGCTTGTATACAAAAAAAAAAAATAAAAATTTCGTAAGAAAATTTCATATGAAAAAATATATATGAAATTTCAAAAGTCATGTCAAATTTCATATGAAATAGTATATACCGTTGTTGTCTCGATTGATTTTGGTTTGATTTCCCGCCTTATTGTTTTGCGGGCTGAGTTTTCTCTTGATCTGGATGTAGCGATCCATTCCAGTCTGCACAGTCGAAATCGTCTTCTGCTTTTGTTTTTGTTCTTCTTTGCGTGTATTATTATTGTTGCCAATGGTCGGTGTTGCTGTTGGCTCAGCGATAATTAGTTGGGCCGCTGACGAAGTTGTTGTAGTGGTAGCAGTGGCAGTTGCTAGGGAGGTCACTGCACTTGCTATTGCAGTGTTACAGTTAGCCGAAATGGTCGTTTTGCGCTGCGAGGGGAGCGGGATAGGAGAGGCGGTCTCAGGCAGAGAGGGAGAGCAGGAACGTGGTCTAGAGTTCGCTGTGGGAAAAAGTTTATTTTTTGAGTTAGTTAAAGGTGAGGGTGCTCGATCAGCGATTTGCGGTGAGATGAAAGAAAAGTATGCATTATTGTAAAGACAGCCGTCACCCGTCTTGTTTATTGCTCGATCAGCGATTTGCGGTGAGATGAAAGAAAAGTATGCATTATTGTAAAGACAGCCGTCACCCGTCTTGTTCATATTGTCGTTGAGTGCGTATGTCGTTTTGATTCATTGTTCTAATTATTTACTTCAGTAAATAATTACTATAGTCAATAATCGTTAGTGGTGCGAACTGCACTTTGCACTTTGTGTTTAACTTTCACTATAATGTTGTAGTTTTAGAACTTGCTATTCGTAGCTAAGAAAGAAACACGTCTCGCCAACGTTCGATTGCGAAATAAAGTTAAGTCAAATTTCGAATGAAAATTTTATATGAAATAAATATATGTGAAATTTCAAAAGTTAAGTAAAATTCCATATGAAATAAAGTTAAGTCATATGAAAATTTCATATGAAGTAAAATTAAGTCAAATTTTAAAAGTCACGTCAAATTTCATATGAAAATTTCATATGAAATAAAATTAAGTCAAATTTCACAAGTCCAGTCAAATTTCATATGAAATAAAGTTAAGTCAAATTTCATATGAAATAAAATTAAGTCAAATTTAATAAGTCAAGTCAAATTTCTTATGAAATAAAGTTAATTCAAATATCATATGAAATTACAATATGTGTAATTTCAAATTTTAAAAGTCGCGTCAAATTTCATATGATGATTAATGGATTGAATCCCGCCCCAAATGCAATTTTGTAATTCCCTTATGTCAATGTCACCCCCAAACCACTTAATTTTTGTCTTATCGGACAGATTTTAAGTTAATAAACAAACGTTAAACCAAAAAAAAAAAAAATTTCATATGAAAATTTCGTATGAAATAATTTTATATGAAATTTCAAAAGTCAAGTCAAGTTTCATATGAAATAAAAGTTAAGTCAAATTTCATATGAAAATTTCATATGAAATAAAATTAAGTCAAATCTTAAAAGTCAATTTAAATTTCATATGAAACAAAATTAAATCAAATTTCACAAGTCAAATAAAATTTCATATGAATTAAAGTAAAGTCAAATTTCATATGAAATTTCATATGAAATAAATATATGTGGAATTTCATAAGTCAAGTCAAATTTCATATGAAATAAAGTTAAGTCAAAATTCATATGAAAATTTCATATGAAATTAAATTAAGTCAAATTTTAAGTCAATTTAAATTTCATATGAGAATTTCATATGAAATAAAATTAAGTCAAATTTCTCGGTTCAAGCACTATCCTCAGAATACGTTTGAAAAAAACTACTTGCAATCCATGTCGATCAGCATACAGAACAGAAATGGCCCTATCACACTTGCAGCAGTATACTGTCCACCGCGGTTCACACTTACAGAAGACAACTTCATGGAGTATTTTAAAACGCTAGGAGAGCGGTTTGTTGCAGCAGGGGACTACAATGCAAAAGACACACACTGGGGATCTCGCCTGGTCACGCCTAAAGGGAAGCAGCTTTACAATGCAATCACCAAACCAAACCGAAAGCTAAACTACGTCACACCGGGCAGACCTACATACTGGCCTGCAGACCCAAAGAAGCTTCCTGACCTCATTGACTTCGCTATAACTAAAGGTATTCCTCAGCACCTCATAACAGCAGAGTCACATCTTTAGTTTTCTACAGCAGCCCCGGTTAATTGAGAAGCCTTATAGGCTTATAAATAACCAAACTAACTGGACCAAATATTCAAGATATGTCTGTTCTCATAACGACGCCTCAGGATTACCAAACACCGAAACAGACATTGACAACCTGAACGGCTCGCTTGTATCGACCCTAGTTGCAGCAGCAACAGAGTCTACTCCACCAGACCCACCTCCACCAGACCAACCTAACAAACAGAGATATCGAGAACCTGGTGCTTGAAAAACGACGCTTGCGCAGAGAGTGGCAAAAGCACCGATCGCCGACCTTGAAACAAAAACTAAAAGCAGCGATGCGTTTGCTCTCCAGAACACTCAAGCCAGAGGAAGAAAAGGCACATTACGAGTACATCGAGCAGCTCTTACCAACCAGCACAAAACACTCCTTATGGAAAGCCCACTGACAACACCAGGCACCAACAGAGACTGTCACACCACTGCGAGATGCCCATGGAAACTGGTCCCGAAGCGATGAACAAAGAGCCCACACTTTTGCTGACTACCTGCAAGTCTCCAGGTCTGGATCGCATCGATGCGGCTACGCTTAAAATGACACCTCTTAACTGCTCTCAGTTGCTGGCCAACATCTTCAATAGCTGCTTTCGCCTGGGGTACTTACCGAAGGAATGGAAATGTGCAGAGGTGATCGTCCTCCTTAAGCCTGGAAAGCCTGAAGCCAATCTAGCCTCTTATCGTCCGATAAGTCTGCTGGCAATCCTCTCCAAAATACTTGAAAGAGTATTTCTGCGCAGAGTGTTGCCAGTACTGGATGAGGCCGGCCTGATCCCTGATCACCAGTTTGGACGTCAAAC
This sequence comes from Zaprionus davidi, assembly GCA_018903715.1. Classification (NCBI taxonomy): domain Eukaryota; kingdom Metazoa; phylum Arthropoda; class Insecta; order Diptera; family Drosophilidae; genus Zaprionus; species Zaprionus davidi. The sequence continues at coordinate 24,403 of JAEIGL010000161.1, forward strand.
AGGCATTTGACAGAGTATGTCACCCTGGGCTCCTCTACAAAATTAAAACCAATTTCCCAAGCTCCCATTTTGCCCCCCTGAAATCCTACCTTGCGGATAGAGTCTTCCAAGTAAGATGCGGACACACATTAAGCCCAGGCCGATCAGAGCCGGAGTACCACAAGGCAGCGTGCTGGGACCTATCCTCTACACCCTCTACACTGCAGACCTTCCCATCATTCCCTGCAGGAATCTAACAACCTGCACCTATGCTGACGACACCGCATTCCTCGCATCATCCTCCGATCCCCATGAAGCCTCAAACATAATACAAAGGCAACTGGACGCGCTACATCCCTGGCTGCAAAGGTGGAATATCGTAGTGAACGCGGAAAAATCTACCCAAACAACCTTCACATTGCGCAGAGGAGAGTGTCCTCCCGTCACACTAAACGGAGGCACCATTCCTAACGCACCCACACCAAAATACCTTGGGTTGACCCTGGATCTCAGGCTCACATGGCGCCCTCATCTCACAAACAAGCGCATTCAAGCAGACTCACGCCTCAAGCAGCTCCAATGGCATTTTGGGAGAAGGTCCAAGCTCCGTGGAAACCTCAAGCTGCTTGTATACAAAAAAAAAAATAAAAATTTCGTAAGAAAATTTCATATGAAAAAATATATATGAAATTTCAAAAGTCATGTCAAATTTCATATGAAATAGTATATACCGTTGTTGTCTCGATTGATTTTGGTTTGATTTCCCGCCTTATTGTTTTGCGGGCTGAGTTTTCTCTTGATCTGGATGTAGCGATCCATTCCAGTCTGCACAGTCGAAATCGTCTTCTGCTTTTGTTTTTGTTCTTCTTTGCGTGTATTATTATTGTTGCCAATGGTCGGTGTTGCTGTTGGCTCAGCGATAATTAGTTGGGCCGCTGACGAAGTTGTTGTAGTGGTAGCAGTGGCAGTTGCTAGGGAGGTCACTGCACTTGCTATTGCAGTGTTACAGTTAGCCGAAATGGTCGTTTTGCGCTGCGAGGGGAGCGGGATAGGAGAGGCGGTCTCAGGCAGAGAGGGAGAGCAGGAACGTGGTCTAGAGTTCGCTGTGGGAAAAAGTTTATTTTTTGAGTTAGTTAAAGGTGAGGGTGCTCGATCAGCGATTTGCGGTGAGATGAAAGAAAAGTATGCATTATTGTAAAGACAGCCGTCACCCGTCTTGTTTATTGCTCGATCAGCGATTTGCGGTGAGATGAAAGAAAAGTATGCATTATTGTAAAGACAGCCGTCACCCGTCTTGTTCATATTGTCGTTGAGTGCGTATGTCGTTTTGATTCATTGTTCTAATTATTTACTTCAGTAAATAATTACTATAGTCAATAATCGTTAGTGGTGCGAACTGCACTTTGCACTTTGTGTTTAACTTTCACTATAATGTTGTAGTTTTAGAACTTGCTATTCGTAGCTAAAAAAGAAACACGTCTCGCCAACGTTCGATTGCGAAATAAAGTTAAGTCAAATTTCGAATGAAAATTTTATATGAAATAAATATATGTGAAATTTCAAAAGTTAAGTAAAATTCCATATGAAATAAAGTTAAGTCATATGAAAATTTCATATGAAGTAAAATTAAGTCAAATTTTAAAAGTCACGTCAAATTTCATATGAAAATTTCATATGAAATAAAATTAAGTCAAATTTCACAAGTCCAGTCAAATTTCATATGAAATAAAGTTAAGTCAAATTTCATATGAAATAAAATTAAGTCAAATTTAATAAGTCAAGTCAAATTTCTTATGAAATAAAGTTAATTCAAATATCATATGAAATTACAATATGTGTAATTTCAAATTTTAAAAGTCGCGTCAAATTTCATATGATGATTAATGGATTGAATCCCGCCCCAAATGCAATTTTGTAATTCCCTTATGTCAATGTCACCCCCAAACCACTTAATTATTGTCTTATCGGACAGATTTTAAGTTAATAAACAAACGTTAAACCAAAAAAAAAAAAAATTTCATATGAAAATTTCGTATGAAATAATTTTATATGAAATTTCAAAAGTCAAGTCAAGTTTCATATGAAATAAAAGTTAAGTCAAATTTCATATGAAAATTTCATATGAAATAAAATTAAGTCAAATCTTAAAAGTCAATTTAATTTCAGTAAACAAAATTTTAATTAAATTTCATATGAAATTTCATATGAAATAAAATTTAAAGTCATAAATTTCACAAGTCAAATGAAAATTTCATATGAAATTAAAGTTAAGTCAAATTTTAAGTCAATTTAAATTTCATATGAGATTTCATATGAAATAAATTAAGTCAAATTTTGTCGCCATCTGAATACGTTTGAAAAACTTGCAATCCATGTCGCATATCACACTTGCAGCAGTATACTGTCCACCGCGGTTCACACTTACAGAAGACAACTTCATGGAGTATTTTAAAACGCTAGGAGAGCGGTTTGTTGCAGCAGGGGACTACAATGCAAAAGACACACACTGGGGATCTCGCCTGGTCACGCCTAAAGGGAAGCAGCTTTACAATGCAATCACCAAACCAAACCGAAAGCTAAACTTCGTCACACCGGGCAGACCTACATACTGGCCTGCAGACCCAAAGAAGCTTCCTGACCTCATTGACTTCGCTATAACTAAAGGTATTCCTCAGCACCTCATAACAGCAGAGTCACATCTTTAGTTTTCTACAGCAGCCCCGGTTAATTGAGAAGCCTTATAGGCTTATAAATAACCAAACTAACTGGACCAAATATTCAAGATATGTCTGTTCTCATAACGACGCCTCAGGATTACCAAACACCGAAACAGACATTGACAACCTGAACGGCTCGCTTGTATCGACCCTAGTTGCAGCAGCAACAGAGTCTACTCCACCAGACCCACCTCCACCAGACCAACCTAACAAACAGAGATATCGAGAACCTGGTGCTTGAAAAACGACGCTTGCGCAGAGAGTGGCAAAAGCACCGATCGCCGACCTTGAAACAAAAACTAAAAGCAGCGACGCGTTTGCTCTCCAGAACACTCAAGCCAGAGGAAGAAAAGGCACATTACGAGTACATCGAGCAGCTCTTACCAACCAGCACAAAACACTCCTTATGGAAAGCCCACCGACAACACCAGGCACCAACAGAGACTGTCACACCACTGCGAGATGCCCATGGAAACTGGTCCCGAAGCGATGAACAAAGAGCCCACACTTTTGCTGACTACCTGCAAGTCTCCAGGTCTGGATCGCATCGATGCGGCTACGCTTAAAATGACACCTCTTAACTGCTCTCAGTTGCTGGCCAACATCTTCAATAGCTGCTTTCGCCTGGGGTACTTACCGAAGGAATGGAAATGTGCAGAGGTGATCGTCCTCCTTAAGCCTGGAAAGCCTGAAGCCAATCTAGCCTCTTATCGTCCGATAAGTCTGCTGGCAATCCTCTCCAAAATACTTGAAAGAGTATTTCTGCGCAGAGTGTTGCCAGTACTGGATGAGGCCGGCCTGATCCCTGATCACCAGTTTGGACGTCAAACAGGCATTTGACAGAGTATGTCACCATGGGCTCCTCTACAAAATTAAAACCAATTTCCCAAGCTCCCATTTTGCCCCCTGAAATCCTACCTTGCGGATAGAGTCTTCCAAGTAAGATGCGGACACACATTAAGCCCAGGCCGATCAGAGCCGGAGTACCACAAGGCAGCGTGCTGGGACCTATCCTCTACACCCTCTACACTGCAGACCTTCCCATCATTCCCTGCAGGAATCTAACAACCTGCACCTATGCTGACGACACCGCATTCCTCGCATCATCCTCCGATCCCCATGAAGCCTCAAACATAATACAAAGGCAACTGGACGCGCTACATCCCTGGCTGCAAAGGTGGAATATCGTAGTGAACGCGGAAAAATCTACCCAAACAACCTTCACATTGCGCAGAGGAGAGTGTCCTCCCGTCACACTAAACGGAGGCACCATTCCTAACGCACCCACACCAAAATACCTTGGGTTGACCCTGGATCTCAGGCTCACATGGCGCCCTCATCTCACAAACAAGCGCATTCAAGCAGACTCACGCCTCAAGCAGCTCCAATGGCATTTTGGGAGAAGGTCCAAGCTCCGTGGAAACCTCAAGCTGCTTGTATACAAAAAAAAAATAAAAATTTCGTAAGAAAATTTCATATGAAAAATATATATGAAATTTCAAAAGTCATGTCAAATTTCATATGAAATAGTATATACCGTTGTTGTCTCGATTGATTTTGGTTTGATTTCCCGCCTTATTGTTTTGCGGGCTGAGTTTTCTCTTGATCTGGATGTAGCGATCCATTCCAGTCTGCACAGTCGAAATCGTCTTCTGCTTTTGTTTTTGTTCTTCTTTGCGTGTATTATTATTGTTGCCAATGGTCGGTGTTGCTGTTGGCTCAGCGATAATTAGTTGGGCCGCTGACGAAGTTGTTGTAGTGGTAGCAGTGGCAGTTGCTAGGGAGGTCACTGCACTTGCTATTGCAGTGTTACAGTTAGCCGAAATGGTCGTTTTGCGCTGCGAGGGGAGCGGGATAGGAGAGGCGGTCTCAGGCAGAGAGGGAGAGCAGGAACGTGGTCTAGAGTTCGCTGTGGGAAAAAGTTTATTTTTTGAGTTAGTTAAAGGTGAGGGTGCTCGATCAGCGATTTGCGGTGAGATGAAAGAAAAGTATGCATTATTGTAAAGACAGCCGTCACCCGTCTTGTTTATTGCTCGATCAGCGATTTGCGGTGAGATGAAAGAAAAGTATGCATTATTGTAAAGACAGCCGTCACCCGTCTTGTTCATATTGTCGTTGAGTGCGTATGTCGTTTGATTCATTGTTCTAATTATTTACTTCAGTAAATAATTACTATAGTCAATAATCGTTAGTGGTGCGAACTGCACTTTTGCACTTTGTGTTTAACTTTCACTATAATGTTGTAGTTTTAGAACTTGCTATTCGTAGCTAAGAAAGAAACATTGTCTCGCCAACGTTCGATTGCGAAATAAAGTTAAGTCAAATTTCGAATGAAAATTTATATATGAAATAAATATATGTGAAATTTCAAAAGTTAAGTAAAATTCCATATGAAATAAAATTTAAGTCATGATGAAAATTTCATATGAAATAAAATTAAGTCAAATTTTAAAAGTCACGTCAAATTTCATATGAAAATTTCATATGAAATAAAAATTAAGTCAAATTTCACAAGTCCAGTCAAATTTCATATGAAATAAAGTTAAGTCAAATTTCATATGAAATAAAAATTAAGTCAAATTTAATAAGTCAAGTCAAATTTCTTATGAAATAAAAGTTAATTCAAATATCATATGAAATTACAATATGTGTAATTTCAAATTTTAAAAGTCGCGTCAAATTTCATATGATGATTGGATTGAATCCGCCCCAAATGGAATTTTGTTATTCCCTTATGTCAATGTCACCCCAAACCACTTAATTATTGTCTTATCGGACAGATTTTAAGTTAATAAACGAACGTTACAAAAAAAAAAAAAAAAAAATTTCACATGAAGTTATGTATAGTGTATATGAAATTTCAAAAGTCAAGTCAAATTTCATATGAAATAAAGTTAAGTCAAATTTCGTATGAAAATTTCATATGAAATAAAAAATTAAGTCAAATTTTAAAAGTCAATTTAAATTTCATATGAAACAAAATTAAAGTCAAATTTCACAAGTCAAGTAAAATTTCATATGAAATAAAGTTAAGTCAAAATTTCATATGAAAATTTCATATGAAATTAAATTAAGTCAAATTTTAATTAAAAGTCAATTTAAATTTCATATGAAATATGATTAAGTCAAAATTAAGAATCAAATTTCTCGGTTCAAGCACTATCCTCAGAATACGTTTGAAAAAAACTACTTGCAATCCATGTCGATCAGCATACAGAACAGAAATGGCCCTATCACACTTGCAGCAGTATACTGTCCACCGCGGTTCACACTTACAGAAGACAACTTAATGGGTATTTTTAAAACGCTAGGAGAGCGGTTTGTTGCAGCAGGGGACTACATTGCAAAAGGCACACACTGGGGATCTCGCTGTGGTCGCGCCTAAAGGGAAGCAGCTTTACAATGCAATAACAACCAACCACCCCAATCGGCGCCGAAACACACGCGTCACCCCGGGCGAGCCTACATACTGGCCTGCAGACCCAAAGCCCTGACCTCCCTGACTTCCCCTTATAACTAAAGTTATTCCTCAGCACCTCATAACAGCAGAGTCACATCTTTAGTTTTCTACAGCAACGGTTCATTGGAAGCATATGAGAAGCCTTATAGGCTTATAAATAACCAAACTATACTGGACCAAATATTCAAGTATGTCTGCATTTCTCTTAACGACGCCTCAGTTACAAGCACCCCAACAGCGACATTGACAACCTGAACAGCTCCCTTGTATCGACCCTTGTTGCAGCGGCAACTGAGTCTACTCCACCAGACCCACCTCCACCAGACCAACCTAACAAACAGAGATATCGAGAACCTGGACCTTGAAAACACAACGCTTGCGCAGAAGAGTGGCAAAAGCACCGATCGCCGACTTGACCCGAGCAAAAACTAAAAGACAGCGACGCGTTTGCTCTCAGAACACTCAAGCCAGAGGAAGAAAAAGGCACATTACGAGTACATCGAGCAGCTCTTACCAACCAGCACAAAACACTCCTTATGGAAAGCCCACACCGACAACACCAGGCACCAACAGAGACTGTCACACCGCTGCGAGATGCCCGTGGCAAAACTGGTCCCGAAGCGATGAACAAAGAGCCCACACTTTTGCTGACTACCTGCAAGTCTCCAGGTCTGGATCGCATCGATGCGGCTGCGCTAAAAATGACACCTCTTAGCTGCTCTCAGTTGCTGGCCAACATCTTCAATAGCTGCTTTCGCCTGGGGTACTTACCGAAGGAATGGAAATGTGCAGAGGTGATCGTCCTCCTTAAGCCTGGAAAGCCTGAAGCCAATCTAGCCTCTTATCGTCCGATAAGTCTGCTGGCAATCCTCTCCAAAATACTTGAAAAAGTATTTCTGCGCAGGAATGTTGCCAGTACTGGATGAGCCGGCCTGATCCCTGATCCCCAGTTTGGACGTCAAACAGGCATTTGACAGGAGTGTGTCACCCTGGGCTACTCTACAAAATTAAAACCAATTTCCCAAGCTCCCATTTTTGCCCCCAAATCCTACCGTGCGGATAGAGTCTTCCAAGTCAGATGCGGACCACACATTAAGCCCAGGCCGATCAGAGCGAGCCGTTGCCACAAGGCAGCGTGCTGGGACCTATCCTCTACACCCTCTACACTGCAGACCTTCCCATCATTCCTGCAGGAATCTAACAACCTGCACCTATGTTGACGACACCGCATTCCTCGCATCATCCTCCGTTCCCCCATCGAAGCCTCAGACATAATACAAAAGGCAACTGGACGCGCTGCATCCCCTGGCTGCAAGGTGGAATATCGTAGTGAACGCGGGAAAAATCTACCAAACAACCTTCACATTGCGCTGAGGAGAAGTGTCCTCCCGTCACTAACCAGGCCACCATTCCTAAGCTGCACCCCACCAAAATACCTTGGGTTGACCCTGGATCTCGAGGCTCACATGGCGCCCTCATCTCACAAACAAGCGCATTCAAGCGGACTCACGCCTCAAGCAGCACCAATGGCATTTTGGGAGGAGGTCCAAGCTCCGTCGGAAACCTCAAGCTGCTTTTATACTCACAAAAAAAAAAATAAAAATTTCGTAAGAAAATTTTATATGAAAAAATATATATGACAATTTGAAAAGTCATATCCAATTTCATATGAAATAGTATATACCGTTGTTGTCTCGATTGATTTTGGTTTTGATTTCCCGCCTTATTGTTTTGCGGGCTGAGTTTTCTCTTGATCTGGATGTAGCGATCCATTCCAGTCAGCACGAGTCAAAATCGTCTTCTGCTTTTGATTTTGTTCTTCTTTGCGTGCTATGTTTATTGTTGCCAATGGTCGGTGTTGCTGTTTGGCTCAGCGATAATTAGTTGGGCCGCTGACGAAATTGTTCTGTAGTGGTACCAGTGGCAGTTGCTAGGGAGGCCACTGCACTTGCTATTGCAGAGTTAATGTTAGGCGAAATGGTCGTTTTGCTGCTGCGAGGAAAGGCGGGATAGGAGAGGCGGTCTCAGACAGAGAGGGAGAGCAGGAACATGGGTCTAGAGACCGCTGTGGGAAAAAGTTTATTTTTTGAGTTAAGTTAAAGGTGAGGGTGCTCGATCAGCTTTGATTTTTGGTGAGATGAAAGAAAGTATACATTATTGTAAAGGCAGCCGTCACCGTCTTGTTTATTGCTCGATCAGCGATTTGCGGTGAGATGAAAGAAAAGTATTCATTATTGTAAGAGACAGCCGTCACCCGTCTTGTTCATATTGTCGTTCGAGTGCGTATGTCGTTTTGATTTGTTGTTCTAATTATTTACTTCGGTAAATAATTACTATAGTCAATAATCGTTAGTGGTGCGAGCTGCACTTTGCACTTTGTATTTAACTTTCACTATAATTGTTTTTTAGAACTTGCTATTCGTAGCTAAGAAAGAAACACGTCCGTTAACGTTCGATTGCGAAAATAAGTTAAGTCAATATTCGGATGAAAATTTTATATGAAATAAATATATGTGAAATTTCAAAAGTTAAGTAAAATTCCATATGAAATAGAAGTTAAGTCATATGAAAATTTCATATGAAGTAAAATTAAGTCAAATTTTAAAAGTCACGTCAAATTTCATATGAAAATTTCATATGAAATAAAATTAAGTCAAATTTCTGAAGTGATCCAGTCAAATTTCATATGAAATAGGATGCGGTTAAGTCAAATTTCATATGAAATAAAATTAAGTCAAATTTAATAAGTCAAGTCAAATTTCTTATGAAATAAAGTTAATTCAAATATCATATGAAATTACAATATGTGCTAATTTCAAATTTTAAAAGTCGCGTCAATTTCATATGATGATTAATGGATTGAATCCCGCCCCAAATGCAATTTTGCTTAATTCCCTTATATCAATGTCACCCCCAACCCACTTGATTATTGTCTTATCAGATTGATTTTAAGTTAATAAACAAACGTTAAACCAAAAAAAAAAAAAAAATTTCATATGAAAATTTCGTATGGAAATAATTTTATATGAAATTTCAAGAAGTCAAGTCAAGTTTCATATGAAATAAAAGTTAAGTCAAATTTCCGTATGAAAATTTCATATGAAATAAAATTAAGTCAAATCTTAAAAGTCAATTTAAATTAAAATCAATTCTCACAGGTCCAAATAAAATTTCATAAGAGTAGTAAAGTCAAATTTATATTTTTTGAAATTTCATATGAAATATATAAATTTAAGTCAAATTTCATATGAAATAAAGTTAAGTCAAATTCATATGATAAATTTCATATGAATTGTCAAAAGTTAAGTGAAAATTTGATATGAAATAAAATTTAATTGAAAAAACACTACTTGCAATCCATGTCGATCAGCACAGAACAGAAATGGCCCTATCACACTTGCAGCGGTATATTGTCCACCGCGGTTCACACTTACAGAACACAACTTCATGGAGTATTTAAAAACGCTAGGAGAGCGGTTTGTTGCAGCGGAGGACTACAATGCAAAAGACACACACTGGGGATCTCGCTTGGTCTCGCCTAAAGGAAGGCAGTTTTTGTCACCCAATCTCAATCACCAAACCAAAAAGCTAAACTACGTCACACCGGGGCAGACTTCCATACTGGCCTACAGAAGACCCAAAGAAGCTTCCTGACCTCATTGACTTCGCTATAACTTCAAAGGTATTTCCTCAGCACCTCATAACAGCAGAGTCACATCTTTAGTTTTCTACAGCAGCCCCGGTTTAATTGAGCCTTAAGCCTCAGGCTTACAAATAATCAAACTAACTGGACCAAATATTCAAGATATGTCTGTTCTCATAACGGCCTCCACTGGATTACCAAACACCAGAAGCAGACATTGACAACCTGAACGGCTCGCTTGTATCGACCTGTTGCAGTTGCAACCTTCGAGTCTACTCACCAGACCCCTCCACCAGACCAACCTAGCAAACAGAGATATCGAGAACCTGGTGCTTGGCACAACGACGCTTGCGCAGAGAGAGTGGCAAAAGCACCGATCGCCGACCTGACAAAAACTAAAGCAGAACACTCAAGCCAGAGGAAGAAAAGGCACACAGTACAGTACATCCAAGCAGCTCTTACCAACCAGCGCAAAACGCTCCTTATGGGAAAGCTACCGGCAACCACCGGGCACCAAGCGAGACTGTCACACCGCACCCGAGATGCCCATGAAAACTGGTCCCGAAGCGATGAACAAAGCCCACACTTTGCTGACTACCTGCAAAACTCCAGGTCTGGATCGCATCGATGCGGCTACGCTTAAAATGACACCTCTTAACTGCTCTCAGTTGCTGGCCAACATCTTCAATAGCTCGCTTTCGCCTGGTAATTACCGAAAGAATGGAAATGTGCAGAGGTGATCGTCCTCCTTAAGCCTGGAAAGCCTGGCCAATCTAACCTCTTATCGTCCGATAAGTCCCTGCTGGCAATCCTCTCCCAAATACTTGAAGCCAGTCTTTCTGCGCAGAGTGTTTCCAGTACTGGATGAGGCCGGCCTGATCCCTGATCACCAGTTTGGACGATCAAACAGGCATTTGACAGAGTATATGCCCTGGGCTCCTCTACAAAAAATTAAAACTAATTTCCCAAGCTCCCATTTGCCCCGAAATCTACCTTGCGGATAGAGTCTTCCAAGTAAGATGCGGACACACATAAGCCCAGGCCGATCAGAGCCCGGAGCTACCACAAGGCAGCGTGCTGGGACCTATCCTCTACACCCTCTACCTGCAGACCTTCCCATCCTTCCCTACAGGAATCACAACAACCTGCACCTATGCTGACGGCACCGCATTCCTCGCATCCTCCTCAGATGGAAAAGGCAACTGGACGCTACATCCTGGCTGCAAAGGTGGAATATCGTATTGAACGCCGGAAAAATCTCCCAAACAACCTTCACATTGCGCAGAGGAAGTGTCCTCCGTCACACTAAACAGGCACCATTCCTAACGCACCCACACCAAATACCTTGGGTTGACCCTGGATCTCAGGCTCACATGGCGCCCTCATCTCACAAACAAGCGCATTCAAGCAGACTCACGCCTCAAGCAGCTCCAATGGCATTTTGGAGAAAGGTCCAAGCTCCATGGACCTCCAAGCTGCTTGTCATACAAAAAAAAAAAAAATAAAAATTTCGTCGAAAATTTCATATGAAAAAATATATATGAAATTTTCAAAAGTCGTAATCAGAATTACATATGAAATAGTATATACCGTTTTTGTCTCGATTGATTTTGGTTTGATTTCCCGCCTTATTGTTTTGCGGGCTGAGTTTTCTCTTGATCTGGATGTAGCGATCCATTCCAGTCTGCTGAGTCGAAATCGTCTTCTCCTTTGTTTTTGTTTGTTTCTTCTTTGCGTGTATTTATTGTTGCCAATGGTCGGTGTTGCTGTTGGCTCAGCGATATTAGTCCGGGCGCTGACGAAGTTGTTGTAGTGGTAGCAGTGGCAGTTGCTAGGGGAGGTCACTGCACTTGCTATTGCAGTGTTACAGTTAGCCGAAATGGTCGTTTTGCGCTGCGAGGAGGCGGGATAGGAGAGGCGGTCTCAGGCAGAGAGGGAAACTAGGAATGGTCACGTGGTCTAAGATTCGCTGTGGGAAAAAGTTTATTTTTTGGGGTTAGTTAAAGGTGGGGTGCTCGATCAGCGATTTTTACCATGAGATGAAAGAAAAGTATGCGATATTGTAAAGACAGCCGTCACCGTCTTGTTTTTGCTCGATCAGCGATTTGCGGTGGGATGAAGAAAAGTATCGTCAAGCTGGCTAAAGGTAGCCGTCACCGTCTTGTTCATATTGTCGTTGAGTTGCGTATGTCGTTTTGATTCATTGTTCTAATTATTTGCTTCAGTAAATATTACTATAGTCAATAATCGTTAGTGGTGCGAGCTGCACTTTGCACTTTGTGTTTAACTTTCACTATAATGTTGTAGTTTTAGAACTTGCTATTCGTAGCTAAAAAGAAACACGTCTCGCCAAGCGTTCGATTGCGAAATAAAGTTTAAGTCAAATTTCGAATGAAAATTTTATATGAAGTAAATATATGTGAAATTTCCAAGGATTTAAGTAAAATTCCATATGAAATAAAGTTAAGTCATATGAAAATTATATAATAAAAAGGCTTCTTGTAAAGTCAAATTTTAAAAGTCACGTCAAATTTCATATGAAAATTTCATATGAAATAAAATTAAGTCAAAATTTACAAGTCCAGTCAAATTTCATATGAAATAAAGTTAAGTCAAATTTCATATGAAATAAAATTAGATATCTGCATTTAATAAGTCAGTCAAATTTCTTATGAAATAAAGTTAATTCAAATATCATGTGAAATTACAATATGTGTGATTTCGGAAATTTTAAAAGTCACGTCAAATTTCTTATATGTGATTAATGGATTGAATCCCGCCCCAAATGCAATTTTGTAATTCCCTTATGTCAATATCCCCAAACCACTTAATTATTGTCCTATCGGACAGATTTTAAGTAATAAACGAACGTTAAACCAAAAAAAAAAAAAAAAAATTTCACAAGTCAAGTCAAATTTCATATGAAATAAAGTTAAGTTACATTTCGTATGAAA